>CM076578.1:1211814496-1211942227 GCA_034641835.2 Pinus albicaulis | reverse complement strand
ATAAGGATATGGCTCAACAAATTTATCCTCGTAGAGAATAATTGTATTCCCTCGGTGTTTTGATGATTGTTACGCATCAAGGCATCTTGGACGTGCTTCTGTTTGTGGTATAATAGTTTGTTAGGTAGTATAGCTTTGGTCGCAGAATGGACCGAATCTCATCATACTTGGTTGAGACAACAAAACTATGTGTAGCATAACCCAACGACATACAAGTAATTGTGGCACTATGTGTTGGTATTTCCATAAATGTTTAATTTAGCATCATTTTCCCCTTATGTGATATGGTTGAACACCATTTGATTCATCTTCAAGTTGTCACTGTGCTATGGATCACATGGCACCTATTAATAAGTAGCTATATGTCTGCAATTACTTGAGTTAGTGCCTCTTTTTATTCCATATGTAATAATATATTAAAGCAACTCTTAAACATTCTTTTTTATAATCTAAAACAATATTAATATAACTAATAAATAAGCAATTCAGACCTTTATTTACCCGTAATGTATGTGCAAGGTTTTAGTAATAATTTAAGGTGTAAAAGTAAAAAATAAAGCATGGCAGTTTTGTAGCAAAAATCACAATTTCATATCCTATATCTACATTGGTAATCATTGTGGTTTTATTTTGTATTTATTCGCAAATCAATGGTTATGAAATATTATGCATTATTCCAAACCCCTAAATGTTTTAACAATTAGATTTTTATGTAAATGATGCCATAAAAATAATTGAATGTTGGGTAGTACATATGGAAAAAACCTAGATACCATGGAACCATGCACAAATAACCTTATAATAGTTTTACTAGTGTGTTTGTGATCCAAAACTCCGAATAATAAAACTCAATCCAAAAAGCAAACATGCATCTAGATGCCAAGTGGACGGTACATATGGAGTCCATGTAAGCTACCCTCATGAGTACACTAGTGAAGTTCCATGTCGATGTGGCAAGTGGAGAGTGTATAGAACTTGACGTGACATAGTGATGTGGCATCCATAGTGTCATGTGACATGAAATCCAAAAGTACGAAAAATCATATTTTTCACTTAAATATCATTTTATGTTTTCCCTAGATAGCTAAAGTTTCAGATATCCAAGAATATAAATAATTGGAAATCCAAATGTGAAGTTTTGACTCCAATATGTAGCCTTTTGAATTAAAGGAATTTTTGAAATCTTCCCAATAGTTGAAGTTCTTGAGATATAGGAATTTGGATATTTTGAAAGTTGAGTTGTTGATGATAACAAAAATATAGAAATCGAGTTTTTTCATAAAAATAAACTTTTATAAATATTTGGATCCACTTATCTAGATGTTTGGCCATTGCTTGAATTCGATTATGACCTAGCAACTTACATGTCCAACTCGAAAACGTGTCATTGTACAATGGCGACTTGTGGGCTTAGGTCTGTCACATGTTCAACCATTTGTTAGTTGTACTATTTTTCACATGTCATATGGTTGTTAACATGTCAAACACATGTTATTTGTATGGTCTGTTAATGTGGCATAAAGTAGTGAATATTTTTAGGGCCATGGCTTCATGTTCCGAACTCAAAATTGTTAATTTTTCATAGGGTTATATTGTTATTTTCTTTGATAATTAAATTTCTTAATTATCACATTACATTCACCCCATAACATCATAACATTATTCGAAATTACATCATTATTCAGCAGTGTATGCAATTATGTATAAAAAACAATAACATCATCATCAATGCAGTGGAACATAAAGGAACAATAGAAGAAAAGCATTCACATGTAGAGACACAAGGATTGGTTGGAGACGATGGAAAAACCCACTATGGGGAAAACCCTATCAAATTCTTCTTCTTATTAGATCATCATCAAATGATTCATCAAAAGAGATTACAATGATCCATATATTCATCTATGCAACTAACCAGCAAAACAACTACAACATCCATGAAATGAACCCAATAATGTATATACCCAAAACTCTAATTTTGAAGATTGTAATGAACTGTCACTGTCTGCAGACTATTTGGTAAATTGTCAAACACTACATTGACTAAGCGAAATCTTCGGAGGACTGAGATTTCATCTTTTAGATCCCATTCGCACGGAGGAGGAGTTGTGTGAGCGACTATGGCTTCCCAGTCACTCTGTTAAGCTTGGCATGCGAGCGATTGGAGTCATAATTGTACTATGAAAACCCTAAACCCCCAGTCATATGGATGGAGAGTTGTCTGTGCGACTTGAAGACTCCAGTTGCATGGATGAGATTCTGTGCGTGTGACTACGATCAAATCCTTCATGTTTTGTGCCTGCGACTGAGGCCCAAAACCATAAATCATAGTTGCAAGCATCGGACCTTACAATTTCACCTCATAGTGATCATGATCCTCCACGGACGAGACTCAGACCTGTGCAAGCCAAAAACCAAGATAGAAGAGTGTCCCATCATTATCTAACTGAGGTAGAGGTCACTTGTATTTATAGCCTTCCAAGGTGGTCCACTTTTCTTTAGGGTCGACCTTATCAAATATGCACATGTGTGTGAGGCCAACCCGGTCCAATGTACAACAAAGCATTAATAAATTCAAAAACCAACTTCTGCTTGTCCAAATGAGATGATCTTTAGGTCAATTTTGGTCCTCTTTAAAAGAGGAATTTAATGCAATAATAATCTCTTTCATATGATTTTTCCAAGGTGTAATTTGACCCTAATTGCAAAAATTAACACTCCCTCTCAACTAGGAAGAATTCCACCTGCCAATATATGTTTGTTGATCATCACATCATCTTGGCATGTCATTGTCATGTGATGACCATCATAAGTATATGATCAACTCAAATCATCATTTTTCATCTCAATATATCCCTTTCATATTCTTTCTTATCTCTTGATTTTCCTTGCTCATATGTTGAACATTCTCGAATCTAAAAGAAGAAAAAAAATTTACTAAAGGGGAGCTTAAGTTGCCACCCTTTGTTCATTAGGATATTACCCGATATCTCTTTTAGCAGGCTACTACCTAGAATCTCATCAGTGGATATTCAATCAGCATCATCATTGGAGAGAATATCATCAGGAAGCACTTCTCAACAAATAATCATATCAGGGAGCATATCTGAACCTAGAATCTCATGGGGGTGCTACTACTATGACCCCATGTCGAGAAATAGGATATCCAAACACACAGGGTAACACATATCAACCTTGGAACCGCATCGAGGAGCTTATTCTCAACCCAAAATTGCATAGGGGAGAAAATATCAACCCAATCCTATTGCTTGTTGATCTTCCCATCGATGACTCTAAGAATTCATGTGGTAGAACACTTGCATCATAATCCAGCTTGTATGAGATATCCAACTTACCAAGAGGTAAGGATCACACACCTCCAAGCCTCCTCAACCTGTTGGCCAGACGGGGAGGGACAATCCAAAAATCCTTGTTTGTGGGTATGATGCCAACCAAGGTATACTCTGCAACGACCAAAGGTGGGGGAGATACTCGACTTGTCAAAATGGACAAGGATCACACACATCCCACGGGTGGCATATATGGGAGCAACATCTACTACCCTGTTGTCCAAAGTTCCCTCAACCCCAAGAACACTTCATCTCAATTCCACACCCTAATAACTCAAACAGGGGAGGAAGAGTTGGCTTAGTGTCCTTGATCTGCGTTGCTCTCTATAAATCATTAACATATCATCATATTCATATCTATAAATCATCATGTATCAATGGAATTTGTCTCTTGTTCATACATGGAATCAAATCAAATATCATGTTAGAACATAAATAATCATATAAATCAAAAAAGGATACCATATTCATCCTCCCTCTCAAGGAGATTCCAACCACATGCCTAATGTTTTATCGTATAGTTGCATTGTCTCAATATATGAAAATATCTTGGTCCCAACTATATATGGGATTATCTTCCAATCAGATCCCAATCTTTTCCATCACAATGTATTCATGTCAAATCCATAATTGTTCAAACATATCTCTAAGGAGCTTCTTCATCCTACCTCATAGCTATCCATTCTAGCAACATCATACTCAACCTTGGTCGTGCTACGGAATTCTCATCCAGGATATCATGGAAGATCTCATACTAAAGTAGCATCAAAATTTTCTCATCAATAATAATCCAAAACATCATTAGTATATTCATGTAGCTACATCTCGTAAAATGAATATTTCATATCAAAAATTGATCATCCCATGAAAATATCTCGAAGGACGCTCGTTGGAAACTCTATATGAGTGAAGTGGCTCAATTGTGAACTCATTCAAGTTATATGTGCATCATATATATATATATATATATATATATATACGGATAGGTATTAAAAATGGAACATCAATGCTTCAATCAATTTTTGGTTTCCAAGATGAGTTCAACAAGATTTCTTCACAACATCTTAAAATTCAATTAGAGTTTCCTAGGATTCACATTTCCACTTTCCAATAGCTTCACAATATATATTATCCTTTCCCAACTTCATAAATCAAATTATCACACCATGATTCATCATTTCAAGCTTCAGAAGCCATCTCCCTCTTACTTAGATCATCAAAGGCTCATTACCTGTCAATAGTATACCATCGGTATATAAAACCAAAATCAAATTCATTCCTTGGAACACTTATAAAGTAGAGGTTTTGATCAACACATCTTCTTGGCTACACCGGATAATAGTCAATGCAGACATATCTGGATTGGGGATCTAGCTTCATTCAAATCTCTTTGCAACCATAACACTTTTCATAACCAATATGCTTAGCCTCACATAAATCAATATTGTTCAATAAAATTAATTAAGTCAGGTGATCAAAGTTTAGAATCCAAAGCAAAACTAATATCAAAGTCATCAATATCACAAAGTCAATTCTTTAGACCAGGTGACAGGTATAGCTTTCATCAAGTCATGACATCATCTATCCAACAAGTTGTCATCTAACGTGTAATATCAATCCAAACTTCATCAAGTCATTCTCATGATCATAATACAAGTCATTTATGTCACTAGATTTAAATGCATTTACCAAGGATAAGTCATACAGTTTCCATCTTTATATTGAATCACAATTATCAATATGTCAATCATTGTGCTAGGAACAAGGAGGCCAATAAAAAACCATTTTTGAATGCCCATATAATTCATTGGAAGTCACTATGCTCATATATCATTGTCATCAAGGAAAATCATCAGTTTTCAAGTCAAATCATTAGTTATCAAATCAAATCTCGAGTCTGCTATCATAGAGTGATCTATAGTCCAAAACATATCTCAATCATCAAGTCAAATTTCTAAGTCGTCATCAAGCATCATATCAAAACTACAAGCACTACTCATATATATTAGCTGAATCATGTCAAAATATTGTAACAAAAACTTTAATCATAATGACACATCTATATGCATACCCCAGTCATATGCAAACACAAGTTCAGTATTCATATTCATAAACATTCAAACTTTCCTTCCCACAAATCTTTCGATTATTCTCTCCATGCCTGTAGGACTGACATCCTTTAGGTTAACATTTGATTTTATGCACAAAACTTCATTTTTGTGTTCTGCAGGCATAGTCACACCCATAGACATTCCTTTGAGTGGTTGGTAGATTACATTCGCACTCTTCAAGATGTTATGTGGATTCCCAACTGCCAAACCATATCTTAGAACAAACTCAGTGCCTCAGTTGCACCCTTGAGCTTGCTTTCGTGCAGTTGGGAGGCTACAGTTGCACCTATAGGCTTTCTTTTTTGCGACTGAGGCTTAGAGTAAGATAAAAATCTCTCACCTTAGATCATAACTTTGTTGTATATTGTTCATTCATGCCATAAATCATACTTCAACAGTAAAGAGTATATAATGCAAATGAAAATAGGAGAAGGGATATTATGGAGAGGTTCTCCCTCTGGATGGTAATACACTTTATACATCTTCATTCATGTCATCAACCTGTCTATAATTCCATCATGATTCAACAGATATGTTATATCATAAAGTCAGACTATATCATATATTCATCATGATCATATCATGTCAGCAACTACTTCATCATAGAATCATGGCATCAATCAAGGGTTAGTGTCACATGGCTTAATAGGAGTATACAACAACATTACTTATAACTTAATCAAGTTAGGTCATTCAGCCATAGTTACTAATCACATCAAAACATAACCAAGGTCAAAAAAAACTATCAGCATGGTTACCATGCTTATCATTATCAATAGGATCAATTCAAGTAATTCAATAAAACTTTAAAACGGCAAGAGTGTCAACCCTTTTTCCATACTTTCATCATGCTCATCACAAGCATTATCAATATTATTGTATATATAAATAAATGAGCTAACCTTATATATGAAATCCATCATGTCTTATGCATGTCAAGTGTCAAGAGCATCATCTACTAGAGTTAAGGTGTTAGCCTTCTTTACGGGATCAAGATATCCAAAAGATAGTTGTTAGCTAAACATCAATTATACCAATTTATCACAGACCAATATTAAGTGGCTTCATAGAATCAATAATTTCATCATGTTTAAGAAGTAAGAGACTTATTTAATACCAAATTCACCATTTCATCATAAGAATCATGAATCCAAATCACTTTCATATGCATGAACCATATGTGAAGGAAACATTTTCATTACCTTGTCATTCAATATTACAGTTGAAACATAACATTAAAAAAATATATCATGCATACCTTGTAGTATTCAAATACATGTGCACCTTCTCATTTGACATAGATAGCTTGTATCACTATGTCACCTGTTCATATAGCTCCTCTTTACTTTTCCATCTCTATAAAATTTTCATGCATCTCAAATGATCCTCAAAATGAATATAGTTATCACATCTCATCAAGGAGTTTAGAAGCATCCAAATACTCAAACATATATGCAGGAAGCATGAATAATATTCAAAACAATAATCAGGCCTATAATTCTAAACAAAATTAAAGACATAGAGAAGCATCATAAGTCAAGAAATACTTATCTTCAATGAGAGGTGATAATCTCCCTCTTGAACCAACCTTCAAGAGACATCAATGTCCATTGTCCACATAACAATGTGTCCTTCAATCAACTTTATTAGCAACCGAGCCTACTAGAGACTATCCCATCTAGGGCTTCAACAAATCTGTTACAAGTGCCTTAGCATATTTACTTTGACCATGCTAGAGTTTCACATATCACATATTTTCCATAAACCAGGGTTTCTCCCAAACCCTAACATCATGATATCCATTAAACCCTAAAACACAAATACCCTAAATTTATCTTCAAACCCTAGAATTATTTTAGGTCTCCACCATCCTCTTCTTGCTTCCATAAAAGGTGTCATTGTAGGGGTGATCTCCATGAATTTTCTTCAGCCCGCCTTTGATACCATGTTAATTTTTCATAGGACTATATTGTTATTTTCTTTGATAATTGCATTTCTTCATTATCACACTACATTCACCCCATATTATCATAACATTATTCATATTTACTTCATTATTCAACATCATATGTTATTATGTAGAAATAACAATAACATCATCATCAATGCACTGGAACATAAAGGAACAATAGAAGAAAATCATTCACACAGAGAGGCACTAGGATTGGTTGGAGACCAGGGAAAAACCCATTATGGGGGAAACCCTTTAAAATTATTCCTCTTCTTAGATCGTCATCAAATAATTTAGAAAAAAATAAAGTACAATGATCCATATCTTCATCTATGCACCTAACTAGCAAAAAAAATACAACATCCATGAAATGAACCCAATAATGTATATAACCAAAACTCTGATTCTGAGGTTTGTAATGAATTTTCAACTATCGAACACTACAGTGACTGAGCGAAAAATTTGGAGGACTTATATTTCATATTTTAGATCTATGTTAGAAGGAGGAGGAGTTGTGCGAGCGACTATGGCTTCCCAGTCGCTCCCTTAATCCTGGCATGTGAGCGACTAGGGTCAAATCTGTACTGTGGAAATCCTAAACCCTAGTTGCATGGATGGAGAGTTGTTTGTGCAACTTGAAGGCTCTAGTCACATAGATGAGATTTTGTGTGTGTGACTACGGTAAAATCCTTCTTGTTTTGTGCCTTAGATTGAGGCCCAAAACCCTAAATCAGATTTGCAAGCTTCGTACCCTGCAATTTCACCTCAGAGTGATCTTGATACTTCACGGATGAGCCTTAGACCTATATGAGCCAACACCAAGATAGAAGAGTGTCTCATCATTGTCTAAATGAGGTATATTTAACTTGTATTTATAGCCTTCCAATGTGGTCCGTGTTTCTTTAGGGTCCACCATATCAAAAATGCACGTGTGTGAGGCCGACGTGATCCAATATACATGAGAGGGTTCATAAATTCAAAAACCAACTTCTGCTTGTCCAAATGAGCTGATATTTAGGTTGATTTTGGTCCTCTTGAAAAGAGTAATTCATTGCAATCATCATCTCTGTCATCTAATTTGTCTAAGGTGGAATTTGGCCTAGTTGCAAAAATTAACAAAAATGAGATAAAATTTATATCATAAGAAGTTTTGTGATGAGTAGAATACAATGGTGGCCTCATACAAAAGGTTTTAAATAGTTTGAGAAGAAAGTTTTAAATTCCCATTTTCTTAAGGTAGCTTAGAGGGTTGATATTGAAGTATAAAATTAAGTCATCTATAAAGAACATGGGAATATGGTCTTGTATATTGTCCTCCATTATCTTAATTTTATTTAGATATCGACTTTTTAATTTTAAAATAAATGGGATGTTCTACACAATTTGTGATGTAATTAGTTATATTATACATGTTATTGGGTGTGGTTTGTAAAGCATGGTCAACACAGCCATGCATACTACACAAATGAATTCAACATGAAAAGGTCCCAGTGAACATGATAAACCATGCTAAATTGACTAGTACAATACTAAAACTAAATTACATATAAGTAAGAAATACTAGTAATCTATATTCACCTAGTCATTGGCAAATTGCATATGTTTATCCCTAATCATATTTCAAGTTAGTAATTTATAGCTACACCACTTAAAATACATTAAGATTTCTCACATTTGATAACATTTAGCTTAAAAACAATGTTGTGATTAACATTTTTAGTAACTTAGTCACAAATTAGCCATTTTTACTAGTGCTTCTCCAAAAATTAACAAATCATAACAACTAATACGTGTCTTGATTTTCCTAACCCATATATGTATATACACATTCTATTAGCTTTCTTCAATTGGTTTGATTACCAAGTAATCCCCTTTTTGTGCTCACCCTATTTTTGAAAAAGGTTTCTTTAGTATTTGTTGGCGGATTAGACATCCAACACCAATATTATAAACACTTTCATAAGAGAATCAAAGACCCATTTCTACAAATAAATTATAGTGGGACCTTTAAGAATCAGAAACCCCATATCTCATTATGAGAGACTAATCCCTAGTGAATTTTCAACGCATAACATGTTCTACTAATTTCAAACTTGTTGGTTATGTGTTATATTCTTGCAAAACTATCCACATGCACGATTTATATGTGTCAATAATAGCGAGGAGGCATGGGGGGGAGCCCCTAAAACAAATTAGGCAAGTTTTAGCATCCATGTTTGGCAACTTTCGACACACAACTTTCACGTTTAGTTGTCTTGTGGCACACATTAGTTTATTCCATGTTTTATAATTTCAGTTAAGGAATTATGATTGTAATATAATTCAATTGATGGATTAGGGGGTTTGGAGATTGAAAATAATTTATATTGTATTGTAAACAATGAATTTTCTTTATGATAAAAGTTAGAGATGTAACCCTAAATTGTTTGTTGGTTTTCCCAATTTGGGTCTCCGAGGTAAATATTTGTGTAATATGTGATTTGCATTCTTTTTACTTTTATAATTATTATGAATATGTGTATGCACTACATTGTGACTTATTATTTTAGTTTTTTGTCGCCCGTTCTCACGCTTTCTCTTTTAGGTTCTTGTGGTTGTCTCAAGTTTTTGTAACTTTGTACAAAACCATCAAGGATGACACATACATGTATTTTTGGACAAGCCATAGGCCTCAAATAGGTCTTTTCTTCCTTAATGCATAGTCAAATTGCGTTTGTAGAATGTAATATCATCATTTCTAATTAATGAAATTATGACTTTTTCCCTCCAGGAAAAAGAGATGAATGAGATGAAATATTTGAAATATTCCTTTGTATTATGATAATCATCATAAAGAAAACAATCTTCACATGTATCTTAAGGTGAGGTAATTTTCATTGAGTAGAACTCCAAATACAACAATACTCAACAAAACATTTCATTCCTTATAGCTCTTTAAGTAGAACAATGCTCACTTATATCTTAAGATGGAGAATTTTTTTTTAACCAGAAATCCAAATACACCAATACTCAACAAAACATTCCATATCTTCGTAACTCTTTATTTACATTCTTAATAACAAAATTTCCACTACTTATAATCCCAACATTAGCAAGTAACAACTACCTAATAAACTTACTTAATAAAGAAAAACTTTTTACTTTAAATAAGTATCGACTATTAGTTAGAAAACCTTATTTAAAAAATATGACTACATATATCATATATCAATTGACTAAATCATAAATAAGTTAAATCTATATTCATTCACTAAATCATAAATAAATTAAGTAAAAAGATAAAAATAAAACACTAATATACTTCATCACAATGTTTTTATAAATATATATTAACACTATTTAAATTTAAATATAGTTTTTCTATAATTTAATTTTAAAAATAATCTAAATTAATAACTTTAAATGAACTTGTTACAAATTTACTTCACAGAAGGATTTGTACATGAATTTTTCAGTATATTTCTTATTAACTTAGGTACCTTAAATTTTTAAAAATGAAAAAGTAAAATAGAAACCAACCTAAACTAAAGAATGGTAAATCTCAAAAATTTGTGTTGAAGTAATGTAATTGAAAAACTTATGAGACATAGATCTATTGGTTCGTGTGGTATTTAGTCTCCATCAGGTCAAAGGTTCAAATATCATAGGGAGGGATTCAGAATGGGAGTTACTTTTGGGGGAATTAAACTATCCCAAGGGGCATCCAAGCTCTCATGGGGAGGGATTGAGAATGGGAGCTACTTTTGGGGGAATTAAACCATCCCAATGGGCATCCAAGCTCAATCGAACTTCGCACACAATCCTAGTGATAACATCTCATTGGTAGGAAGACCGTTCTTCCATCCAACATTAGGGTTATCCCTTGCCTAGGCTCATCCTAATTTTCCTAGTTTTAAAAAAAAAATACTGATAATTTCAATTTCATCTTAACTCTTTAACTATTTAGGTTTTCAAACGATCTAATTGATGAGAAAGGAAAAGTGTGTTCCTAATATTAACCAGTATTGGGTTCAAAGCACCCTTCCCACTATTGTGAAACCAGCTCCAAAAATAGAAGAAAAGAGATATCAACGCCTTAGAAATAATCCACTTCGAGGGGGCAACCTCCAATACATTACATGAATGAAAAAATCTTGGATGGTACAAATTACAAAACCTCCTTTCTATATATAGGAGTCCATGGGGCCACAATGTAATCCTAGCCGACCTAACAATAATAATTTAAGGGCACAATAATAACAATATGGGGGTTACAAGGGTACAATAATAATAATAAGGGGATTACACTAACAACAATAAGGGACTATACTAGTAATATAGGGACCTAACATGCCCCTCTCCTTCAAACAAGTGTTGTCCTCAACGCTTGATTATTTCTTGATGCTTTTGTATAAAATTCTCATCCTCCGATGTGGAATCTTCTACAGGAAAGTTCTTTCACTTGCTGAGATACTTTGAAATTGATCTTACTTTTTGATTTCTTGTTTCTGTGACTACTTCAGGTCTTCTTTCGATGTGATGTTGATCTTCCTGTTGTTTCATTAGATTCTGCACCAAATTTAGGTTATCCTTTGAGAGTTGGAGAACTTTTTGTTGATGCTCGATGTGATATTCCATTAATTTATCATCCATATTAGCTATTATTTGATCTTTCAAACCATCCAACTTAGCCTCCATTTCTGATTTTAAGCCATCTATGTCATCTTTGGTTGCTCTTCGTAAGATCAAAATTTGTTGCACTTGGTACCGTAATTTCGATATCTCATACTGCAATTCTTCCTCTTCATGCATCATAGTATAGCTTTTTGAGGGCTTAATGGGTATGGAATTATTTTTTGGAGGCATTATAGAACCCAATACTGATAAAAATTCTATATGTCCTTGGAATCACTTCAAACCGCTTTTTCAAACAAATGTTATGCAATTTTAAAAAACCAAATACACACATTTTTCTTGCTTTTGAGGAGCTCGATATTGAAATTGACTTATATATATACTTACAGATCCTAAATATCTAAAATTAGGCCTTGTGGTATCCTTCTGAAGCTTCTTTCAAATTCCATAGGTCTGACCTGATTTGGATTCTTCAAGGCAAAGTTATGTCCAATCTCCCACAATGACCCAATTATGGATTGGTTCAGTAGAGCGAACTTGTACAACTTTCCATGTGTCATCGTTCCCCCCTTTGGCTCTGAAATTGATAGAAACGAAACTATAGTCCGTGTACTTGTGGCCACTTTTTACACCATTCCAATCTGATGCTCAGAGAGAGAGAGAGAGTTATGAATATTTTCCCACGATAACCTCTTTGAGATGAAATTCGGGAGCCTGAAAAAGACCTAAATTCCATAGATCATATCTCCAAAAGTATTGCGAAAAAAACTCTGAAAATTTCCGATGATGTTCCTCAGGATTTTAGCTTTGCGCTCTAAAACTTTCAGCTTCTGAACCTTCGTAGAAAAAACATTATAGCGAAAATTCCGCGATGACCTTTTTAAGTGAAATTCAGGAGCCTGCAAAAATACCTAACTTCCACAGATAATATCTCTGAAAATGTTGCGAACCAAGCTCTGAAATTTTTCAACGATGTTCCTCAGGATTTTGGCTTCGCACTCTAAAAATTTCAGCTTCTGAATCTTCGTAGAAAAAAAGTTATAGCTAAAATTCCACGATGACCTATTTGGAGCAGCGAAACCCTAGAATCCAAAGCTCTGATACCAAATGTTGTGAAACCAGCTCCAAAAATAGAAGAAAAGAGATATCAACGTCTTAGAAATAAGCCACTTTGAGGGGAAACCTCCAATACATTACATGAATTAACAATTCTTGGATGATACAAATTACAAAACCTCCTTTCTATATATAGGAGTCCATGGGCCACAATGTAATCATAGTGGGGCCACAATGTAATCCTAGCCGACCTAACAATAATAATTTAAAGGCACAATAATAACAATATGGGGGTTACAAGGGTACAATAATAAAAATAAGGGGGTTACACTAACAACAATAAGGGACTACACTATTAATATAGGGGCTTAACATGCCCCTCTCCTTCAAACAAGTGTTGTCCTCAACGCTTGATTATTTCTTGATGCTTCTGTATAAAATTCTCATCCTCCCATGTGGAATCTTCTACAGGAAAGTTCTTCCACTTGCTAAGATAATTTGAAATTGATCTTACTAGTCGAGTTCTTGTTTCTGTGACTACTTCAGAACTTCTTTCGATGTGATGTTGATCTTCATGTTGTTTCATTAGATTCTGCACCAAATTTAGGTTATCCTTTGAGAGTTGGAGAACTTGTTGTTGATGCTCGATGTGATCTTCCATTAATTTATCATCCATATTAGCTATTATTTGATCTTTCAAACCATCCAACTTAGCTCCCATTTCTGATTTTAAGCCATCTATGTCATCTTCGGTTGCTCTTCGTAAGATCGAAATTTGTTTCACTTGGTACCGTAATTTCGATATCTCATACTGCAAATCTTCCTCTTCATGCATCATAGTATAGCTTTTTGAGGGCTTAATGGGTATGGAATTATTTTTTGGAGGCATTATAGAACCCAATACTGATAAAAATTCTAAAATATGCCCTTGGAATCATTTCAAACCGCTTTTTCAAACAAATGTTATGCAATTTTAAAAAACCAAATACACACCTTTTTCTTGCTTCTGAGGAGCTTGATATTGAAATTGACTTATATATATACTTGAAGATCCTAAATATCTTAAATTCATCCTTGTAGTATCCTTCTGAAGCTTCTTTCAAATGCCACAGGTCTGACCTGATTTCGATTCTTCAAGACAAAGTTATGTCCAATCTCCCACAATGACCCAATTATGGATTGGTTCAGTAGAGTGAACTTGTACGACTTGCCACGTGTCATTATTTCCTCCTTTAGCTCTGAAATTGATAGAAATGAAACTACAGTCCGTGTACTTGCGGCCACTTTTTACAGCATTCCAATCCGATGCTCAGAGATAGAGTTATGAAGATTTTCCCACGATAACCTCTTTGAGATGAAATTCGGGAGCCTGAAAAAGACCTAACTTCCACAGATCATATCTCCAAAAATGTTGCGATCCAAGCTCTGAAAATTTTCGATGATGTTCTACAGGATTTCAGCTTTGTTCTCTAAAACTTTCAACTTCTAAACCTTCGTAGAAAAAAAATTATAGCGAAAATTCCGCGATGACCTTTTTAAGTGAAATTCAGGAGCCTACAAAAAGACCTAACTTCCACAGATCATATCTCCAAAACTGAGAGGGGGGGGTGAATCAGTTTAACACATACATGGACTTTTAAAACTTTTCTTTTAAATCTTATTTACACCTTCATTTCATGGTCAACTTAATATGTGAGCAACAAGTATTACTATCAAACAGATTTGTTAATGTAATAGCAGATTGAATATGAGAGCAGCAAGTATTAAGCAGATGAGATAAATCACATCAACACATAAATATCATGCACAGAGACACCAGATATAAGTGGAAACCCATAAAGGGAGAAAACCACATCTTATTATTGTTGTGATGCAAAGGCAAACTCCAACTCCCTCTCACCACTGTTTTTCTGCAGGCACCAACCTACAGGAGGCTCCTACCTCAATTCTGCAAGCTACAACTTGCAAGGAAGCTCCAACTCCCATCAATTTTCTGTAGGCACCAACCTACATGAGGCTCCAACCTCAGTCAGCTACAACTGACATTTTATCAAGCTACAAGTTGATGTGGAAGCACCAACTCCCATCTATTTTCTGCAGGCACCAACCTACAGGAGGCTCCTACCTCAGTCAGCTACAACTGACATCTATCAAGCTACAACTTGATAGGGAAGCTACAACTTCCTTACTCTTTCAAAAGAAAAACACTTGCTGATTTACCTTGGATATCAGCTCTGTTTTGTACCTTCTTCTCTGTTGTTCATCAACTCTTATATCAGACCTGCATCATCTCTGCTCAGCCCCTTCTTCTTCTTTTCTCAGCTCCTCCTTATTCACATTCTTCTTGCAGCTTGCTTATTTTCTTCAACTCTCTTTAATTCTGCTGCATACTCTCTTCTTCTCTCACTCCTTTTTCGTCAACTTTCTCCCCTTGGATATTACCTTGTTTTATACAAAAATAGTTTCATGACTGTTTGTATTCCACTGGGAATTCGAAATGGACAGTCATGTCTCTTTGCCTTCTGCCTTCTCACTCCTTTTATCAGCTTACTTAGAAATTATAACTGTAGGTGTCAATTTTAACATTACAGTGGGAGTTTGTTTTCTCTCGGAGACTTGCCAATGCATCACAAACAATAAAAACAATTAAAACATTTACATTCGAATTACAATGTGAACTCCAACTCACTCATTTTGTCTCTTGGCTTGCTGCGCATTTGTCTTTTCTCTAATTGTCTCTTTGTCCCTTTCTCTTCTCTGTATGCCTTTCTGTTTATGGCTGCTGCGTAACTCCTGAATTTATGAACTGCATTTTTATTTTATTTTTATACCAGCGCTTTATATATAAATGAATCTCCTGACTGTAATTCAATCCTTTACACGCAGCAAGTGTCTTGTTGATGTGGCGAGTTCCGCAGGCCGAAACATACATATATTACAATTGCATTACATTAATAATCGCCCTCCCATTAAGCTGAGGCCCGTGGGTCTACAGACCACACGGCATGTTTTAATACAACCGCAACCACTTTTTATATATATATATATATATATATATATATATATATTTATATATAACAGCGCCTTCACAAATTTCCGTTTGCGATTAGAACTGGAACTCAAAACACTTGTTAATCATAGTTAATAAGCCCATCGGGTCCGGGCTTCAATCACAACGTTTTACAAAGTCGTGCGATCAATCGGAGAGTTCCGATTACGATTGAGATTCCGGATGCGATTTGCATATATCAACTCCCGCTTATAACACGATCGGGTCCGCCATTTCAATTGCAGCGTTTTACAAAGTCGTGCGATCAATCGTAGAGTTCCGATTGCGATTGAGATTTCGGATGCAATTAGCAATTAATTGTGGTACATAACTCGATCGGGTCCGCCACTTCAATCGCAATCGCAACTTTCTGTTGCGATGTTCCGCTGCCCTTGCGATCTTCGATTGCGATTGGATGAGGGTCCCACTTTATATTACTTCCTTTCCATTGATCATAACACACTCCACTTTAATATATATCAATGTATATGCCTTGGACCATTGGAACATATGTAATGCGCTCTATGTATACTCCTGCGTGGGTAGCGATTCCCGGAATGAGATTTGTTTTATGTATCCTTCCGCCTGGGGTTATGCGATTCCCGGAATTTTATGTGTTATTTGCATTACATTGCTGCTGGAGTTAAGCGATTCCCGGAATAATGTTTATGAATTATATTAATTCTATACCGCCGGTTGGAGTGTGCGATTCCCGGAATTTGGTTTTGCATTATATGCGTAACGCCCGGCTTGGGGTATGATTCTCGGAATTATATATCTGTCCTCCGGGTTGGGCGATTCTCGGAATTTGTAACTGCTCTCTGCCTCTGTCTCTGCTTCTGTCACTCTGCCTCTGTCTCTATCTTCCGATAACGGTTCTTCACTGTGCTTCTATGACTGTTACATTTTGACATTCTTCTTGCTGCCTCTATTGCTTTCATTGTGCTTCTTTTGCCTTCCTCTGCTTCAGCGCTGCCTTCTTTGCCTGAGTGCTGCCTCCTTTGCTGCCTCTGTTACTTCTTTGTCTCTTCCTTTCTGCTATATCTGTTGTCTTAGTTTCTTTGTGCTCCTTCCTCTGTTGCATCTATAGAATCCACTCCACCTGTTATACTTGTAGCAAATCCTATGAGGCTCCGATCTTCTATGCCTTCAATTCAATAGTTCTTTTCTTCAACTTCAAACTTTGCTACATTCTGCAGAATGAATTGATGTATTCTCCCCAACAGTGCTTTACAGACTTCCCACTTGAATAATTCTGAAAAAACACAAATTAGCTTCTACTAGATTGTCTACATAATCTTCCCACTTGAATAATTGTTCCTCATCACTCTGTCTCATTCCTCAGCTATTAAATGGCCCTCTTCTACTGTCCTCACTACTTTGCAGCACCTCATCTGACTCCTGCTGCCTTTGTTTCTTCTATGCTCTACTTGTCTTATGCTCTCTTTGTTTCATCTGCTCCTAGATTGATGCTACTCCTTAATTCTCCTTTTGCTGCCTCTGCTTCTTTAAATGACCCTGTCTCTGCTGCTTGACCCTCTCTACATCTTGCTGCTATGCTGCTTTCTTTGTCTTGTTGCTGCCTCAGGTGTTCTTCCTTTGCCATCTCCTTTGCCTTGTTGCTGCCTCAGGTGTTCTTCCTTTTCCATCTCCTTTGCCATCAATGACAACATTTCCAACATATGAAACATGTAGAGATCCAACTCTAAATGCAAACCATATTAAGGAAACTTAAATTAAAGTGATAAACCATTATGGAGATGACTGGGATGTGGAGTCACTTAACACGTTAAATTCTTATAACAGGTAATGGTGGTACATTGAGTAAGGCAGCATTTCACACACCACCGTCTCTCATACCCTCTTCCTTATTCACCCCACACAAGAAAATTACAATTATTGTTAGTAATCAATGAAAATAGATTTAATATAAATTTATAATTACATTAATTAAAAATAAAAATTAAAAAATTAAAAAGAAAAAAGAAAAAAAATAATAAATAATAAATAAATAAAAAATCAAAATGAGAATTTTGTATTTGTATGCAAGTCTATTCCTAGATCACAGCAAATACATTAAGTAATAGATAGTTATATCTTGAAAAAAATCATGAGCCCTTTTATCCAACAAAACTATAAATTTTTCCGAAAGGACTCTAAACTAGATAACAAAAATGGGGTTTTGTATGTATATACCTTACAAAATTTACCCACCAAAAAATAAAATTTACATGTCATACTATTACTGATTGATAATACAATCCTTCATAATTGTGCAATGTTAATCCATTTATCCCTATGAAATAGGAGAGAGTATGATTAAGACATTGATATTTAAATCTCCCAATGTTAATTTACACCCTTCATTAGCACATGAACCTACATCTTTATGCATATCACGGAGAACGGGAAAATATTCTATTAATGAGAACCCTTACGTTGATTTTCTAAGTCTTTTGATAAGACTTTCTAATGTTTTGTCCCTCGAAGAGGAGTCCTTCACAAATGTTGAATAAGAAGTAGGGAGTCTCCCAAAACAGTAAGAGAAGCTACCTATTTTTTTTTCTAATTGAATCCCATAATAGAGAGCATAAGCTAAGCTTGTTTATTTTTCATCCATCCTAAACCCCATGCATACTCTACAGCTTTAACTTCCTCGGGGAAATTAAGCACCCATCCCCCTCCTGCCACCCCCAGATTCCTTTTCGAAGCCCCATCAAAATTGAGGATCAACCCTCCTTGCTACCACTTCCAAGATCTTAATTTCGCATAAATCAATCTTAGCTTCCAAATTACCTAAGAACTTATGTTAGTCCATTCCAACGCTAGAGGTGTTCTATTCAAATTAGCAAATTTTCAACACCATCATCTTTCAAGTATATCAAATCATTGCTAAGAGGAGTCATTAGAAAAAAAATTAAAGCTCCAAACTCAGAGCATAGAATAGAAGCTTTCATGGTTGTAAATGCGGAAAATTTTCTAAATTGTTCAATGTTGCATTGTTCTTGGCTATTTGTATATTCCAGTAAATGAATTTTGGAAGTGCTTCCCAATAATTTTTAAAAAGGGATTTCTGATAGATACTCCCAGCATAATTTTTGGATCATGATGTAAAATACTCCTAAAGATAATTTTGTAGAAATTATACAATATGCATGTATATCTTGGATTCACCCGATCTAACAATATACTAAAGTTAAATACTGAATCGCTTCTACAAATATTTTGCGGAATTAAAAACACAATCGCTAATCACATGAACATGAAGAAAGATCAATCACACACAACACAGATAATTTCTCAGGGGAAGCTTATAGCTAAAAACCCCACTATCTTCTATTGTATATTAAGCATGGATCATGAAACAATTACATACAAAACTCTTTTCACAAGAGCCCTCTAGTACTCATCTAATTGTCTCACACTAATTCAGACAAAATCGGGCCAATACACAGCCAATTCTCAGCCTGTCTTCAGCCTGCCTTTCTCACGCAATTCATGAGGAATGCAATCCCTATTCATAAGGAATTCCAGCCTTCCTACACTGCGTTGAGTATCATGAGCATCATGTGGTGTTTTAACCGCACCTTGGTATTTAGCTAATATCACAATTGATAGTTACACTTCCCTTTCACCTAGGTCTCAACTGGGTCTCCACTGGAACTGACATGCATGAAGCTAATAATAGTATATCCTCAATTTCATGTGAAATCGCTGATTGTGAATTAATTAATATTTAATTCACTTGATCTCACACTAGTGTATCAAACAATTACAACTAGCAGAACTGAGTTTAACTCACTTAACTGAGTTAAACTGATTACAACCTGCATTAACTAATGCAACACCGCACTTTGAACTCTGTTACAACTAGAATTACTCTACATGCCTCACCAACTACCTCTAACTCGAAAGTCATGAGCTAACTGATTTTATCACACTCAGTTAACTATTACAAGTTATTTTGAGATTATATTACATTTTATTGTCCATATTAATTAAGGGATAACTAAAAATAGACATTTTATTGTCCTAGTATATGCATTACATCTTTTAATTGAAAGAGTTACCTGATGCCCTCTAAAAGTTAATGGTACAAATACTGGTAGCACTGTACCTTCCATCATCACCTATTTCAATATGCATCTGGAGATCCTTCTCCTCCAAGTCACTGAAAATTTCCTTGTCTCCCGTCATGTGAAAGGAAGCACCACTATTCAAGTACCACCTCGATCCAAATGCACTTGACACCATGCATGCGATCAATGAGAATTCAATCTCAAATTGTGAGGCAAGGGCCTCACCAGCTGCAGATACAGAAGCCTTCTTATTCTTCTTATTTTGTGGATAATTTGTGGCAAAATTTCCATGCTCGTGACAGTGAAAACACTTCACCCTGGACATGTCCTACTTCTTTCCATCTTCACCGGCCTCAGATTTGGAACGGAATTTCTTTCCCTTCCATTTCTTTGCCTTGGAATCCAAAGCACAATATTCTTCATCTTCATTGTTAGATGAATATCCATCTCTGGTATTCCGTCTAAACTCCTCCTACACCAAATCCAACCACAGTCGTTCCCAATCTGGCAACTTTTCCCTTCCATTGACAGAGTCTTGATAACTATTCCAACTCTTGGGAAGTCCTAGGAGAGCTAGGCTTACCAAATAATCATCAGCGATATTTATTCCTACACTCCCAAGTTCATCTTGACATTGGAAAAACTTTGTTAAGTATACCAGAATAGTGTCGTTCTTTTCCATCTTGATCTTCCTGAGTTTAGCTTTGAGCGCCAATTTCCTATGGTCGTTGCTACTTTGGAATATATCCGTCAAAGCCTTCCACATTTCATATCGTGTGTATTTCCCATGGAGGCTTGATACAATGTGGTCTCGTACTGCCTCCAACAGGATCCTCCTCGCCCTTGCCACTTTCTTTTTCCATGCATCAAAATTTGCAGCATCTGGCTTAGGAACATCTTTGTCAATGAATTCCTTCAAGCCATTGTCTTCGAATACTGCCTCCATCTTGTCCTTCCAAGAAATGTAGTTCGAGCTACCCTCAAGTGCATACTCTAACCCCAAGCCATTGAAATCCGTTTCGATCTTGAATCAGCTGTAGCATAAAGAAAGTCTTTCTGCAAATTCGAATTCTATCCAGTCACAAACTCAACTCCTGCTTCACTTCTGCAATTTCCTGTGCTCTGATACCATGTAAAAATTATACAATATGCATGTATATATTGGATTCACCCAATCTAACAATGTACTAAAGTTAAATACTGAATCGCTTCTACAAATATTTTACGAAATTAAAAACACAATCGTCAATCACATGAACATGAAGAAATATTAATCACACAACACAAATACTTTCCCGGGGAAAGCTTATAGCTAAAAACCCCACTATCTTCTATTGTATATTAATCATAGATCATGAAAAAATTACATACAAAACTCTTCTCAAAAGAGCCCTCCAGTACTCAGCTAATTGTCTTACACTGATCCAGACAAAATCGGGCCAATACACAGCCAATTCTCAGCCTGTCTTCAGCCTGCCTTGCTCACGCAATTCATGAGGAATGCAATCCCTATTCATAAGGAATTCTAGCCTTCCTACACTGTGTTGAGTATCATGAGCATCCTGTGGTGTTTTAACCACACCTTGGTATTTATCTAATATCACAATTGATAGTTACACTTCCCTTTCACCTAGGTCTCAACTAGGTCTCCACTGGAAATGACATGCATGAAGCTAATAATAGTATATCCTCAATTGCATGTGAAATCACTGATTGTGAATTAATTAATAGTTAATTCACTTGATCTCTCACTAGTGTATCAAATAGTTACAACTAGCACAACTGAGTTTATCTCACTTAACTGAGTTAAAATGATTACAACCTGCATTAACTAACGCACCACTACACTTTGAACTCTGTTGCAACTAGAATTACTTTGCATGCCTCACCAACTACCTCTAACTCAAAATTCATGAGCTAACTGAGTTTATCACACTCAGTTAACTATTACAAGTTATTTTGAGATTAGATTACATTTTATTGTCCATCTTAATTAAGGGATAACTAAAAATAGACATGCACCAAAAATAATTGTTGGCTTGAGGGGTCCTGACCCAGGTTCGGAGGTTAAGGTTTGCCAACAAACCCCTATAGTACTGGCCCTTTCGGCAGTGACCTGTTTGCACAAGCCAAAGTCTCACCCGAAGCAGTATAGGAGGGTTTTGGAACCAGGTTTCTGCACCCGGATAGAGAGGGTAAGTCAAGCCATTCAGTAATTATCGGATCTAGGCAGACAGAGACCGTTCACAGGAATTTCAATGACTAATATAAACACAGTTTTACCAGATCCAAATAAGAGGTTCGCATCCACGTGCGGACAGCCAAGAAACAGCATAAATAATATATTTGGAGTAGATCAATCGGATCACAGATACAGTTAATAGAACACATATAATTCGCAGCTCATAAACACAGATCATCTGCAGTTTGCAATGGATTCAACATATAATTTAGATCCACATAAATCATAACCAGATAGATCAACAATATCAGATATCTGCAATACTCCACATATATTTATCAAGAAGATCTCTTTCATACCCCAAAATCCCACCTACGCACACAGCCAGTAGGGTCCGCACACAGCAAGACAGAGGATCTTCGTGCACACAGCCAGCAGGAGTCCTAACCCAATACCCAACAGCCCAATCCCAGATCTAATAGTTCGCACTTAGCATCAATCTCTATTCATTCCTTCCTATCGACTTCAAAAAGGTTCAACTGCTTATACTATTTTAGCCTATGCATCCAATGGTCCACAAACCGTGGTTTGCAGACTCTTGGTTTTACCCTTGACCCAGTTACAATAGATTGGGGGCTTTGACCCGCCCCAAAACCCCTGCGCTAGACTAAATATATTCAAAAATATACAAAATGGACCAGATTCGCATCTTTGTAGGAGACCCTGTTCCAACAGTCCCCCAACACAATCTTGTGACTCATCCTGAGTCACTACGATGGTGGGGTTTTCACCTGCGCGCGCAGTTTATTGACGGCTTCAACCAGTGGGGCTAGCATATCTAAACTATGAGCAGCAGTGCTCTGCGCAATATCCACGAGCTTCTGTGATGTTGGTCCTTCTGTTGCAGAAGTGACGCTCTTTAGTGTCTGGTTGATTCATTTCACAGCAACAGCTGCATCCTAGGATAGCTGGAGGGCTGTAGTAGCCAATGGTTTCAATCGTTTTCCGATGACATCCTTCTTATGCTGGAGTTCCTCAATCTCAGCTTGGAGGGATTCGCTAGTTCGCAAACGGGCCAGGGGCTGTGCTGGGCTCAAAGTGGGTAAGGTCGCTCCAATTTGTTCAAAATCTTCTTCTTTCTGTCGCAGTTCCTGAGTAATTTGTCGGAGGATCGGATCATGTTGAACCTTGGTCCATATCTGCAAGGTTTTTTTCAATAACTGAGCACCCTGAGAAATCTGTCCTATAATGGTGTTTGTGGCTGCAGTCACCAGCGCAGCACGCTGGGCTCTTACCTCCGGGAGTGTTTCGGGTCACAATTTGGCCTGTAGGTCACTGATTTTCTGCTCTAGCTGCATCTTAAGGACCTGCATTTCTGTTCGAGAAGCCTTTAATGCTGCAACCAATCCTTCAACTTTAGCCCGGGGGGTAGCTTCGGCCTGGATCTCCTCTGTAACTTTCGTGTAGAGCTGGTGGATCAATGTTTTGAGCTCTGCTTGTTGTGAGACAGCAAGAAGCACTTCCGCGTTCTGTTGCACGATAGTTTGCTCGGACACACCAAGTTGTTGATGTACTTGTTGATCCCGATGGTGAATCTCCTAACACACAGTGGTGTGGAGATCCCGCAAAGTTTTGTGAGGTAGCTGAGCGAGATTCAACTGTACCCCTGTACCAGCTGGGAGCTTTATTCCTTGATCGGGTGCGTTAATGATAAGGGCACCGCTAGGCAATGAACATAGGCACCTCTCCTTCGTATCTAGCGCTGGATCGCTAGATGGTGCAGGGACTCGTCCTTGAGTTACACTATTCGATAAGGTATCCGTCTTTATTTGTAGTGTGCGCAGCTCGGCCTGGATGACGTCAACTACAGCCTTCTGTTGTTCCTCCAAAGCTACCCATTTTTCTTCTATGGCTAGTGTGATGGCATCAGTTAATGTGATTGTCTCATCTTGTTCCTTTCATTGAGCACGCTACTTATTTTGGGCCCCTTTTATAGGCTCGCATGTTCGTTTGGTACCCTAGACATTGGTATCCCTCGTATCCATATGTGGCTGCGAATCGCCCTAGGTTCCAACCGTAGTGTCCTTGTCAGTGGTTTTCTTTGGCGGTGTGTCCTTTTTCGTGGCTGCTCCAGAATCCTTCCCTGTAGTTCTGCTTGGGCCTCCAATATCTGTGCTAGTACCTGTAGTGCTCTTCGCGGTGGTTTTGAAGCCGATCTTCCAGGCAGGTGGCCATCGTGCAATCACACCATCAATCTCCTCATCTGTTACCATATAGGAAAGTGTCGTCCATGTTTTATCCTTGTGACTGCGGATTTGGATGTGGTGCATTGTAACCTGGAATCCTGCGATACTTTTGTATCTGTCATATATTTTGGGGGACACTCGCGTTCTAGAACTAATTTCTTCTGCCACACTACTCTGGAAGAGGACCCAAAAGACTTGGTTATCCTCCAAGCGTTGCGTGTCCTTGGAATCCCACATATGGGCATACCGAGCCCCTTCGCACATATCGAGGTTGAGCTCGGGGATGACTGACTCCTTGGGTGCTTCCCAAGCGACTAGGGCTATAACGAACAGTAGCCAGGTATAGCAAAAGGCTTTTCCTTTCTCCTGTGATTCACATACATTGATCAGAAATTCATCACGTAAATATTGGGCCCAATTGAAGCAAACCCCCTTCGCACACTGACCCGCCACCTGGATGACATACGCAGGGACCATTGTAACCTGGCGCTTTCACATTAGTTTGCATGTTAATAACGGGGTTCTCATCCGTGTAGCAGGATCACTAATGGACTTGATGACGAATCCCCTCTTATTTATCTGCACATGGTAGGTCTCACGCACATAGACAGCGGTTTCCCCTTCATATTTCTTGCCCGCGCGCTCCAGGGGATGCGACCCTTTCATCGAGAGGCTCGTAATTCTATGAATCAATGCAGCATTGATGATGACTCTGTTCTGAATCCATAAGCAGCCACCATGAATTAAGGTGAGCAGCTGCTGGGCCAGCGGATTCGTGATGTTGTAGTGGCCAAAATGGGGCATTCGTAGCAGGTTCAGGATCCCGGATCCGGCCATTCCAGATACCCAGCATTGAGGAATGACTGTGACTCCTTTAGCCATGTAGACCATTTCGAAGTACAACTCAGGGGTCAGCTCAGGGAAATCCTCGTAGTTTTCCATGTCATGATTGTCGAATTTGATCTCATGGAGCCTGCCGCAAGGGTCACTAAGAATAGGGACCTCTCATGGGGTGAGCGGTGACTGCAAATAGGTAATTAGGCCATCAAGATTCTTTGGTGTGCGCGTAGAAGGCCTTCGTGGTCGGAAGAATGGAGGTAACTAGTTGATTGGGTTGGCAGGTCGGGCTTCTTCCGACACATCCTGAGTCTAAGGCGTGGCGTGAGGTGACTTGGCTGGCCTTAGGGATGTCCTAGGCTTCCCTGCAGCCCATTTTGCAGCTTTCGGGGGCTTCCCTGATCCTTGGGTTGTTTCTTTTCCCTTTCTTGTAATCAACGTTACAGGTAATTCTTCATCCTCGGATCCAATCTCCATTACTTCCTCACTATCTAGGTCTGTAGGTACCAAGGATTTAGTAGGGCTGGTAGCTGTCATTCTAGCGCGGAAGATGAATTCAGCTTCTGGGTGGCTACTCTCAGAAGGAGGAGGTTGATCAGACATGAACGAAGCAGTGTAGACCCAAAGGCTTTGATAGCTCAAGTTTGCTGGGTATAAGCTACGCAAGTGAGATGGAACCCTTATCTGAGTTGTCCCGTTCTTATTATAGTGCCCATGGTCATCCAACGGTCGAGTAGATTTCTCCTGGAACTTACCATTAGGTAAACGGATAAAAATCCCCAAGATTTTCCTCATTAAATGCCAGCGGGCTGCTCCTTTCAATGGTAACTTCTACTTTTTACCATACATTATGGTGCCAACAGCTAGTTTTCGCACCCCCTTTGTGTTTGGCGCATCTGCCACGTCTGAGTCAAACACTTGCGCCTTTTGTGCGTCCTCCCCCAACATAGGCTTGATCTCTAGGTACTTCAGAACACAGGGTTGATCTCTAGGTACCTACGTTTCCCACGTGGGTACTTCAGGTGCGATATACAGGTACAATTTTCCCCATGCCACATTTTCAGCGTCCTGCAAAACTACGTCAAGTGTCTTTGTTCTGCATACTAACCCAAACGTCCCCAGAAATTCATCCTTTAACATTTCCCAATTGTGGGTGCGTCGATGGAGCTCTGCATCTAAGTACCATGCGGTGGGAAATGGTCCTAGGGTATGAGTAAACAAGTTAACCCTTTCTGTGGTAGGCCTATCGCACCATTGTTCTATCCAAGTAGACATATATTTGTGAGGCTCTTCCGATCCAAGGAACGTCTTAATTCTTACGTCCGCTGGGGCTTCAAATCATAGGATCATCATGTCCCAAAACTCCTCCCACTCCTGGAATGCATCTTCATGCATCTCCCACGAGCGCACCGGTGTGCCCTGTAGAGCTATCTTAAGGGCCCAAAGCCTGTGTTCCCTAGGAACCCTAGCTTTGAACGCTTGTAAAAATTCCTTAATATGACCAGAACCATCAAAGTAGGGTAGATCTCTTACCTCGGACAATATACATCAGAAATCTCTTGTAATTCTGAGACATCGCAGCGTAGACATGTCTTGTAACCGATGTTTCCAGTGCTCTAATTCCCCATTTGAGTCAGAAAGGCATTCGTTATCTTTTTCCTAGCAGAGCATACTATCTGTCGTAAGATTGATCTAGTCCTTATTCTACGAGGTTATCTTGTAGAGGTGATCTACCTCTTCGTCTCTGCGCACTATCTCCGTATATCTTTCGCCTTATGCGGGGTCCAATGGGACGATTACTGGTATCCCTCCATTCTCGAATACCATTCTTCTCTTCTTTAGGTTGATAATACCTCCCATATCGATGGCCCAATCCAGTCCCAGAAGTGCTGGGTAGGGGTCCACGTCTTCCACCGTTTGAATAACTTCAAAGTCAGCTCGTACCTTGACTCCAGTGATGTCTAGGACTACCTTTGATAATCTTCCCAGTGGTACTATCTTATGTTGATTAGCCATGCGCAGCTAGATAGTGGACCATTCGAGCTTAGGCTCACCCATTCGCTGCCAAGTCTGTTTAGGGAGTACATTCACATCAGATCCTAATTCAAGAACCACTTGATCCATCTCAAAATTCCCAATTTGTGCAGTTAACCGCATCTCCCGACCTATGCGTTTCTTTTGTTTGTATAATTTGTGTATGTTTTGAACCTGTGTGACGAGGTGGGTTTTCTCTGCGCACCCATCGATCAGGGCTTGGGGGTTTTCTACAGCCTTTTGATTTCGCAGCAGCTTCATACATGCTTGTAGGAATGGTTTGACCTCCTCTCCGAGCTCATTGTTAGGAGCTAGTATTTCACTGCGAACACTATCTACCCCGGGTGTAATAGGGATTTCTCTTGGTACGTGCACCTCTTCTTTCTCAGCTTTTTCCATCATTCCTCCGACAACCAGATCACTATGTATCATTAATTTAACACTTGACCCTGCTTCACGTGGTTCTGCCTTTACCCGTTGTACATTTTGTGTAGGAGTCTGCTGCTTTTCCTGAACTTTCGCTAGTAGAATCAGGCAATCCTCAATCGTGTGATCCAACTGCCTGCACTACCTGCAGGACTGTCAGGTTGGGTTTATGTATTCTCGCACAAAATGACCTATTTCTCCGCAGTTGTAGCAGATTAGTTGACCTCGACCCCTTCCTGCACTTCCTCATCGCCCCCCTCCCTTACCTCGAGCCGGGGATCCTCCCATACCTGCGGGGGATCTAGGTGATGCCGGATCCGACTGAAACCTGTATATGCTTCCCCAGTCAATCAGTAATTCGTACGTTCAGCAGTTATGTTCATTGTGGCCAACAGATCTTCAGAACCTGCACCACTATTGTTTAACTTCCGGACCATATGTGGTAAGGCGCGGGCAGCGGTTGGTATCGTGCAACCCAGCAACGCGGCAGTCATCGCACCATAACGCCGACCCGCTTGATCCCGCAGCCTCTCTAGGTCGTAAAGGGTTGGGCGCTCCAGTCTGTACATCGGTTGCAAGTAGCGGACAGTTATCCTTAATGTGGCCATTCACCCGGCACCGGATGCACCACTTGTCAGGGCTGGCTTCCATCCCTCGCTCCTTGCGCAGATTTTGGATCTCCATGTGCATTGCTTCTAGATGACTTTGTATCTGTTGTACGCCCAGCTGAGTGTCATTCCTTGGTGCAGCTTCCAGTTTCATGGAAACTTCCAAAGCTTTCTCCTGCGTGTCAATGGATTGATGACCCATCGGTACCCGAAGATGTGGTAGCAACATGGAAATGAACCACTCCGTATGTTGTCTATCATCATACTAGAATCCCCCTTCTCTGATTTCTTTATTTAATCGCTGGTCTGCTTCCCACACAGATTCATACGGTCCTTGCTTGATATCTTTCAACTCGTTTACTATCTGCGAGTAGGACTTAGGCTTCTTGAACTGTTGTTTCAGCGCAGCCTTAATCTCATCGATAGTTGTGTTTACATTCTGTCTAATGTACCCCATATACTAATCCAGAGCCCTTCCCTCGAAGGCCAGAGATAGTTGGGCCCGATTTACTGTGTCACTTACTACGTTCTGCGCAGTCCACACCGATCCTGCAACAAACCAGAACCAATCCATTTCTTCATCACCCACACCCTTGAAGGTAGGCAACTTTAAGTGCGCAGCCATATCGTTTTCTGGTGAGGGTGGCGGAGAGTTTTTACCCCTATGAGGGCTCGACGGGGGCATCGATGGAGGATTGAACGCAGTGAAATTTATTACTAGACTATAAATAGATCGATCCCCTTCTTGGTTAGTTCTATAGTACTTACCGTTGCGCGTAGTACCCTCGCTCTGGTCGAAGCTCATTCACTGAGTATGGCTACACAAGATGTTTTTTTCGCACAACAAGATTTTAATCAGTAGCGGCAATGTTTTCAAAAATTTACCCCGCAACCCCTTAAATAATCGTCGCTCTGCTTCAGAATAGGATACAAATTGATCAATTGCAAATTCTGTCACAAATATTCCTAGCACACTATCCACCCAATGGTATATTGTGCGAGTGATGGTGTTATCAGTCTTCTCGAGTTGCAGAATCTGTTCAGGGGTCCACTACATAACTCGCTCGTCGTTTTAGCACTTCTGGAATTCAACTAAGTTCACGAGCCACTCCTGAAGCACGATCGCAATTGTCACAAAGAATATTTTGTAGCTTTCCGTGAAAATATACTAGTTCTTCCACTCTTCAGCAGTCAACTTCTTACTGCGGTTTTCTTTTATTGCAAATTCTTGAACTTGCTTTTCAAGCCATTCATCGATTTCTTTCTTTTGAGGTTTCCAATATGGTCTTGGCATCCCCTGATCTCTCTCAAAATGCTCCTGGTCCCAGCATCAGAACCATTTTTTGGCTCGAGGGGTCCTGACCTAGGTTTGGAGGTTAAGGTTTTCTAACAAACCCCTATACTACTGGCCCTTTCGGTAGTGACCTGCTTGCGCAGGCCAAAGTCTCACCCGAAGCAGTATGGGAGGGTGTTGTAACCAGGATTCCGCACCCGAAGAGAGAGAGGGTAATTCAAGCCATTCAGTAATTATCATATCTAGGCAGATAGAGACCGTTTGCAGGACTTTCAATGACTAATCAGAACATGGTTTTACCAGATCCAAATAACAAGCTCACATCCATGTGTGGACAGCCAAGAAACAGGATAAATAATATATTTGCAGTAGATCGATTAGATCACAGATACAGTTAACAAAACACAGATAATTCGCAGCTCATAAACACATATCATCCACAGTTTGCAACAGATTCAACATATAATTCAGATCCACACAAATCATAACCAGACAGATCAACAATATTAGATATCTGCAATACTCTACATATATTTATCAAGAATATCTCTTACATACCCCAAAATCCCACCTGCGCACACAGCCAGCAGGGTCCGCACACAGCAGGACAGTGGATCTCCGAGCACACAGCCAGTAGGAATCCTAACCCAGTACCCAACAGCCCAATCCCAGATCTATCAGTTCGCACTTAGCATCAATCTCTATTCATTCCTTCCTATCAACTTCAAAAAGGTTCAACTACTTATAATATTTTAGCCTATGCATCCAATGGTCTACAAACCGTGGTTTGCGGACTCTTGGTTTTACCCTTGACCTGCTTACAATACATTGGGGGCTTTGACCCTCCCCAAAACCCCTGTGCTAGACTAAATATATTCAAAAATATACAAAATGGACTAGATTCACATCTTTGTAGGAGACCATGTTCCAACAATAACCCTATGGGCCCCACGCTAGTGTAGGTGCTTAATGCAACCAGGTGCTTAATGCACTAGGAATGGGTGTTTAATGTTGTTTCCGGATGCCAATTTGACTGTTTCTTGTTGCAAACTTCAATAAATTTGGCCATTTTAAACAGTTTGAAAGTGGATCAGACACATCCAACTATATCATTTTGTGTATATGACCACCCCAAAAAATATGTTGGATAGATTCGTCTTGCTACTGGCAAAGGAAACACCTTGAAGGACATTGAATGCCCCTATTTCTCAAATTATTAGTAGTCAAAAAAACTTATCCAAAAAGAGCCAGCAAAAGGAATTTACCTTTGGATTGGCATTGGCTCTCCATATCTTCATCCAAATACTTTATCTAAGGGAGTTCTTTGAGGGAAGAGCAAGGATGTGTAAGCTTCCTTCACTGAGTATGAAGAATGCTTCCATCAGATTTGATCTGCCTCCTCTAGATGCCACGAAGCACAATCAAAATGACTACCTTGAAGTTTGTAAGCTAATTTTTGCAAGTTTACAAGTACTCCTCTGAGGTTCCAACCTATCCAATTGCATTCATTGTCCCAATCTGAAATGTCTGCAAGTGTTTATTTTCCTTGAGCACAGAAGAATTCCCTCAGAGATAGCAACTCATAATTGTATTCCAAAAGATGCTTATCCATTCTTTTTTGCCTCCATAAACTAATATCTCTTCCATTTCTAGGTTTTCAAAAGGCATTTGAGCTTATTAGAGGGGCTACCAAATTGAGTAGTTTCCAAACCATCGAACCTCCTTTAGGGTCTTGAATTTTAACTCATTATATTTGAAGGTATTTTTCCTAAAGGAATACCTTTCACCAATCTTCTTCCCGAGTGATAAACCTCCATACTAATTTTTATCCTATTGTTTTTTTCATAAGCATAGGGTCTCTAATGTCAAGACACCCATGGCATTTTGGATACTTCATTGTTTCCCATTTTATCAAATGAATTTTTTTTCTCTTGAAACACCCCCCTTCCCAAAGGAACTTGTGTATATCCTTAGCCATCACAAATAAAACACTTTGTGGGGAAAGGATGATAGTGAATTGGTACAAAGGGAGAGAAGAAAGAATTGCTTTGATCAACACAATACATACGACTAGTTGAGCGAGTGGGCCCCTAGGAAACTAAGTTAAGCCAATGATGACCTCATCCCATGCTTGTAAGGAATGTGACTTCAAACAAATAGGATCCCCTAAATATTTAATTTTTTTCCAATATTCCTAAATATTTAAATTCTTTCCAAGATTCCACAAGGCGGAAGCCCATAATACTTTATATTTGTCTTTTCTTACAAGAAGAAGCATTCTAAAAATAAGTCTACTATTCTTCTCATTTTGTTAGAATTATATTTATTATTTATAATTCAAAATATATATATATTAAATTAAATTTATAATTATAATCTTTTTATTGATAACTTATTTTGAATAAATATTCAACCAATTAATAATTTTAAGGACTCCTACTTCATATTATTATAAATTTAACATCTATTTTGTCAACAATTAATAATTTGAGTGATCAAGGAGAAGGCAAGTTCAAACTTTGCATCACATTTTTATTAAACATGAATTTTTTCAAAGAGTATGTAATGTAATTATATCAAGGTGTTTTAAATCTGAGTTTATTCAGACAAATTATTGGTATATGTCACTTATTGTATATGAGTTGGTGGCAATTACTTGTACATGTCACTTATTGTATATGAGTTGGTGTTTTGGTTTTGAACTTAATTGAAATTACTAATTTTGTTGAGAGAAGAGATGCTTTACAATTTAGTATGGAAGAGATGTTGTCCCATAAAGTTACATTAAATGAAATAAACTAATACTTACATTAAAATTTTTAAAAAAAATGTTAATAACCAGCATAGATCCATCTTAACTTTGGATCTACCAAAATTTGAGAGGGATCAAATCTCTCAACATGCAAACATATTTAGTGAAAAACTCAAGGAAAGGATTTATCTCATCTCTTGGAAGATCCATAGTTAATATGGGATCTATGCTAGTTTTGAACAACACGCTAATAAAATGTTTTCCCTATAAGAATTTTTTATTTTCACTTGTTTTATATAACATATAATTAGATGACATTGAAATATTTTATTTGTGATGTATATTGTTCACACAAAAATGTTAATACATGTTTCCTCATATTCTAAAATAAGAAATATATATATATATATATATATATATATATATATATATATATATATATATATATATATATATATATATATATATATATATATATATATAGAATAATCTCTCTCTCCACATACACACTCATTAAATTATTTTTGTTATTAATATTTTTTTTAAAGTTGCATTCATTCTCTCTCTCTCATCAATTCCATATTAATCATTGAAGAAATTACAGTTTTCCTTTATACTTTGAATTAAAAGCACCTATTAATGAAATCAGAAGTCTTTGTTTTTTCTCTCTTTATATATATTTGATGTTAAAATCCGTTACCAAACATGTATGTTGGAATATTTATTTTATAGCCCATATGAAACTTTTTTTTTGTTATTAAATATTTTAAATGTTATATATCAAATCCATATTAAGAATGAATAAATTACACCTCTCTTACAATAAAAAGTGAAAATATAAGGAAATTTTTAATTTAAGTTATTTTATTTTTAGTTAGTATAAAATTTTGTTATTTAATATGGTATTGAAATATTCTTTATGGCTAACACAAAAATATCTTTTGTGGCAATTTTTCTTTTGTTATATATATAATACAATCAATTTGCTTATGGATGACTAATAGATTGGTGTTTAACACAACTTCTAATGTTTAACTTTATAAATTATTAAAGTATTTTTTATTTTAATTAAAAAAACAATTTGTTAGTATTTGATTGGCTTAAAAGTTTGGGTGTCAGCTTTTTTGACATGTGTCCCATGTCACCATGAAATTTGGTCACCCTGAAGATTCGGGATCATAGTTGACATATTGTAATCAAAATAAAACCAAAACTAAACCTATAGTTAAATAAATTATGGTCAACTTTTTTCAATTTATTAACACAAAATCAAGAAAGAAAACTCTTCAAAATAATATATTTTAGTAATTTCTATAACATATATATATAAATAAACCCACCAATAACATATGAATTTATATACTTAATTTTTTTAATATAGAGTTATTTACTTTTCTCAAAATTTATAGATATATATATATATGTTTGTGGTTAAATTAATTTAATTTTTTAAATATTTTATATATATTTAAATTTATTATTAAATTGTTTAATATAATATTATATCATATAATGTGATAGCAGTTTTTTTTTAATAAATTCCATATAACACTTAATATGAAATGATAATGATAGCAGTTCTTTATAATAAATTCCATATAACACTTAATATGAAATGATTTAATTAGAACTTAAACGCTAATAATTTAATATTATAACAACACCATTTAATGAAGTACAATTTTAATATTATAACAATTTTATGGAAAAATCTTTCAAAATAGTGCTTAAAACAAGATGATTTAGTTGGAAATTAGAGATTGATCTATTTCATTTTATTTCATTAAAATGAAATAGCTTTTTAAATTGTAAAATGGTTGTATAAGTTGATGTGCGATGAAGTTCTTATGTATTATGTAGTACAATTAATAATAACTTTGTGGTAAAGGATTATGCCCTATTACCTCATGATCTACAAATTGGGAAATTTGGGCAACAACTCTATAAGTAGTGATTAAATATCCACGATAGCCAAAACCCAAGAAGTAGGTGTGCTTTAGGGTTGACAGTTGTTCAAACAACCCTACTCTCTTAGTGGAGTGAGTTCATGCAGTGGACCAAACAATTTTTAAAGGTGACTGAAATAAGGAACAACTCACTTGCTGAAAAATGAGCTTTGACATTACAGGTATGTTTTTTTTCCATTGTAAATTACTTATTTTTTTTTGTATTTTTTTACCATAATCATAAATCGGGTAGTCCAACAATCATTTGTGGAATGGGTTTCATAATTATGATTTGATATAACTATATATTTGTTTAGATAAATGTCTTTCAGATTAATCACATCATTAGGATTTGGTCGACGTTTCGAACCATCTAATGTGGTTAATCCTCACGGCAAGGTGAAAAAAGATGATCGATCTTAATGAATAAATAGTGAGGATGCATCATTGCCCAGAAATAGTTGTTGAAAAATAACTGTTAAAAACTAGTCGTTATTAGTAAGTTTAGAAGAAAAAAAATTGTAAATTAGATATTTCTATTAATTTCTTAAACGAGCAATTACATGGTGATGAGTAGGTGCATGCAACAAGCAACCGTGACCTGACTCTGAAAGTGTTGCATGTCATTACATAAGTAAATACATGAAAATCTATAGCTGCACAAAATTCTTGGATGCTGAGAACTTGAAGTGTCAAGGATAACTGACAAGAGTCGAGTGGCTGATAGAGGGCCTCAGAGCCAAAACCATAGATCATAAGATCACTATACCAGTGCAACAAACAAGAAGCATACCAAAACTGAGAAAGAGGCAGAGAAGATCTACTAAATATCCTCGTCGGCATTGAGACTGATCGAGCGGTCGGGGGTTTTGCCCTCATTGAAAACATTTTGGGCGTGATTGCTAGTGGTGGCGCCATCGACCTCTTTGTTGACAGTAGGAGGGGCTTCTGCAATAGCCATCCTCTTTTTTAATCGAGCATAATGTAGTGATTCCTTGGTGATGAAATGGCGGTGGTGGACGGCACTAACATACAGAGTAAATTTCTGGGTGAGGTTGTCCAACTTCTTCTCCAGAATGGCACTGTGTTCCCTGTTAGCCTGTATGGCGAGACTGACCATTGTTTTTGTCTGCCAGTGAAGCTCGATGGTCCGACTGAAGAGATTATCCCTGGCTCTTGTGAGTCATGGGTTGGGGATCTAATTGAAATCATCATTTACTTCATCAGTGGTGAGGCACTGGAGAACCATGTGGGCTTGCTCTTCAAGCTCAGCCATCCTTTGTCGGGCATCAATATTAACCACGATCTCATAATTGATGGTCGCATGTCGAGGAGTAGTCTCTGCCCTTGTTGTTGGCAACATACTGGGAGAGGCCCATCGAGAGGCATGGGCTCTTCTGCCACGACCCCTTCCTTGATTGCTCCCTCTAGAGGCAGAAGAGATGTTGCGTCCGGTGGACATGGTGGAGTGAAGGCAAGGAGAGCTGGGGAGATGATGGCACATAAGCCAATGGGGAGGGAAGCACATAATGCGGAGCAGATGAGGAGCGGAGGGTCGGGTGCTTTCCAACTGTAGACCGAAACAAGGGAAGGGGAGGTTGTTAGAAGTGAAATCTGGGATGAGAGCAAGAGGATTGAAGGTCTGAAACATATAGGTGGTAGGCTAGGTGGGTTGATGAGAGAACAAGAGAGGAGTAATGATGGATCTTCCTGCTCTGGTCAGAAGGGAATTCGGATGACAAGGGAGCAGGGTGGTGGATGGGCTCCTATGGCGGCGAATAGTTACTGCTGAGGTACTTCGCCTGCTCGACGGGAGGTGTCATAAAGGGGAATCATAGGTTAGGCACGTGGGGATCTGTCGGTGGGTGGTTTTGGTCGGACATGTCCATCTTCGTAATGATGGCACAGTCATGCTTTGCATTGGGTTGATGATAATCATCCCAAGCTTGGGAAAGGAGGTGAAGATTTCCATCCACCCTGTCATTTGCAAGTTTGTCCGCCAGCTGGATCGCCTTGCGCCGGACCGCCTGGAAGGAAACTCCTTTGGCATGTTTGATATGTATTTCGATTCTGTGGAGGATAATTTAATTACAAGGGGTTAATGAAAAATATATGATTTTTATCGATTAAAAATCTTTATAAAAATATTAATATTATAATAGGGTAATAAAGGATAACAATAGTAAATATTTAAATAAATAAATAAATAAAGTTTTTCTAGTTTATTTTGTAATTTATTTTAATAAAAGTTTTTAAAAACCCTTCTTAATAAATCAAGAATATAAGTCATAAGATAATATAAAAGGTAAACCTAATTTAATAATAAATATTTAAATAAAATAAAATATGGGTTTTTTAATATTATAATATGTTAATATAAATTATTATAATAGGATTTTTTAATTTATAATTTATTTTAGTAAATAAAAAATAAAAAAAACTCTTATTTATATATAAAATACACTGTAATTAAGAGGAAATAATGAAGGACAAAAATAAGAAAAAAACTAAAGAAGCATATTAAAGAGAATATAAATTTAAGGACTAAAAAAGAACTCAACACAAGGAGGAGAAATCACCATGAGACGTAACACAAGAGGATGAAATCATTTAGAGAAAGTTAGAGTCCATCTCTTACTCAATTTTCACCCATCATCCTTATTGAGATTCTTAACATGTCTCTCAATCTCAATGACTTCACTAAACTTCTTATCTACTGATTATCATAAGCATCTGATTATTTGTTACATCACCGCTTTGCAGCCAAAATAATTACAATGATATGGAGTTCCATCTGTCTTATGGGATTGATGTCTTAATTACTGCAAATTATTATGCAGGGTAGAGGATGGTGTAGCGATATACCATCGTGTTCAGCGCGCAGGCGAAGTGCATTGGGCTCTTCTTTGTACATGGGAAATGCAACAACATTTACAGGTGTTTTACGTGACCTTATCAGAAAACTCTGAAATTTTATAGTATATAGGATTAAATAGAATGTTTTTAATGAGTTAGATAAAATTATGATTTATTATAAATTGTTTTTTTTTAAATGTTATTTTTTCAAATTTTAAACCTGAATTTTATTATTAAAATTTATTGGGAAGAATCTCTAAAAAACGAAAGTGAACTTTTTCACTTTTATGTTGTATCGTTGGAGTCAATTGAAAATTATGTTGAACATATTTTTATAATGGAATCAGTAGTATAGTTAGATACTGTGACGGGTCATTTTTCACTGGAGATGTTGAGGAGTAGATCCAGTATATTTGTTTAAATAGTATTTTTATTAGTAGATGATTTTTATGAAAAAAATTACACTAATCAACTATCTTATTAATGAGGATTAATAAAATATTTAGCTGTTATCAAAAAAGTCTTTGCAATTATGTACGAGTTAAACCTACTTTATTACTTCAAACTAACAAATTTGAAGTTTTATAAACAAATCCTTGCAATTCCATATCAGTGAAACCTTTACCGCTTTTACCCAATAATCTCCATTCATATTTCACGATAGCAAACTTCATTTAAGAGGGAAAAGGATATGACAAGTTGTAATGGAAGATATATTGGCGCAGAGGATGGACAAAGTTGAGTAGGTACACTTTCTTGATTATTTATTATGCATGCATATATATTATTTAAGGTGTTGCAATGCATATCTCATTTCCCAATATATTTTGCAACGCATTTCACTCAGCGGATAAATGAAGTTACAATTTTTGTGTACAATGGTCGCATGGTGTGGTTATTTTTTCAACTTATGTTTAGAAAACAAATGGACAAATCATTTGCAATTGGGAATCAAGTTGGTTGGGTTTAATTGTATTGTTTTATTTTATTATCACTGCTGCCCGGCCAGGGAAAACGCATTGGTTCTCAGGTTGACTGGCTATTATTAAGTCAAATCTATCAAATATTTTTTAATTTCGCAAAGTATAATTTAAGAAAAAAAATTGTATTTTTGAAATAATTTTATTTATATTTATCTATAATCTAATTGATTGTTTAATTGATTGTTTATTTATTGATCTTATTTCCAAATGCCTCGTTTGGTGAACCATCTATAAGAGTATGATGAGCCAACGTTGAACACGAGTAAATTTTTCCAGCCATACATTCTTATAATAGTTAAAGGATTTGAAATATGGAAATTAAATCAACTGGTTTATGTTGGTAGTCAAAGTCAAAGTCAGATGTACGATGCAGAGTTGAAAGAAATCTTTGAGTTTGACTTTGACTACCATCGTGCAGAGCTTTTGCAAGCGCTCAGTTTCCTGTCGTACCAATTTCGTAGTTACCACCTGTGCTGTGTCATCTTCACACCCAATCTCCTCTTGTCTGCTCAAAACCCATGAAAGACCCCTCGTTGTTGCTCTCCGCTCCCCCAAAACATGGCTTGTTTCGCAGGATCAAATAGCACAGGATTTGATTGTCCCCTTTAAATACCATGACAGGGTGAAATGTTGGACTGCATAAACTTTTGTATTTTTTTAATAAATAGAAGTAAAATAGGGTATTTACCCAATGAGCTGATTTCCACCTTTATTTTCTTTTCAATTTGAAAGTATTTTAATTATTACCTTAGCCTTATTAGCAATGCAAACCAACACATAACATGGCACAAAAATCAATAAATGGGGAAATTTAATACTGCATTTTTAGATAAAAACTGGTGAGTACTACACCTGGAGACAACACACAGACAGAGAGTACACTCTACATTCATTAATCAAATGATACAGCTATAAGTACATCAGAAAGAAGTAGGAAGTTGTAAACAAACTCCTATATCCAAGGAACTAATCCTAAGCTAAAGAGCTACGTTACAACAATTTAACCATTTCTCCATTAATATACGAATAATATTAATTATTTCCAACTCTCCCCCTTAATGGAGAATGGATTATCTTGAATTCCTAACATCTCTCTAAACAATTCAAACTTTATTCTCCCAAGAGGCTTAGTAAAAATGTCTTCCATATGTCACAAGATTTACAGTATTCAACAAATATTTCTTTTGACTGAAGTTTTTCTCGAACAAAATGGAACTGAGTATCGATGTGTTTGGTGTTTTTGTGAAATATTGGATTGTACACTAGCTTAATGGTACTCTGGTTGTCACTTTTAATGGTAGTTGCTTCTTTCTGTTCTTCTCCTACATCATAAAGAAGTCTTCTCAACCAGATAGCTTCACATGTAGCTGCACACAGTGCTTGGTACTCAGCTTCGGTTGAAGATAAAGCTACAGTACTTTGCTTTTTGATGTTCCATGCTATGACCCCGGATCCAATGCTGAATGCATAACCTGTGATGGATTTTCGATCATCCAAGTTGCCTACCCAATCCGAATCTGAAAAACCTGCTAGAGTAACATTAAATGTGTCAGTGTATAAAATACCATAATCACTAGTACCACAACGATACCTCAACACACTTTTCGCTGCAATCCAATGACTTTCGAGAGGATTAGACATGAACTGACTCAGCACACTAATAGAGTATGCCAAGTCTAGTCTAGTTGTAGTAAGATATATCAGACTCCCAACTAGTTGCCTATACATAGTGGCATCCATCTCCTTAGTGTCGTCGTCACTGCAAAACTTTAGATTTTGCTGCAATGGTGTTGCTGCTAACTTACACTGCTCCATCCTGAATTTTTCTAGCAGACTTCTGGCATACTTCCCTTGAGTAAGAAAATTCTATCCAGAATCTCTCCATATTTCCAGACCTAAGCAATAATGGAGATTTCTGAGATCTTTCTTTCAAATACTTGCGACATCTGCAGTTCGATTTCTTTGACCAGAGTATCTGCATTACCTGTTATAATCATATCATCCACATACAAAGAAATCAAAATAATCTGCCTATGTTTATTATACTTGGTGTACATATTTGGATCATTCATGCTCCTATGAAAACCATGATGTAAGAAAAATGAATCAATCTTCTCATACCACGACCTGGGTGCTTGTTTTAAACCATATAATGTCGTTTTCAATCTACAAACTAGATGTTCTTGCCTTTCTTTGACAAACCCTTCAGGCTGGACTAAATAAATATCTTCTTTTAAATCACCATTCAAAAATGCAGACTTAACATCTAACTGGTGTAGCTTCCACTCATATTTTGTAGCTAAAGAAATTAGCATTCTAATGGTATTTAATTTCGCTACAGGGGCAAAGGTTTCATCAAAGTCTATTCCCTCTTGTTATGAATAGCCCTTTGCTACCAATCTAGCTTTAAACTTTTCTATACTCCCATCTGCATTAACTTTAGGTTTGTACATTGACCACTTACAACCTATGGGTATTTTTCCTTCAGGTAGTTCAACTAGATCCCAAGTATGGGTTTTAGTAATTGATTCAATTTCTTCATTCATTGTAGCCCTCCATTCATCAGATTGACTTGCTTCTTTATAGTATGTGGGTTCTACAATGTTTAAAATACTTGTCATTAAAGCATAGTCTTTCAATCTAGCCGGTAATTGAGTCTACCTACCTAATCTTCTCAGTAGGGGACTCACCTCAAATTTGTCTGCTTCAGACTTGTACGAGCTTGCCTTATTGACTACATCACCTGTTTCTTCTTCTTTCTGCTCCTGTTGTTGATTATCCCACTATTTTTTTCCATCAGTAATGGAATGAGACATTCATTATTACTGTCTTCCTTTCCTTCCTCAACCTGTTCATGAAATACCACATCTCAACTTGAAAATATTTTATGAGTCACGGGATTAAATAACTTGTATGCTTTGAACTCAGTGCCATATCCTACAAAGATACATTTCATGGTTTTAGGATCTAACTTATTTCTATCCTCCTTGGGTATATGGGCAAAGGCTTTTGACCCAAATACTCTTAAATGACTCATTGTTGGTTTGAATCCATATAATGCTTCAAAAATAGTTTTGAATCTAAGACATTTAGTAGGACTCCTATTCTTTAAATAAACAGCAGTGTTGATGGCTTCCACCCAAAAACCATTTGATAGACCCTTACCTTGAAGCATACTTCTTGCGCATTCCACTAGAGTTATGTTCTTTCGTTCTGCCACTCCATTTTGTTGTGGTGTATGAGGCACTGTAAATTGTTGAACAATCCCATGATATTTACAAAAAATCATGAACTCACCCAACCTGTATTCTCCCCCTTGATCTGAGCGAAGAATTTTTATGCATTTTCCTGTCTGCTTCTCTACCAAAGTTTTAAATTATTTAAAACACTGAAAGTTCTGACTCTTTTTAATTAAAAAATATATCCAAGAGAATCTAGTGCAATCATCAGTAAACAGAAGAAAATAATATGCACCACCTAGTGACCTGGTCTGCATAGGTCCGCATATGTCTCTATGCACCAACGCTAGAATATCTCTTCCCTTTCTATCAATATGCAGAGGAAATTCTTCTATATGCATTTTCCCTAATGCACATCCATCACAATCTAACTGAACGCTATGAAAAGCAAGGAGTCCATCCACCATACCTTTTCTTTGAAGTAACATGAGGTCTTGTAAATTAAGGTGACTGAATCTCTGGTGCCAGAGGTTTTCGGTTGTCAATCTTGTTGCAACCATGGCTTGCTGTGACATGCTTTTCACATTTAATTTGTACAGGCTCCCCACACGCACTCCTGATGCAACTGTTTCCTTCTTGCTATCCTTTATGACACAACATGTCTTGAAGAATTCAACTAGCAGATCCTGATTTGTTATCATAGATACAAAGATCAAGTTTTTCTTAATCCCGGGCACATACATCACATTCTTAATATGTCTAATGTCACCACTAGGAAACCTTACTGAAATATCACCATACCCTTTTATCTCATATCCTCTGTCATCTCCTAAATAAATTTTAGATCCACATGAAGTTTCTTCAATAAATTCAAACCATTCTTTCTTACCTGTCATATGTGAGGATGTGCCAGAATCGACATACCATATGTCGTCCTCATCTTCCTTAGAAGCTGAAAGAGCATAATCAGCTACAAACAGTCGAACTTCATGACTGTGTTCTTCATCGACAAAATATCATGTGTGCCTACTCTGCTTATTCCTTGCTTCATCTATCTGCCTCTTAAAACAGAACTTAGCTTGATGGCCATTTTTCCCACAATAAAAGCATTTAATGCTAGAAAAATTGTTTGCAGGCATACCTCTAAATGGTCTCTTTTGAAACGTGCTACCTCCTCTCTGTTGTTGTTGTTGTTTATGTGGCTTCTTCCCTTTAAAATGTCACCTCTTTGCCATTAGAGCAAGATCCTCATTCTGAGGTCTTAAATTTTGCCGCCGCTCTTCTTCTTGTAGCAAAATTCCTGTCAATTCTTCAAATGCAGGGGCTTTATCCCTTGCTGCCAATCCTGTGATGAACGTCTGATATTCATCCTTCATTCCATTTAATGTGATTGTGACTAGAGCAGAATCAGACACCTTTTCTCCGATGTCTCCCAATCTTTCCTTAAGTTCTTTAACCCTTGCAACGAATCTAGGAGCTGATTCATTTTCCTCCATCCTCATTGAAAACAACTTGCCTTTAAGTGACAAGATGTGATTTGTATTTTGTGTCTGGTATAAGTTCTTGAGCGTCATCCAGATCTCAGTGGACGATTTTCCTTCTCTGATGTGTGGGATAATATTATCCTTAACGGACATCTTCAGTATGACTTTTGCTTTCTTCTCCCTTTTATCCCAGTCTTGTATAAGTGCAGTTGTTCCTGTTACAATATTCGGTTTCTTCTCATCACCTATGACAATCGACCACGCATTTGCTCCCTCAAGTAGTGTCTGTAGCTTGAATTTCCAATTGGTGAAATTGGACCCATCAAGTTTGCTAGACTCGTTGAGATACATTTCTATGATATTATTCATACTGGACCGATCAAATTCCAGATCCCCCGATGAATAATTCTAACCAACTAAATAATTACAAGCTACACTAGTAGGAACTCAATACATACCAGATCCTAATCACAGATCTGCCACCAATCTGACCCAATCTTGTGACTGCAACTCAGATCCTCCACCGATCTAATGGTTATTGTGTCTGCAACTCAGATCTACCACAAACGGGCAAATCCCATGTGTAGAACCGCCAATAAATGTGTCTGCAACTCAAATCCACCACAAATGGGCAAACCTCATGTGCAGAACGGGCAACAATGTCTGCGACTCAGATCCACCACAAACGGGTGAATCCCATGTGCAAAACTGCCAAAAAAGGGATCAGCGCTTTTATGAGCCAAATATCTGTGCCAAAATAAAAACCGTGTAAGTGCCGAGATTGGCACTAGTATGGCCCTAACAGTCGTGCCAATTGCGCTTTTCGGCGCGACTGTTAGCAGAAAAAACGTGCCAACCCTCCTATGCTCAGAGAAAGAAAAATCTGAGACCTGTGAGTGAGGTGTTTACTGTAGTCCCCCTAATCCTGTGAGCAATGAAGCTCCTGTGTGCACCATAGCCACGAAAGGTCCACCTACTCCTATGAGCAATGAAGCTCCTATGTGCACCGTAGCCACGAAAGGCTATGTAGCCGCGAAGGCTTTGTAGCCGCAAAGGCTCTGTATTCACTTAGGGCTCTAAAGAACAAATCAGGCTCACCCGGTCTGAACTCTGATACCAAGATAAAAATTGAATTGAATAGAAACTGCAACTCACAGGTGAGTATTGCACCTGGAGACTGCACACAAATGGAGATTACACTCTACATTCATTAATTAAATGATACGGCTATAAGTACATCACAAAGAAGTAGAAAGTTGTAAATAAAATCCTATATCCTAGGAACTAATCCTAACATAAGGAGCTACGTTACAACAATGTAACCATTTCTCCATTAATATACAAATAATATTAATTATTTACAACTTTTTTATAGGCATAAGATCTAAATCCACTTTACATCTTTGTTGATTTTAGGTTTTCACATCACTATAATTACCTTTATCATGACCCTTCACATAATTTAGTCAATCCATGTATACTTCATAATACTTATTATCCCTACCCCTACCGCAGGATATGTGTTGAACATTGAATTAATTCAGCATGAATAAAAATCAAACAAAAAAATTATGAAGTCTAGATTGCGAAACAAATATAATTTATTTATTTTTTTAAATTAATTCTATTTATTTAGGTGTTCGATTGCTCAAGTTTTATTTTGCAGTCATATTTCCACTATTGAATGCTTGCAATCATATTTCCACCGCTTAATGCTAGATTTACAACTTCATATTGAGTTAAGACAGTGTACTGTCAATAATGAATCAGTGTCTATGGTAGATTTGATAGTCAGTCAAATAAAGTCCATTATCATATTTGGAAAAGAGTCATACCTTATTATAAAAGGAAATTTAACTTTGGTAAGTTTAGGGCTGCAATTTCTTGATCTTTTTCCTAGTGGACGCTACCAACATTACCAAAGACTAAACTCTACCAAACATGAGGAGCATCTGAAGAGACTAAACTCTACCAAATGTGAGGAGCATCTGAAGTTTCGTGGAGTAATGAACACGATCTCATATCAAGTTATCAAGTTGAGAAGTTGACACAAATTACTAACTTCACTAATGAATACTTGGCCAAACTCTACCAAATGTGAGGAGCATCTGAAGTTTTGTGGAGTAATGAACATGATCTCATATCAAGTTATCAAGTTAAGAAGTTGACACAAATTACTAAATTCACTAATGAATACTTGGCCAAACTCCACCAAATGTGAGGAGCATCTGAAGAGACTAAACTCTACCAAATGTGAGGAGCATCTGAAGTTTCGTGGAGTAATGAACACAATCTCATATCAAGTTATCAAGTTGAGAAGTTGAAACAAATTACTAACTTCACTAATGAATACTTGGCCACGTGAAAGGCTATACCACATGTTAAAAAAGTGCAAAAGTTGATGTAGTTAGCCATGGTGGATGGACAGATGCATATTTAACTTTATATTTAATGCTTAAACTCTACATTCGTATCAAGGTGCATTAATCTAAAGTTCAATTTTCATAAATATTAATTGTATTAAGGTGCATTAATCTGAAGATCAATTTTCATAAATATTAATTGACAAAGACATAGTGTTGAAGAGTCTTAACACATTATGTGTATTTATTATGACAACAAAGACTTATGGACTAGTGCATACCTTATAGTGCTTACTTTATCCTTCCCAAAGGGTTAATATTTGTCACAGCAGTTCATGTATCAATCCTAATGTAATTTGATATTACTTAGATTTTGAAGGTGGTGAAACATCCTCCCATAGGTTTCCCTTTCTTTTAATCATGGGCAGCTCCGAACATACATTAAACACAATATTCCTTTTTTATGATATGATACTGAAATCTATGGTAGGGGAATTATAAGTTAATTTCAAAGGTTATAAGTTAATGTATAAATACTTTTATTTCAAAGGTTATAAGTTCATGTATTAATATTTTTATTTCAAAGGTTTTAAATAAATTGTAGTTCCTTCATATCAATATTATCATCATGTATGTTTGGAAATTACATAATATCATGTTCATTTTGAAAGTACATTTTCATCTTGTTTTGTGCAACACTTATTATGTTTATAGTTGATAAATCATATTTCACTTTGTGGACAATACTTATCACCTACAAAATCTTTTCTAATCACCAAATTTGACATATAGCATTGATGTGTTATACATTTTCTTTTTTATATGTGGTTTAATCAATGTAGTGTACACTCAAATCAAATATTTTTTAATAATAATTTTTATTAATATGAATTATTGATTAAACATTTATGCTTTTATTATATTTTACTTTAATTTAACTATATTTAAACTAAGCTGCAAGGACTAGCTACTATGTAGCCCTTGTTTCTCTTAAGTTGTTTCCAAAATACAGAAAAATGATTGAATTTCATATTGTGTCTACTCGGAATTTCCAATAATGCATTTAGTGAACAAGTCATGCTTCATTAATGTTATCAAACTCCTTCAATTAACCAAAAGATATAAGTTTAAATATTCTATTTTTATTTTTTTAACATGATTTGAATTAACTAAATTTGTATTATTTAAATTATATTTTATATAAAAAAAGAAAATTTATTATTTAATATTTTGGTATAAATTTAATAATTAATAATTATATTTTCAATTAATGTTACGTTGATAGCTAAATCAAATATTTTTTAATGCAATATTTGTGCCATGATTTTCTCATATATTTGTGTAATGATAAATTTAAGTAACTATTTGCATAAGACATGAATAGAGCAAGATGTAAATAAGAGTAAAAAAACTAAATGTGCTACAACACTTGTTTTTACATGTGATTTGTCAACTCCATATTAAACAGCCAAGAAATTACATCTCCCCCTCATACTAAAAAATATTTTGTTTTTCATTTACTTTATGTTATAAAATTGATGTAAAATTAAGGTGGAAATTGAAGTAATTTTTTAATGGCAGGCATTAATTTTTCTTTGTAATTAGTATTTTTAATTTGTTAGTGTAAGTATTATTTGATTATTTTTAAATGCAACATTATGTGACAACATTTCCCTCATATTAGGTTGTATGGTGGAGCAAACAAAACATATTAATAACAAAAGAATAAATATTTCAATATCAAACATAAATATTAATAACAAAAGAATCTTTCAATATCAGCCATAAATAAAATTCTTCAATGTCCACTTTAAATAACATAATTTTACATTGACTTTACATATAGAGAAATAAAGTAATTGATAGTAAAAAATTATAATTTTGTCATTAAGTGTTTTCTAAATGGTAAATAACATAATTTTACATTGACTTTACATATAAAGAATTAAAGTAATTGATAGTAAAAAATTATAATTATGTCGTTAAGTGTTTTCTACCTTTTAGTGTGAGGTAGATGTGTAACTCCTGCCCTATTTGATATGGAATTTAAATGTGAGATGTAAAATAATATACGGTGTTAAATGGATCTAAGTTGGTTATAGTTGAGGACAACAATGCCACATTTTTAGATTATCATTATTATGTATATGTTTGAGATTAACACCAAAATTCACATTGTATTTTCTACTTTTTAGTATGAGGTAGATGTGTAACTCCTGCCCTATTTGATATGAAATTTAACCATGAGATGTAAAATAATATCATCTTAGATCCATCTAACATCAGATCTATCCTAGGGAGTTGATCCCTCTCAAGATTTGATCCCTTTGGGCTCATGATAGATACATGGATCTAAGATGGTTTTAGTTGAGGGTAACAATGTCACATTTTTAGATTATCATTATTATATATATGTTTGAGATTAGCATCAAAATTCACATTATGTTTTCTTTGTTTGGCATGATCATTTCATTCTCTTCTTTAAGTTAGTCTTTTTCTTTTCCTTGAATGTTTTGTAAGTCTTCTTTTGGATGCTTTGAGTGGTTTGTGTGTTTATGCGTTTGGATTTGGATGGTAATGTTTGTGAATGTTACACTTGTTGTGTTATATTTTTATATGTGTATGTAATTGTCTATTAGTAATTAGTTGGTGATGAATAAGGTTGGCAATCTTGTCAATAGTTTGCAAGAGGATTGATATTGCACATCTATTTCATTTAACTTTAGGTATCACAACTTCTGACAACTAATTACTTCTTAGGTTTGTGTGTTTATATGTCTGGATTTGGATGACCTAATGTTTGTGAATGTTATAGTTGTTGTGTTACATTTTTATATGTGATGTAATTGTCTATTAGTAATTAGTTGATGATGAAGAAGGGAGACAATATTGTCAATAGTTTGCAAGAGGATTCACATTGCACATATATTTCATTTAACTTTAGGTATCACAAATTCTAACAACTAATTATTTCTTAATAATGTCCCTCCAAGTATTACTAAATATATCTTGAAAAGTAATTTTAATACTTTACGGCATCAAGATTAGTCTTGAAATAATTTGTTTCTTTGCTAAAGTTTGAAATAATTTATTTCCTTCAAGAATATTTTGATGATTTTTTTATCTATAGTCTATTTTGCAAAGTCAAGAAATAATGAAATTTTGAAATTTTTTTAATGAGTGGCCACATTTATAAAATATTTACATTATTTATTTCTCCAAACAATTATCACATCTCCTTCAAGAATATTTTGATTTTTTTTTAATGTTTATAAATATATCTTTTCCTCTTATAAATATTGTTCAGTAATTTAATTGATGTTCAATTACTTCATAAATTATCGACCAGGACTTATAAACTCATGAAGTGTAAATGCATTGTTTGTGCTAGGACTTCTTATTAGGTGAATAATTATAACCTCAAATTGAAACTCTCGAAACAATAACAACCATCTGTAGATTCTTCCTTCTAACACGGGATTCTTAACCAGGTACATCAGGGCTAAGTGGTCTGTAAAGAGCTTGAACTGGCCTCCCAACAATTAATGATGAAATTTCTACAAGGCATACACCATTGCTAACCCTCCTCATTTTGTCGTTGTATAGTTGTGCTCAGCCTGTGACAACTTCTTGCTTGTCAAAGAGACAGGGTTATCCATCTCCCCTTCCCTATTTGTGCTAGGTTCAAATTAGACTAGGATGTTTCATGCACATGTTTTTATCTAACACTCGTTTAAAGAAAAAATAATATTACTCTTCAAAAAATAAATCACACTTGCAGAAATTAAATCTTCACACGGACTGAAATTAAATCTGAATCTACCTCACCCTTGACAAGAAGGGAAACTAATATTAATAACACATAAGTGAAAATGAAAAAAATCTCCACACCCGCAAATCAAAATTAAATATTTACTAATAAAAATGAAATTCAATCTTAAGTTCGAAATTAAAATGTCACATTGTCACATTGATAAAGCCTTGAAAGAATTCTATTTTTTATTGCAATTTGAAATCAAATTAATCCTATTCTAACATCTACATGTGCACAAGAATCCTATTCTTCATTCCTCACAAAATTAATTGGTCAAATCTATGAAAGAAATCTCAAATAAAATTTAACTGAAAATTATATCTCTATCATAATCATCTACTGCAAATCGAAATTGAACTGAAAGGGTAACTCTAATGCTACAGAACTGAAATGAGAAAAAATTGAGTTATTAGTTAAAAACAAAATTAAAATCTTGCAGCTCTCGGGGGACCCTCCTATGAGTTGTAAGTATGCAGCAATCACAGATTCTACACACGCATCTGAACGCAATGCATAAGGAAAATAACAATTTTGAATTAACAGTGATCAAGAGTTTTTCAAAACAATAACCAAGTCTGTCTTCCTCATGCCAAGAGGTATATTTATAACCTCTTTCAAATAAATGTTTAGAGATTTACGAGCCTATCCTACTCGAGAGAGACTAAAATAACATAAGATAATATGACATCATGATTTCCTCATTATTTTCTATCCGAGAAGCAATTTATGAGGCAAAATATCTGCTCCATTAATTTCCTCGTCGCCTAGTTCGACTTCGGCTCCTTCTTCGCTAGTTGAATTCTGCATTGACTTGGCTTGTATGGCATCCTTATCATCGATCTGGATCATGGAGATATGTAAATATCTTTATTCCATTTGTTAGCCACCTATCCATACATTTTGTTCCTCAACTGGAGTTTTGAAACCCATAGAACCTTCGATTAGGCTGCAGAATCAGTCAGTAGCTGCAGAATTGATGCAATTTAGTAGCTCATGCAAATATTAAGTTAAATAATAAAAAATAATGAAACTATGAAATAAAATATGATTAAGTGCTTGCTTTTTCCAATAACCTTGTAAACTGATACTCAATTAGAATTATTAGGTTCAAAAAGAAGGATAATGGATTGTAAGAAGGTTGTCAAAAAGGGACAATTTTGGTCCTCAACAAATATTTTGAATACATTGATGTATGTAATTATCTATTAGTAATTTTGAATGTATGTAATTGTCTATTAGTAATTAGTTGGTGTTGAAGAAGGGAGATGATATTTTCAAGGATTAATTTTCACTTTGCAGGAGGATTGGTTGTGCACATCTATTCCATTTTAATTATATGTATCAAGCTCTACTTGAATGGTTCATGAGGCACAATAATTGATAAGGTTTTGCAAATGGGGTAGTAAGCTAAGTGGGCTTGATTGTGGGGAAAACTCCACAGTTAAGCGTGCTTGAGCTAGAGGAGTTCTGGGATGGGTGACCTCTCGAGAAGTCCTGGTTACCGAGTGCAAGCCCCGGAAGTGATGATTGTCACTATGTGATTCATTTCACTAGTTTCAATCCCACTTCTTCACCCCTGTGAGCATCACCTGATGCAATGACTGCTAAGTCGACTATTCAAAAATCATGAGAAATTAGTCAGTTATGACTACCTCTCATGGAAATGGTCATAGATGAATGACTCACTTAACGTAGTTGAATCCCAAAAAAATGATATCTAATATAATGCACTGCGGAAATCCCTCATACTTAAAATACAAAGAGTAAAAGGAGCTCTACTTGAATGGTTCATGAGGCACAATACTTGCTAAGGTTTTGCAAATGGGGTAGCAAGCTAAGTGGGCTTGATTGTGGGGAAAACTCCACAGTTAAGTGCGCTTGGGCCAGAGGAGTTCTGGGATGGGTAACCTCCTGGGAAGTCCTGGTTACCGGGTGCAAGCCCCGAAAGTGATGATTGACGCTATGTGATTCATTTCACTAGTTTCAATCCCACTTCTTCACCCCTATGAGCATCACCTGATGTAATGAGTGCTAAGTGGACTATTCAAAAATCATGAGAAACTAGTGAGTTATGACTACCTCTCATGGAAATGGTCATAGATGAATGACTTACTTAACGCAGTTGAATCCCAAAAAATGATATCTAATTAATACTTAATAGCATCCATTCTAGGTATTCTTAAATATATCTTGAAAATTATTTTTTTAATAATCTATAGCCCTTATATTAACAACACCTAATACATCTAATGCAAGAAATCAAATAGGATTAGAAAAGAACATCTACATGAAAATCAATGCATCTAATGCAAGCAATCAAATGATATTAGAAATCAAAATCTACACTGAAATCAATGCATCTAATGCAAGCAATCAAATAGGATTAGAAATCCACATCTACACTGAAATCAATGCATCTAGTGCAAGCAATCAAATAGGATTAGAAATCCACATCTACACTGAAATCAATGCATCTAGTGCAAGCAATCAAATAAGATGCATCTAGTGCAAGCAATCAATTAGGATTGGAAATCAACGTCTACACTTAAATCAATGCTTCTAGTGCAAGCAATCAAATATAATTAGAAATTAAACCAATGCATCTAGTGCAAGCAATCAAATATAATTAGAAATTAACATCTACACTGAAATCAATGCATCTAGTGAAAACAATCAAATAGGACCAGAAATCGTCATCTACACTAAAATCAATGCATCTAGTGCAAGAAATCTTCTTCCCCCTCTCCCCCCTTGATCTAATCTTGAAAATATTTTTAATAATTTAGTGCCTCAAGATCAACAACATCTAATCCATCTAATGCAAGAAATCAAATAGGATTAGAAAACAACTTCTACACTAAAATATATGCATCCAATGCAAGCAATAAAATAAGATTAGAAATAAGAATCTACATTGAAATCAATGCAACTAGCGCAAGCAATAAATATAAACAAAAATCAACATCTACACTGAAATCAATGTATCTGGTTCAAGCAATCAAATAGAATTAGAAATCACCATCTACACCAAAATCAATGCATCTAGAGAAAGCAATCAAATGGGATTATAAATCAACATCTACACTGAAATCAATGCATCTAGTACAAGAAATCAAATATAATTACATATATACTCAAATCAATGCATCTAGTCCAAGAAATCAAATAGGATTAGAAATCATCATCTACACTGAAATCAATGCATCTAGTGCAAGAAATATTCTTCCCTCTATTTCCCCTCCATCTATGTCTATATGTCCCTCCATCTCTCCTTATTTATCTCTCTATCTCATCCCCCCACCCCCCAAACACACGTTATCTCTCTCCATATCTATCTATCTCTTCCTCCCTCCCTCCCTTTTTCTATCTGTAACACCCCCAGGTACAGCAGACATTTAATTTTAATTTTACTGCCCAAACTTATTAAATTATAGTAAAAGAGAAATGATTTCTTGTTAAGATAATGTTTTGGTAATTTTTAAATTTGATTCATTAACAAGTTAGGAATTGATGGGAGAGGACCAAGATTTGGTTGTCAGGTACCAGACAATTAGAGGCATTTAGTTACATTTCCTCTCTCTCCCTAAAGAAAGGGGGTCTCAATGGGAAAGGGGTTGAGGATAGCATTACGAGAAGAGGTGGAGGCACCCAAGGCAGGGAGAGGAAATGAAATTGCAGGCAGAACACTACCAGTATGGACTCTTGAGATGGGCTTTGAACTAGTGGAGTCCTTGAACTAATTATTCCTGACTGGGTTTGGAACCTTGATTTCAGTGAATAAGACCCCAGTGGTCACTGAACTCTACTATTTTGGAGGTTGGATGCTCAGTGGAAAGCAGCGGACGTAACAGTCACGCTCATATTTGGGTGGAGAGATACGCTTACCATCATATATTCCTAACTAGGTTATAGATAAGTATGAAGAAATTATTTGAAACTACTATGTGTGAATAAAGTCATTTATTTGAAAAATAGTAAAGATTGCATTCTGTGCATAATTTACAACTCAGTGTGTTTTCATTATGTGAAAAAAACTATTTTCTATTATTGTGTATGACTAAATATTTTTAGAATAGTATTCAACTCGTATTCTGTGTAGAAGTGGTCGACTTGTTACCATTGGTGGTGAAGAAAGTTAACACTACCATAAATTAATGCAGTCTTACATTGATTATGGAAAATGTTATGAAACTAGCTCACAAAATAGAAGAAAAGATAGATCGACGACTTAGAAATCAGCCTCTTCGAGGGGGCAACCTCCTTTACATTACATAAATGAACAATTCTTGGATGATACAACTGAAAAAACCTCCTTTCTATATATAGGAGTCCATGGGGTCACAATATAATCCTAACCGACCTAAAAATAATAATTTAAGGGCACAACAATAACAATAGTGGGCACAATAATGACAATATGAGGACTACAGGGGTACAACAACAACAATAAGGGGGGAGACACTAACAACAATAATGGACTACACTAGTAATATAGGGTCCTAACATGCCCCTCTCCTTCAAAAAAGTGTTTTCCTCAACGCTTGAGTAGTTATGGATGCTTCTGTATAAAAATTTCAACCTCCCATGTGGAATCTTCAGTGGGTAAGTTATTCCACTTAAGGAGATACTCTGAAATTGACCGATTTTTTAGCTGTCGAGTTCTTGTTTCCGTGACTGCTTCAAGTTCCAATATGATTTTTCCTTCCTCATCAAGTTCTGGCAATATTGTTTGAACTGGAATTTTGTCACCTATAACCTTCTTTAAGCATGAAACATGGAAAACTAGGTGCACTCGGGAAGATGCAAGAAGCTCCAATTTGTATGCCATAGTACCAATCTTTTGCAACACCTTGTAAGGACCATAGTACTTTGGCGATAATTTATTATCCTTCTTAGCTTGCTTGAGGGACATTTGTTTGTACAGTTGTAGCCGTAAAAATACCCAGTCGCCTACATCAAAACTTCTCTAGCTGCAATGTTGATCTATATGTTTTTTCATTCGATTTTGTGCCAAATTTAGTTTATCCTTTAAGAGTTGAAGAACTTTATGTTGATGCTCGATGTGATCTTCCATTGCTTGAACCTTGGAATTTTCACTTAAATATGATGTGATGGATGGTGGATGATATCCATAAAGTGCCATAAATGGGGTCATTTTTGCTGCAGTGTGGAAGGAAGTGTTATACCACCATTCAACCAGAGGTAACCACTTGACCCATTGTGTTTGTTTATCAAATACAAAGCAACGAAGATATCCTTCCAAATATTTGTTCACTATATCAGTTTTCCCATCGGATTGAGGATGATAAGATGAGCTATGAGCTAGTTGAGTACCCAAACAAGAAAATAATTCCGTCCCAAATTTCCAGTGAAAATGGGATCTCTGCTGCTTACAATAATATTTGGGTTTCCATGTAGCTTTTGAATTATTTCCATACATGCAGTAGAAATTGTACTCACTTTAAATGGATGAGATAAAGCACAAAAGTGTGCATAATTGGTAAGTCTATCAACTACCACCATGATGACACTCTTTCCTTCAGACTTAGGTAAACCTATGATAAAATCCATTGAAACCTCCTCCCAACGTTGACTTGGAATCGATAAAGGATCTAGCAGACTCAGGGTCTTAATTGTCTCAACTTTATTTTGCTCGCAAACCAAACTTTCCACCACAAACTTTTAAATATCAGATTTAAGGACATCCCAAAAAAAATATTTCTTAACCCTATGGTAAGTTTTTAAAAATCTTGAGTGTCCTAAGGGAGAGGTGTGCAATTCCAAAAGAATATTTTGTTTTTGTTGGTAATTCTTACAAAGATATAAGCGATCTTAATACCATAAGGAATCATTTTTCCAACTAAATTTATTAGATGTATTGGGATCTCGATGCAACTTTTGAATTAGTGTCCACACTTCTTTGTCATTCTTCCATTCCTCCCTTTCTTCGGTTATCCAATTGGGTTGGATAATAGAAATGGCACAAAAAAATGCTTCCACATCCTCATCCTTTTCTTGAGAGTGCATCTGCAACAACATTTAACTTCCCTTTTTTGTAGATGATTTCAAATTTATAACCCATCATCTTTGTGACCCATTTTTTCTACTCTTTTGAAGATAGTATTTTTTCCAAAAAGTATTTAATAATATCATTATCAGTTTTTACCTTGAAGTGTCTTCCCATTAGGTAGGTTCATCATTTCTTTAGTGCATGTAGTATTTCCAACATTTCCTTCTCATAAATAGCTTTCTGTAAATACTTCCCTTTGATTGGACGACTTTCAAAAGAAATGGGTCTTCCTTCTTGCATTAAAACAACACCAATTCCATTTCCTGAGGCATCGCATTCCACAATAAAGGTTTTTGTGAAGTTTGGCGTAGCTAAGACCAGTGCTTGGCACATTGCCTCTTTAAGATGTTCAAATGCCTTAGTTGTTTCAGGAGTCCATGAACATGCATCTTTCTTCAATAACGATGTTAGAGGTGCTACTATTCTCCCATAATTATTAACAAGCTTGCGATAATACCCTCTTAACCCGAGAAATCCTCGCAACTACTTTATGGTTGTAGGGAATTTCTATTCCTTAATGGATTTAATTTTGTTAGGGTCTACCTTAACACCCTCCTAAGATACAATATGGCCCAGATATTCCACCTATTTTACTCCATAGAAATAATTGGAGTTTTTTGCATATAATTGTTTCTCCTCCAATAGTTGAGCACAATGTCAACATGTTGAACATGATCCTTCCAAGACCTATTGTAGATTAGTATATCATCAAAAAATACTAACACAAATTTTCTAAGGGTTTAAAAATGGAATTCATCAACCCTTGAAATGTAGAAGGTGCATTGGTAAGGCCAAAAGGCATGACCAAAAATTCATAATGATCCTCATGAGTTCGAAATTCTATTTTCGGAATGTCTTCGGCCTTCATTCTAATTTGATGATATCCTGAATGGAGATCCAACTTGGTGAAATAAATCGTTCCATGTAATTCATCCAATAATTAATCAATCACAGGAATGGGAAATTTATCTTTAATAGTGAGATTATTGAGCTCCCTATAATCCGAACACATGCGCCATGGTCCATCCTTCTTGTGCACCAATACTACTGGAGCAGAGAAAGAACTTTGACTAGGTTGAATTATACCAGCCTCTACAATTTTTGCAATCATATGTTCAATTTCGCTCTTTTGGACATAAGGATATCTGTAAGGCCTGATGTTTGGAGGAAAACTTCCTAGAATCAAATGAATAGCATGATCACGATCACAAATAGGTGGGAGTCCTTTGGGAGTTTCAAATACCTTGGAATTATTGTCCATGACTTTTTGGAGATCTGGAGAAATAGATGATTCTGATGTTGGAACTTATAGTGAGAATAATTGTGCAATTACGCCTCATTGTTCTTTCTTCAAAAGCTTTGTCATGACATTAGAGCTTATTATCTTTCTTGGATTCCCTAATATTCCTCGTAATTCAACTTCCTTTCCTTCCGAAAAAAAAAAAACAAAACAAAACAAAAAAACAAAAACAAAAAAAAACAAAAACAAAAACAAAAAAAACAAACAAACAAACAAACAAACAAAAAAGAAAAAAAGAAAAAAAAAAAAGTTCTTGAAAATTAAAAGCTACCATCCCCAAAGATTGTAACCATTGTACTCATAGTACAACATCAGAGTATTCAATACATATTCCCCCATGGTTAGCCTAATATTATGGCACTTTCCAGAGAAATTTATAATTCCTCTATTTACAACCATCACTTAACACTATGGTGTTAGGTATGGGAAGCAATTCAATTCCTGGGATACCTTACAATGAATAAAATTATGGGTACTACCTGAATCAATCAACACTATTACATTTTTCTTCTTGATATGTCCTTCTATCTTGAGAGTTTGAGGAGTGGTAATTCCTGCTAATGAAATATAGGATATGATTGGATTCATTTCTTCTTTCTCTAGGGTTGGTTCCTGGTGTATATCCTCTTGTTTTGAATTTTCTTGTTCATTTTCTTACTCCTCTCCACAATCTATGTAAAATAATTTCTTCTCAGCACACTTATGACCTTTAATGTTTTTTCTATCACAACTGTAGAAAAGCCCATTTTCTCTTTTTTCTTCCAATTGTTGTGATGTCAACCTTGTAGGTTGTGGAAGTCTAGGAGTAGCAATACTTCCATCTTTATAGTTGTGAGTGGTGGGCTTCCTTGTCGCCATAATTTTGCTTTTATTTTTCTTACCAACCTGAATGCCTTCTCCAATGAATCAGGTTCCCAAAAGCGAACCTCATTTTGGATGTTATCCTTTAAAGTCCCCATGAAGACATCAATCATGTGTTCCTCTGGAATATTAGTTACCCTTATATTCAATTTTTGGAAGTCCTCAATGTGCTCCACTATTGAACCCTTTTGTTTGAGATTTATCAATTGGCTAAAGAATGTGTTTCTCTTTGTATCCTCATAATGTGTTATCATTTCCTCCGTAAAAATTGACCAAGTTTTTACACCAATTTTTGGTCATCTAACCTGTTACTATTAGATGGACCAAAGTGCACCATGTAAGACCAATTTTACCCTAGTAAAATTGCTTTCACTATGAAAAATAACTTAGTAATGCATAATTTATTAAGTTGTTTATGGTCTAAACAGGAAACCCCGTGAGGAAATATTGAATAAACCCCTATTTGTTTGGTTTTCCTCAAGGGATAATTAATTAAACCATATTTTAATTAATGTTCTTGGTCATATTTAACCCAAAATAGGAAAATCAATTAGATAAATCACTATTTATCTTTTTATTTTCTAGGAATAATTATTTAAAACATTAATTAAATAATATTTCTTGTTAAATTTGACTAAATCATTTATAAATAATTGAATAAATCACTATTTATTTAATTATTACTCAACCACATTCTTAAAATAATAAATAAATCATTTATTTATTTATTATTTACAAATAAAGGGATTTTACCAAATTCAAATTCTTTTTCCCTCCAATAAAAATAATAAAATATTCCATAAAAGTTGGATCTAGATTTGGTTAATAATATTTTAATTATGTACCAATATCTAGACTAACTCAATATTTTGTTATAATTAGAAGGGCTTTTCCATTCATTCACTACCTTTTGTTGCTTAAAGATCGCTCTAGATCTATACTTTTGGTCTGACTTTGATCCTACATCATTGTCATATTTTTCTACCTTTTTGCTTGTGAGCTCCCTTTGAGTTCCATTTTTGTTTGGGTTTTCTACACCATCAAGAGAGAGAGATCTTAGATCTGAAGCGTTGAGGACATACAAGAACCCATCCCATTGAGGGAGACTGGTAACATCTTTCTATGTTCCCTTCCCAGGTGTCATAAATACAAAATTCTTTAAAAATATTCTTGTCTTGTCTATTGGATGCATGGAGAAACTCTTGATTTTATTTGTTGTTTAATGTCTTTAACTGCATAGATCTGGATTTTGTAGCATTTGTCTTGGTCAACTAACTATAGATCTAAAGGAATTGACAGCCATCTTTAATGTTAGGGTTGTCTCTTATGCACAGCTAAAGTGAGATTTTTTTGTGTGCTTGTGATTAGAATTCACACCAACACAAGTGACAATTTGTTTACGAGATCAAAGCCATCGATACCATACAAATGTATTTTTTTCTAAATATAAAGTTGCAATACGTACCTTTTGTGTGTTTTGCACATTATGTAGATCAAATTTTTCTCTATCTATAGTATCCGTGTTATGGAATCCTTGCCACCAAACTTCCTCATATCGATCTTTGGAATATGGTGGGTCTTCAATCCAACATTAGAGTATATGAAATCATTATTAACATTTATTTTTTTCCCATCGTGAGTTTCCTCTACTACCTTTTTGTCATTACGAATCATTTCTTGTAGCAACTCTGTCAAACCTTCCTTCAAACCTTCCATTTCTGCTTTTGGATCATTCTTCATGTCTTGCATGTTGCCTTTCATTTTTTCATCTATCTTATCTTCCATGTCATTCGTCTTAGCTTTCATTTCATTTTTGGTTACTTTTTATGAGAGCGAAATTTGTTGCCTCGTAATTTTGATATATCATGTTGCACTTCTTCCTCTTCATGCGTCATAGTAGAGTTTTCTGAGGGCTTAATGGGTGTGGAATTATTTTTGGAATGAATTATATAACTCAATACTGATATCTATGCTTCAATATGCCCTTGGAATCACTTCAAACTGATTTTTCAAACAAATGTTATGCAATTTAAAATAAACGATACACACATTTTTCTTGCTTTTGAGAAGCTCACTATTGATCCTATTGTATCTTTGTGATTTTGGATCCCCAAAATTTGAACTTAGATCCTGTAGTAGCCCTATCCATCCTCTTTCCAATTTCATAGGTCATACCTGATTTGGATTCTTCAAGGCAAATTTTTGCCTAATCTCCCAAAATGTCCTAATTATGGACAGGTTCAGTAGAGTGCACTTGTATGGCGTGCCACATGTCAATGTTTCATCTTTTGGCTCTGAAATCAATACACAAGAAATTACATCTTTTTCAATTTCGGTTACATTTTACAGAATTCGAATATGATGCTCAGAGAGATAGTTATCACGATTTTCCCAAGGTCACCTCTTTGAGATGAAATTCGGGAGTCTGCAAAAATCCTAAAATCCTTGGATCATATCTCTGAAAATATAGTGAACCAAGATCTAAAATTTTTACATGATGTTCCTCAGGATTTTGGGTCAAATGGGTTTTTTTCAGCATCTAAAACTTCGTATAAAAAAAGTTATAGTGAAAATACCAAGATGAATTTTTTGCATCAGCGAAACCCTAGAATCCAAGCTCTGATACCAATTGTTAAATAGCTCACAAAATAGAATAAAAGAGAGATCAATGACTTAGAAATCAACGTCTTTGAGGGGGGAACTTTCGTTACATTACATAAATGAACAATTCTTGGATGATACAAATGGAAAAACCTCATTTTTATATATAGGATTCCATGGGGTCACAATATAATCCTAGCCGACCTAACAATAATAATGTAAAGGCACAACAATAACAATAATGGACACAATAATAAAAATATGGGGACTACAGGGGTACAAAAATAATAATGAGGGCTACACTAAGAACAATAAGGCACTACACTAGTAATATAGGGACCTAACAGAAAATTGTAACAAATGGACACCGGGTCATTAGACTCAATAGTAACAAAACTGGGCTTGAAGGAAAAGAGACATATTTAAGAAGAACCATGCCCTTTGGAACCTTCAGATTGTTCTTGCGTAAAAGAACACAGTTGGAAACTTACCAGAAAATGGAAATAAAAAAGAAATTGTCATAACAAAAATTAATTGGTTAAAGCAAGCAAAGGTCAGTTTAGCCACAGGTTCGGCCGACATGAGCCAACAACCCTGCAACCTGTCCATGTCCATACCCTCGGTAGTTGTGAGCGGAAGAATGTAGACCTTAGTTAAATACAGTTGCTATTAATTTTACAAAAATATAGTATCTGGGAAAATTTACAATGATACATTTACATCTTGCTAATTCGAGAAGAAGAAAAAGAAAAAAAAAAAACTTTTCTTTAAACAGATTCGTCTAACATGCAGCCATACATATATAACTGCAGAGTAAGACAAAAAAACATTTGGCTAAAAAAACCTCAAACGCTCATTCACATGAGAAAATCAATAGTATTTCATGAGAATTTAATTAAAACTTAGCGAGTTAAATGATTTTTGGGCACAGTAATAAGTTACCCACTACAGGAAATGCAAGTGCAGAATAAATGGTTTAAATTAAATACAATAATACAATGCTCATGGTTGAAACCCTGGAACCCCACAAAACAAAAAATACTCGTATATCCTTCAGATATAGATAACCTTTTTCTATTAATAAAATTATACATAAGAATTTGTATCCTGAAGCCTAAACCATCAAAGCAATGACCCGATGAAGATGAGCATTCCTGAGAGGTAATATAGGTACTTAGATGGGGAAACATGTGGAATTAGTTAGAAGCCTTTGAAAACCTGAGGAACTACTTAGGCATGACTCATAAAATTTAAGGGTAGTGTTAAAAACCTGCAACATTAACAAAGAAGGTCACTGAGCACCAGACAAAACAGAACTAGCAAATTGTATTAAAAAAAATGAGATGAGTGTGATTCGGAAAGATACCTGGGAGGGCGTGATGGCCCAAATCAATTTCCTTGCAGTCGGAGTTACTGTGGAGTGTCACGAAGCAAAAGAAATCAAAGACAATAATTGTTACAGATAATGTGACTAGTAGTAAACAAGCAGGAAGCATAACTAGTAGAATACATGGCTGAGAGAGAAACTAAGGGTTTGAACATAGAGGGTTTCTTCTTTATGCACTCCTTGGCTCTCAAGAAATATCTATCTGCATAAAAGATAGAACTCATTTAGCAAAGTCCCAATAGTAATAAAGATAAAGGTAGAAACATGGTGAGTGATAAAATACATGTGAAGCGGCGTAAAACAACCCTTTTTGAAGTCTACGACTGGAGTGGTGCCTCTACAACTAAGCGTCGATGTGAAAATGATTCGGGAAACCACATACAAAACCGGGTCATTACCATTAAACCAGTTTCTAATATCACGATTTTCATATTCAAACCCTAATATATCCATGGTGGAAACGAAACCAACTGTACTCCCTTGGAAAATGGACAAACATTTGTCACCCTTACACATAAATTCAACACTGGTAACCATTGAATGAGATCGTAAATCCATAGTTAATAAGTAAAGTTGGAAACTTGGTCTAAACCACATCTAACCAACTAAGAGGATAGAAAAACCTTTATGCGGTATATGAAGGGTATGGTAGTGATGCCAGATGGTTTTGCGGCGCATCCTCACCATAAATTTGGCATTAAAGAGGATCTATGCCAGGAATTAATACCATTGTCTATCACCTAGGCAGATATTAGTTAAGTGGGGCATCTCAAACGTTAAAGGATTGAACGAATGAACTGAATAATTAAACCCTCTTAAAACCCTTAATTAATGAGTTAAATCCCAAGAGATTATCTAAGTATGGCTCGAGCTAAAGCTAATCCAAAGGAGTATGGAAGTTTGAATGAGTTAATACATGAACCTAGGAACATACACCACCGAATGACCTAAAGTGCATTGTTTCATTTGCAAACAATTGTTAAAGAGTTAATTTGATAGCCATACGAGATTAATTGTGTGTTCGTGGTGAATGATTAGGTAATTTAGATTAAAAAAAAATTAATATTATTTTTTATGGCAATAAAAAAAATTCTTGTAATGTTATTTTTATTTTATTTTCATGGGTGTGAGTGTTACACTATCTCTCTCTTATTCCCTCTCTTCACCTCCCATTTATATCTCTATCTCTCTCTGCCTCTCCTTTGTCTCTCAATATCACCCCTGAAACATACACACTCTTTATCCATATTTATCTATCTCTCCCTCTCCCTCTCTCTTCCTCTTCTCTCCCTCTCTCCCCCTTTTATCTCTCTTCCCTCTTGCTCTCCTCTCTCCATCTCTCTCTATCTCTCTTATCACTCCCTCTATCTCTCTCTCCACCTTTCTCTCTTTATGTATTTCTTCTTACCTCCCTCTCTCCCCTCCAACTCCATGTTTTCTCCCTCCCTCTCTCCTTATCTCTCTTACTTCCTCTCTCTCCCTTTCTCTCCCACCTCCCTTTGTCTCCCCCCCCCACTCTCTATTTTTGCTCTCCAACTATGTCACTATATCCCTCCCTCTCTCCTTCTCTCTCTTTCTCTCCCCCCTTCCTTTAATCTCTCCTTCTTTGTCTCTGTATCTCACCCAAAAACATAAACACTCTCTCTTCATCTCTCCCTTATCACTCCCTCTCTCTCTGCACTTTTCTCTCTATGTATTTCTTCTTCACTCCCTCTCTCCCTCTCCAACTCCATATCTCTCTCCCTCCCTCTCTCTCCCTTCCTCTCTCCTCCTCTCTCTCAATTCCTATCTCTGGTCCTTCTCCTCTCTCCCTTTCTCTCCTACCTCCCTCTCTCTCCCCCAATCTCTCTCTCTCTCTCTCTCTCTCTCTCTCTCTCTCTCTCTCTCTTGCTGCTCTCCAACCTTGTCACTATCTCCCTCCCTCTATCCTCCTCTCTCTCCCCCTCACTCCGCCCTCCATCTTTGTGACTCCCTCTCTCACTCCTCTTTATCTTTCTCTCTCTCTTCATTCCTCCTCTACCCTCTCCTCATTTTAACTCAGTATCTCCCTTGTCACTCCCTCTATCACTCTATGTCTTTATTCTTCCCTCCATGTATATCTAGAGTTACTATATATGTATATATATATATATATATATATATATATATATATAACAAATTTAATATTATATTAAATTTAATATTCTATTAATCCAAAGTTACTAAATTTAATAATATGAATATTATAATATTATAATATTAGTATTATATTAATATTAATATTAATCTTTTAAAACCACGATCGAGGTGTGATCTAGCTATCAGTCCCATACGGACAACGCTCAAAGTAATTAATATGACTTATGAAGGTATGAGGCCATGTTAGACCCGCAACAAGTGGAGCGGGTGTGAGGATATAGTTGGTCACGTGGGTATGGTTTGGAAGGACGACAACTCGTGCTAGCAAAGTAAAGCAAATACAGCAACAATCATTTCTTAGTTAATGGTATGGGTATGGTTTTCCATTATCATACTGCGAGATAGCGAGCTTGTGTACATCTCCCCAAGTGTATTCTCTGCAAACCACTACAACCAGAAGGGTGGAAACTGTGTCGACTTTGAGGTGAAGGGTAGCGGGTATGTGTTATTTTCTCTTCTTCATTCCTACTGTAGTCCGAAAAATATGGAGGTTTCATGTATGTCTGTGGTCTCTTTCTATGGAAGGATAGGTTTGTATTTGATTTTTTCTCTTTCACATAACGAGAATGCCATAATGCATACATTCTATTCTGAATTATTGTTTTCAGAGTCGGTCTATGTTCTATATGGCATCTTACTCCAAAGAATGGGAATATTTTGGTTTCGTCTCGACAGGTTGGCAAGAATTTATGAAGGTTCTGTATTTTTTTGTGCAGATCCCTTGGGTCATTGAATATAATATGTCTCATTGATATTTTTGTCTCTTGTATCTTTGTCATATATCAATTTGGAGGGAGGCCTATGGTGGGGGTTGAGGGTCCCTATGGGCGCACCATAAATCACCTCCGAACTAAACTTCCTTGCGTAATGGTTCTGGAGATGTGGATAAAACAAGTAAATGTAGATGGAGATTGGTTGTTTCGTTTGATGTTATTTATCACCTTGGGGCTAATGTTTTAATTATTATGTTTCTGACATTGAATATTATCTCAGGTTCCAATTACACGCATGGCGGCCCATTTGCAGTGGTGTGGGTGACTTCTTGGACGTGGTTTTGGCTCAGAGACCTTATTGTTTTCCAAGTAACTGTGTTAGAGATGGCACGAGCAAAAGTTGTGAAATGTGAACCGGATGTGGAAGTTCGCAGGCAGAATTGGAAAAGGGGTTCTCGTATCTCAAGAGGATAATCCTCCTCCCAACAACCTAAGAAGGCAGGCTGGAAATATCAAGCTCAACATAATAAGGATGTTGTGGATACTTATGTCAAGGGAACGTTGAAACAGACCCGTCAGGTTATAGCTAAGTGGGAAACAGAGCTTACTCACCAAGCCGAAGAGGAGGCACACTAAGAAGACTATGAGTTGATGGTTCCAAAACCAGACAACACTTGTGGCAAGGTTACTCAATATCAATAGACCATCCACTTTTATTGGAAGATGAAGAATCTTGTGGCCAAAGCCATCATGCACACCTCTGAATACATGCAAATTGATCCTACTTTGCAGGAGATCCAAAAATACTTCCAACTAGTTTGTCCAGATCTAGCAACAGAATGTCAGTTTGGGACGAATTGAGCAGCACCTTCGGTGCCCTCATTACTCTGAGATCCCAAGGTCTAGCGCAAAAGATCATGCACCGATTGAGTCCTCTGAGGACTAAGATGTGTTTTCTGGTATGTTAATTTTGTTTTGTATAGTTTTTTATGTTGCCCATGTTGATATCTAGTCCTATAGTCAATATGAGAAGCATTTTGTGGATTTTAGGCAGTAAGGCCTACTAGGCCAAATTTCATAGACTCTGATTTTGGTTGGCTTATAACGCCTTTCGATGGCCAACAGACCTGGTTTCCCAATGAGAATTGGATCCATTATGATGTAACCAATGACAAAATTTATAATAAATTTGCATCAAATTAATATTTTCAAATATTACAATTTTGATGTGGAAATATTTATGTCTTTAAAGATTTTAATATATCCATAGAATATGGTTTTTCTTTTTAAAGATTCATTTTACAAATATTTAATTACAAGAAATATTAAAATATTTTGGAGCGAGATTTTGATTGTTTGTGTTGAATTAACCTTTTTCCTTTGATTTAAGAAATGGTATTGACTTTAGTAAAGAGTAAAGATGTTTAAGATTTTACCTAATTTGGAAATTTAATGCGGTAAAAAGAATTGTTAAAGGTAAATTTATGATCGATTCAAATTCACATATATGATAAAGCAACTATTGAATAGATGAGATAATTTATTATCCATTCAAATTATATAAATAATACATAGTTATATTTTAATAATTAATCTTAGCCCATTAATAAGATTAAAAATTTATATATAATCTAAATATTCAAGTTATATATAACTTAAGATTCAAGTTAATGTTTTGGCGGACATTAGCCAATTTTTTTTTTTTTTTTTTGAGGACGTGGCATACTTATACATAGGGGTCATATTGGGTTGTAGAATAGGCCTTTTGGAAACTAATAATATAACCCACTATAAAGAAAATGTGAAATTCCTTCCATGTTGAAGAGAAAGTTACAAAAAAATATTTCAATGTCAATCATAAATCAAATATTTCAATTTCCATATTAAACAAGTGTTATATCTAACATAGTACCTGCGAATATAAAAATGTTCAAATACATTTTAACAATTTGAAGATATTTATGAATTTATTGCAAAATGCAACTACCAAAAATAATAATAAAAAATAAAAAATTATTATATTAAAATATATGTGTTTTTATTTTCAAAATCAAGGTATTATGTTGTGTATAGTATTTGTTTAACTAGTCTTTATGAAAAGAGATAATACATTTCCTCTTTAATATGAATTTAGAGATATAATTAAATTAAAAACCACCATAAATAAATAAAGTTACTCTATCTTCCCTGGCAATGGAAATAATAAATATAATTGAATTTAAAAGAAAAACGAAAATCCGTGTTTATAAAGATTTAAAATATAATAACCTAGATTCCTTGTTTGTAATGGCCGAGATAGATTTATTAATTACATTGCAAATTTTGTGCCAAAACCATAAGAAATTAACAGTTTGTGAATTTTGTTATGTTGTATAAATGTTTCGGAAGTCGATATCTTTTTTACTTCCGAATTCATAACAATTTGTGTCAACAAAGGTACGTCAATACGTACAGTATTTTTATGAAATGTTGTGTTATACTACTTCTATTGGTGGTTTCCCAGAAGCTTAACGTTTCTCCTGCAGGACTTTAAATTTGCCCAAAAAAGACTTTAAAAAAAAATCTTCCATCAACAAATTAAGCGATGCTTTGTAAACTACATCTACATTGAAAATATATAAAGATAAGCGATGCTTTGTAAACTACATCTACATTGAAAATATATAAAGATAAGTTACCATTATGAAACATATAATATAGACCAGTGTATTTTTCGTGCTTGAAAAAAAAAAATTATCATTATGAGACGACAGTTGAGGCTTTGAGTGCGGAGACGAGGAAGATGAAGATGTTTCTTCGTAACCTCCATTCATCGTCTTCAAATTAGCCTTGAACAATTGATTTTTGCAACCAAACACAAATGAAATTCCTCTATATAAGGGTTTATTTCCAAAAAATAGAAACATTGCAAACCTAATATACACAAGAGAAATTGTGAGGATTTTTCACCTTGTATCCATTGCAAGACGGAGCAATGGATACAGTTCACAGGCTTTGAAGAAGATCATATGTTCACAGGCGTTGCTATATCGTCAATGCTTGAAGGCATGAACTCATTTACAGTCTGTAGTCACGGCCACGGTTTGTTGGTCAAGGTAGGGGCTGAAGCTGGAACCCAATCTGGACAAAAGTGCTTCTTTTAGTGGCTTAAGCTGAACCCTAGGTGTTGTTGCTATCATAACTAGCTGGAACCTTTGAGGGTAAAATCGTTGCTCCTGGTGGCTATTTCCGTGACTCACACATGAAAATCACATCTGCAAGGAAATACACCATTGTTGAGCTCTCCCATGGAGGGTATGAGTGTATGATTTTCTTTCCTCACTCTACCGACACGACAGGATCAGAGTTGAATGCGATATTGATAGTTTATGAATTGAAAATGGGTTTGGAGGTTTCAAGACGGAGCAATGGATACAGTTCACAGGCTTTGAAGAAGATCATCTGTTCACAGGCATTGCTGTATCGTCAATGCTTGAAGGCATGAACTCATTTACAGTCTGTAGTCACGGCCACGGTTTGTTGGTCAAGGTAGGGGCTGAAGTTGGAACCCAATCTGGACAAAAGTGCTTCTTTTAGTGGCTTAAGCTGAACCCTAGGTGCTGTTGCTATCATAACTAGCTGGAACCTTTGAGGGTAAAATCGTTGCTCCTGGTGGCTATTTCCGTGACTGCCAAGCTGGTACCCATTGAGATTTGCTTATGGTGGCTTGTGATATGTTATGGTTGCGGAAATGTTTACATAGCTGGAACCTTGGATGGACAGTTTTGGATGCTCATGGTGGCTATTGCGGCATGATGGTGCAGTTTTCTTGGGATGGTTCTAGTTTATTGCTGGTACCTTTAAGAGTATTTTGTCGATGTTGGTGGTCTCGCTCTTACTTTTTACACATTTAGGTTGGCTGTGGTGCTTAAGATTTGACTACATTTCCTCGGGGCTTATGAGTATTCAGGAGTGTTGTAATGAGAACTCATCATCGTCGAGTGTTGCTACCTCAAATGAGTCCACTCATTGCTCTCATGAGTCGGCTAATTGGCATTGGTTCAAGGATCTGGTAGTTGTATCTCGTCCATGTAAAAGCTTTGGTTTTAGGTTATTCAGAAGGTGGTGGTCGATCCCTGGTTGCTTCTGCTGTTGCTGTTTCCAAGCTTAGATCGGAGTTGCATGGCCAGGATTCGACCGTTTACTCGCTCTTTCTGTCGTCATTCCGGTACAATGTTTTGATTTTGAATTTTCCGGGATAGTATAGGTATAAGTGTATTGACGGCGGGGGATGATCAGGTTGGCTTGTTGACAGATAGATCGATCAGGATTGCGCTGTTTTGGAAAGCGGGCACCTGGTGTAGAATTCACCCAAAGTACATATGTTTATTCCATATTCTGACATTGGATGGGGTGATTCCCATTTCGTCTTATCGCTATTTAAGGACTTTGCTGATGTACTCATCGTCCTATAAACATTCTATTTAGTTCGGGTGACGGAGGTGGGTACGATTATCGGGATTGGTTGGTGGGTGGTGATAAAATTATTCATTGTACACAGTTGGCTATTGCCTCAACGGCTCTCAAAATCTATTCTGCAATCCCAACGATAACCTTTTTAATACATATCATATTGAGGTTGATGATTTCGAGATTTTCAAGCATCCCGCTTCCACAAGCAATCCTTTCGTGCCTTATGCCGTCGTCGTCTTTATGTTCGGGCTGACAGCTTTTCAAGGTGGCGGCATTCTGAACATGCAGTAGAATTGACTCCTAACGCGTTTTTGACAACTCCCCAACATGAGCGGCATGGGACTCGAGTCATATATGGTTGGCAGGACTCAAGGTGGCGATGGTTTCCTATCAGCTGATTTTCAAGCGGACGATGCTATCATTAAGCAGGCGTTACTAGATTCTTCTGAGTCTAAAGGTTATTCGAAGTATCGGTCCAGAGGACATTATCATAGAAGAGTTCGTCGACGTAAGAAGAAGGTTTTCAAGCAAAGGATGGAGATAAAAGAAGTCTCTCTGGACTACGATGATCTTTGTATTCGGGTGATGAGTTTACAGCGTAGGGCTATTGTGTGCAGATGGGTATTCCCTGACTGCGAGGACTTTGATTCGGCTTCATGGGTCAACAAGAAATGGAAATCCATTATTGGATATTCTCCTATTGTCAGTAAGCTCATTAACGGATGGTTCAGCGTTCATTTTATGAATGAAAAGGACGTCCACAAGGTTACAGATTGCACTTGGGTTTGGGGAAGATGTTTTTTACAGATTATACCCTGGTATATTGGTTTTAATCCGGTGTTGGAGGCCCCTCGAAGCAGGTTGGTATGGGTCAAGCTTCCTGGTTTGCCCTTAGAGTTCTGGACTCTCAAGGCACTGCGCACAATCGGTGACTCAATTGGCTCTACCAAATATATTGACCCCAGCATTGTGGGTACTGCTGATAAGAGGATTGCGTGGATTTTGGTCGAGATAAATTATATCGCTGACCTCCCAGGTGATGTTGATTTGCTATGGTGCAACAGAAGGCACCGTCAGCGTATCGATTTTTGGGGCATACCCTTTAGATGCCTGATTTGACATAAGACATGCCATCTGAGGGATCATTGCCCTTTCAGGCTTCGTATTGGCAAAGCGGGACAGGTTCATTTCGCTCTAAGCGACGAAGGACGACGCAACGGGGGCTCGAGCACATCGGGCGGTGATAAAAAAGGTATGCCCTCCAATATATCCCATGATGATGAACCTTACAAATTTGTAAAAGGCCAACCTGACTCTACCATTTCTGATTCTATGGTTCCTCCCAATATTGCACGCCATCCATCTGTTGGTCGTAAACTGTATAGGGTTCTTCAGCCACAAACCGATAATTCGCCAAATTCTGGCCCTTCACATGCTATAAATAATCCAGAGGACATGGATGCCCCGGTCCCATGCCCTTCTTTTGGCCCAAATGACTCCAATTTTCCAGACAATAATACCATATCTAGCAGTAAGGTAGGGAAATCAATAGGGACAGAACCTACTCCCCACAATGCTGCCTTACAAGTCATGATCCCTATACATTCTGGAGAATTGAGCTCACCAGAGAATGACCTGCCTCTGTACAAACCGGCTTTATGTGGGGGGGAATCTTCTCGTACAGGCCTACTGATTGATGATTGCTCAAACTATGGGGTTAACTTTGCCTCATCACACAATTCACCAGACAAATCTGGTCCTATTAACCTATATGACTCCCCTAGGAATTCAATAGGAAGTGATATTGATTCGCTGCTGGGGAATCCCAACATTGATCTGGCGGCCTTAACGGTTTTTGATAAACCTATCCCCTCACCACCAAAAAACTCTTCTAGCTTATCAACTGCTATCTACTCTCTTAAGAAGAAGGCAAAGGCAGCGTGCAGGTTCAACAAAGGGAAGTTAAAGTCTGTGTCTCTGTTTTCCGATGATGATGTCGGTCTGTCAGATGTTCCTATTGCTGGTTATGATGGTCCACATGACTCAACCAGGGCGCTTAGAGCAAGCCACCCGCGGAAATCACTCTCATGAATCACATCATTTCATTGAATCTACAGGGGTTGGGCGATGCCCCCAAAAGCCATTGCCTCAAGGAATTTTTAAACACCAGGAATCCTATCGTTTTTTTGGGACAGGAGACCATGTCCAATCGTTTGAAGGCTATTAATATGTTTTTAAACATCAGGAAAGGATGGCAGGCGGTGGCGATTAACTCAAGTGGCCGGTCCGGGGGGTTGATCGCCATATGGAACCCCGATTTTGTTGCTTTCAGGGCATTTAGCTTTTTTGGGGGTATTCTGCTATCAGGACGGCTCAGAGGTGTGCCAGGCAATTTTAATCTCATTAATATATATGCTCCGTATGCTAATAGGGTGGCTTTTTGGAATAGAATGCAGGCGTCTGGCATATTGGCACTGCCAAATCTTATAATGATGGGCGACTTTAATTCAACTCTTAATGCGGATGAGATTTGGGGCAATGCTGCTCGTTTGGATCCTTTGGCTGGTTTTCTAAATGACATATTTTATACACAAGGACTGAAGGACATTAGGCCACTTCCAATGGCGCCTACTTGGTCCAATAAGCGAGGGGGAGATAGCTACATAGCGAAGAGGCTTGATCGGGTGTTGGTGAAAGAATCTGTCGCAGACATCATGGAGAATCCCAGATCGATGATACTGGTATCTGATATCTCGGACCATATGCCAATCTCTTTTTCATGGTCCAACAATGAGGAAGTATTTGGTCGACCTTTCAAGTTCAATAGAATATGGCTCGAAGACCCTCAATACACAGGTATTGTTGAGGAGATTTGGCGCACCGAATATGACATGCCGTTTGCAGATGTATGGGATTTCTTTCACTATAGACTTCAGAAAGTTAAGAGTGCCTCCAAGACATGGGAGCGACAAAAGAAGCTGAATCTTAAAAAGTAATATTGGGAAATACAGAGACAGATGGAAGTGATTATATCCTCTTTCATTATTTCTCAACCTGACGAGAACATTCTACAAGAACTCATAAGGCTTAGTGAAAGGAAAAGAGAAATCCTCAGGATTGAGGAGGTGACTTGGCGTTTGAAGAGCAGAATTACGTGGCTGGCCGAGGGTGATCTGAATACAAATTATTTCCACAAGTATGCAAATGGGAGGAAGAATAGGAACACTATATGGAGCATTAAGCGTGAGGATGGTTCTACGGCTTATACTTCTTAGGACATCCAAAAAGAAGCGCTCGCATACTTTTCATCCTTCTACTCGAGACAGGACAGCATTGATTATGAGAACCAGGTATGGCTTTTAGAGCATGTCAGTAGATTTTTTGATGCTGAGGCCATTTCGCTCTTGGATTGTGCAGTTTCAGGGAATGAAGTCATAAAGGTCCTTAAAGCTTTTTCTTCGGATAAATGTCCGGGGCCTGATGGGTGGCCCGCGGAATTTTTTATCCACTTCTTCAATTTGATGGGGGAGGAATTGACCCAGATCATAGAACATATCAGAACCACGGGAGACATGCCGGCAAACCTTAATTCTACTTTCATAGCTCTAATTCATAAATTGAATGATGCCCAATCATTTACAGACTTCAGACCGATTGCTCTGTGTAATGTGCTTTACAAGATAAACTCAAAGATTATTGTTGAACGTCTGAAAGGAATAATGTCCGACTGTATCTCAAAAGAGCAATACGGCTTCCTTAAGGGTCGTTCCATCCATGATGCCGTGGCAATAGCACAAGAAGTTCTACACTCCATTCATTCGGAGAAAAGGAAGGCTATTCTAATGAAAGTGGATCTACATAAATCCTATGACTCTATTGATTGGTCATATATTAGGCTCGTGCTCATGAAGATTGGTCTCCCTATCAGGATAATTAGATGGGTAATGTCCTGTATCTCTACTGTTCGATATGCAGTTTTAATAAATGGTATTCCAACATCCTTTTTTGTTGCTGAGCGTGGGTTGAGACAGGGCTGCGCGCTTTCTCCATTGATATTCATTCTTATCATGGATAGTTTCAGTGGTATCATGCATAATGCGGAGCGGCGGGGTTGTATAAAGGGCTTCTCCTTCTCCAATGATGTTTCCTGTTCACGTTCCTTATTTGTTGATGATCTGTTGTTGTATGGATATCTGAATAGAAACCATTGGTTCTATATACATTTAATGTTTAATCGTTTTGAAGCTGCCACAGGTATGAATATTAACAAAAGCAAATCCTTTATTATATATGAATATGGAGAATTACAGGAGATCGAATTCATCGCTGAATTCATGGGGATCGACATTAGGGAGGCTACTGCTGGGTTTACATATTTGGGCTTCAGGATTAAACCCTGTGGATATAAGATCCAGGACTGGACCTAGATGATCGACAAATTCCGGCGGAAGATTTCTGGATGGACACATAGGTGGCTATCCTTGGGCGGTAGGGTTATCCTGATCCAGGCGGTACTATCACAAATGCTGGTCTATTGGGGACATTTGTACTATATTCCTGATAACATAATCAAAAGTTTGAACCGAATTATGGCTAAATTTTTATGGGGTGGGGCTTCTATGTCTCATAAAATACATCTATGTAAATTGGAACGCCTATGCAAATCTAAGCAGCATGATGGATGGGGTATTCTCAACACGAGAATCTTCAATATGGCGTTGCTTATGAAATCCTTCTGGAAGGCTCTACATGGAAATGGCATATGGAATGTTGTAATCAAATGCAAATATATTAGGGGGGATATCCTACAACAAATTCTCTGTTCAAATTTCCCCCACCCCAGGTTTATATCGGCCATTTGGAGCAGCTTCAAGAAGATTATTTGTCATGTTTCCGATAGGCTTGCATGGCAGTTTAGGGATGGGGGTAATATCCCTTTCACCTTCAAGAAAATTATCGGTCTCCCCTCATGTCATGGCCCCTCTCTGCTGCTGGTGCACTGCCTTTCACACAGGGGTATAAATTTCATATCACAGACTATTACAATTTGGTCCTACGGTGCTCCAGAATTCAAAAGTGCGATCCAGCTGGGATTACCGGCAAATGTGGCGGATGAATGGGACTTGCTACGGGACGCATTCAGAGCAGTGGGTTTTTGTTGGGACGCTGGTGGTGATATAATTGTGTGGGATGGCCCCATTCATGATGGCGCGCCTATTGTCAAAGATGTATACAGAGTGCTTAATTCGGCTTCTTATAGGGATCAGATGTCAGCTTCTTTCTATCCTTTCTGGCGGAGGAAAATACCCACCAAGATTGTGCTCTTTGGATGGTTGGTTTGGAAGGGTAGGGTCCTTACGGGTGAAAACCTGGTCCGGAGAGGCTTCTCGGGACCCTATAGATGTCACATATGCTGTACTGACCTGGAAACAATTGACCATCTATTCTTTCGATGCCCTGTCATCATGCGTTTGTGGAGACTCTTTTCCGTTCATTACATGGGTCCTGCATGGGCTCCTGCTGATTTCTTGAATGCTGCATTGGAATGGGATAAACTAAAAGGAAAATTTAAATCGCTGCCTTTCTTTTTCATATGGGAGGTGTGGCGGGGTAGAAATAGATTGATTTTTGAGGAGGTGCCTTTCCACATATCACAGGTTTTCTCTTACATACTTGGATGGATGGAGGAATGCCCCTCTCCCTGCATTTCTATCCAGGATTGTTCCATGCGCATAAGACCTCATGAGATCTCAATTCTGGCGATATATTTTGATGGTGCTTGTGAGGACGGACTGATGGGATGCGGAGCCTGGATTAAAATTTCTCAGTGTGAACGGGTACATATTCATTGGAATGCTGGTCGGGGCTCCAACAACAAGGCGAAACTTATTGCACTCTGGGGGGCTCTCCGATTTGCTGTCTATCTTCAGATTCAGGGTGTACATGTATATGGGGATTCACAGGTCGTTATTGGGTGGGTTACTGGGGCTATGGTCATGACGCGGCCTGGTTTACAGGGCTGGTTACAAAGGGTTCGAAGGTTATGGGCCACACTCAACCAACCGCCTATCACTCATATATACAAAGAAAACAATACAAGGGCTGATGGACTGTCCAGAAAAGGTTTGATCTCTGATTTTGGGACTATGCAGGTCCAGCTGTTCAGAGATGGCCTATCTTTCTGGAAAACTTCTAACCCAATTCCATAACATGGTACTGCTAAGTTTTTTGTTTATGCCTGTAATGTCTTCAGAGTTTTTTGCAGGACACTATAATATTATTCCGACTGGACACACAGATTCTCAATACAGATTGAATTTAACTCAAAGGTGCATGATAAGGTTTACAATACAACAAACGAGCCTGTACATGTTTATCAGGCTATTTACAGCCCTTCAAAGTTTGTCTGCCACACAAACTACAAGCAAGCCGGGTTTTAGGTCTTCAGGTGAACCGGACAAATATTACAAGCGAGCCAGATGTGTATCAATGCAAGCGAGCCTGTCGGGACCTTCATATCAGTCGGGCTGTCATACATGATGTTTAATCTGAAGGCATGTCTGTGTGAATCGTCTTCTTTTTGGTGGTAGTGCCTATTTTTTGTCTTCAAACGAGCCGGGTTTAGTGTTCTCATGCGAGTCGGACAGATTTTACAAGCGAGCCAGAGGTTAAACAACGCACGCGAGCCTGTTGGGACTCCCCTGAATGTCACGCTATGTCTCATATTGTTTAACCTGAAAGCCTGCCAATCTCTATCAAGCGAGGCCAATGTTTCAGTACATGATATGGCTGCTTCGCGGTTTTTGGTTTCAGGAAAGCCACATGCACGATATTACAGGGGTGATATCATAACATTTTCGTTGCTGTGTTACTTCTCATTCACTCACACTCACTAATCATCAATCCAAATCATTTTTGTCTTATTGCCTGAAGACCCAATATATTTTGGTTCTTTCCAACCTTCCTAATCTAATTGTTCTCAATCTGAATGAAGGTCATTCTGAATGGGATGTAAACTCCCGATATGGGGAGGCCGACATAATACTTTCCTGCTCCTTACTCCTACAAGTGAGCTTTTATGTCTGGCCAGTATGATGGAATTCTCGCTATTGATCTTCATAGCTGAGATTATGCATGTTCAATGTACTGTTTATATATTAATATATTCAGCGTTTTTTTCTTCTGAAAAAAAAAAGAGAAATTGTGAGGCAAGATATTTGACCTCTCGACCTTCGACCTCTGCCCTCCCTTGTAAATGGCTAAAGGATGCGGGAATTTCTTTCCTGCTTTGGGCATTTCTTATTTTTAATCACTTCGAATATATTCGTCTAATTAAAAAGATAGAGTTTTAGTTAAAATGGTTTATACAATGAATTAAACGAATGAATTTAGGATTTCTCAAGTTTTATAATGAGGGTTGGGATTTGGATTTCTCTTTACTCGTGGTATAATTGTTTTCTTATGTTTTAGGTCTTTATGCTTGCCATCAAAAAATATTATATTTAAAATTTTTTTCTTCAAAAATGATGTTCTCATAATAAATTAACCCTTCACCAATAAAGGCTTGATTAAAAAAATTACATATCAATAACATAATTATGTTAGATAAATTTGAGAGAATAAGAGAATAGACCCTGTATCTACAACATCATCTAAATGATATTAATTGTATTCTAGAGGGTAAGGGAATGAACCTATATCTACAACATCATCCAAATAGTATTAATAAAGTGGGAGAGATGTACCAAAGTAAATTTATTTTTTGACCTCCACTTGTACTCCTATCTAGTTTTATCTATCCACCCATTCTCCACAGATCACAATTTTCTACACTTGTTTGTTTATGAAGAAATGGGTGAAAGATTTCAACACCTCGTTTACTTTGAGACCCATTAAAAAAACTTTTTTGTTGTAGAAAAAATTACCATCCAATTGAGATAAATGTCTCTCCTTCAAAAACACAAAACACAAATATAAAAACCAAATCCTCCATTCACAAAACCCAAAAGATTTTTCTATTTTACAAGTTACCCTAGCCTATCGCTATTGGTGGTGCCAACTCCCTATTTCGTGATGCAAGGGATTTTTCTTTAGTTACGACTACATAGTTGTAGGTCAAGTGTGTCCTTGCTCTTAGATTTGTTGGGAAGTTTCCCGCAAATATCCTCCATAAGATTTGAATCATGCAGAACCATAATCTCATACTACCACCAATTATCTAACAATTATCAATGATTAGCCTCTTGCAAGATCCCAGGTCTACAAATTCAATTTATTTATGTTATCCATGCAAGTTTCATAGAGTATTAATAGCATTTTAGGAAAATAATTGAACGTAAAAAAATTTATCAGTACAAATTTCATAGGGTATTAATAACTGTTAGAAACTGTTAATCTATTAATTAAATGAAATGGTTCTCCAGGTGAGAACTTGGAGAGTGTACACACAATCATACAAGCACTGACTATTGAGTCAGATGAACCTAAATTATATATACTTTCACACTAACGATATGGTTTCAACCACTCTCTAAATATTAGGATATGAGGTCTAAGATTAGATTCCCAAACCTACCCTCATCATAACAATAATCTAAGTTTAGGTTTCTCCATTACTTCTAACACTCCCCCTTACTGGAGAAAGGGTACTGAACAATAACATACGCCTGCTAGTCTAGTCTCAGCTAGGCTTACAATAAAAAACATGAAAAACTTGGTAACAGAGGTTTTCATTTTGGCATTTATGCTCGTGACTCCATACTTGTTCATTCCAAGGTGAGGCTTCATCTTCACTTTCCTTGCCGTGAGGTAGTGATGTATTTGCACCTCATTTCTTCCCCAGTGATGGAAAGATTGAACGTTTATCCTCGCCCTTCTCAAAGTTATGACAGGCTTAGTAGGAGAATGTTTTCTCTCACTATTTTCGGTGTCACGCATGTGAACTTTCGCAAATATGTCTTCAACATTTAAGGATGCAACTTCTGTGTTAATTTCATAAAGACAAAGTGTTTCAAGCCATGCTTCATGAAACTTTAATTCCTCTTCAATCTTCGTTGTTTCTTCCTTGTTGTTGTTAACATCTGCACACACAGAAATATTCATGAGATCATCACAATTTAAATTCTCTCCAGCTCTGTCTTCCTCTGCCACGTCTTTGCAATTAGCGTCGTGTGGCATGTCCTATTGATCTTCAACAATATGTTCCTCTTTACTCCCTTCCTCAAGAACGACTACTTGGTTTTCTTGATCTTCAACCATATGTTCCTCTTTACTCCCTTCCTGAGGAACAACTTGTGAGTCTTCAATCTCACGTTGTTGCAGAACATATAGTATCCCTCGATAATCGTGGTTATTAATAAAACCACCAAGCCTCATGAAGAAAATATCGTCAGGGTCAAATATGTTTAAAAGTGAAACCATATTGGAAAATACATCTTTGTCTTGCTTCCAGATTTATTTCTGACTCCACTCGGTCCTCTAACGAGCTCCAACAACCCCGTTACCATGCAAGCGAGAAACTTATCCCTTTGGCAACTCTTCAACTGTAGAACCTTGTGGACTGTGGCTTCGATGCCATGCAACCAAATCTGAAGAAAAACACGAATATAACCACAACTTGATTATTTGCAGCTGATTATTTATTTACCGCTCCAAAATCCAGAAACCACCACCTCTGGAACCCGTATCGGCTCCATACTACAACATCGTAGCAGATCCAGGATCATATGCTCGGATCTCACCCCACTCTTAATGAGACAACTCCCACAGTTGAAATGGAAGCGATGGCCAAATTAAATCTCCAGCTCTTCGCAACGCTCCAGCAGTTGGGAGTAGGATGGCAGTGTGCCACAGCTCTTCAGGATGGTAGCGTACCCCTTTTCACACTAGTAAAAAGTTATACTATTTCGGAAAATGTGAAATTGATTAAACTGCTTCGGTTCAGCAGAAAGCATCGATCCGTGGACGATCTGAATCACTTCACATATTTATGCTTCAAGCCGAGTCTAATTTCACCAAAGTCAGCAATATGGCCTCCGGTGAAAACGTGTGCCACGCGCAGCAAGATGGGAGGATCCTCTCCTCTCCTATGAAATTGATGAGTTGCAGTGGATCCTCTCCTGCAAATCAAACCACACAGAACACGCTCCACCAGGGACTCATCGGCATTAAACCATCGCAGCTATCATGCAACGAACGCAGAATGACGCAACGAAATCTCAAACTCTAAATTTGTAGCTCATCCGCCCAATACGCTTTTGTTATTTTAGCATGGAATCGTTCCTGTCAGTGGCGGATCTTAGTCTCCAATTGGCTTACAAACATCAACCCTTTGCTGACGATGAGGCCACCACCTGAACAGTGGGGTTTTCCTGGTGTTATATCTCCCACTGTTACATCGCCCTCCACTATTCTGTATGCCTTGGATGCACCAGTGATCCACGCAATCCTCACGCAGGATGTTCACTCCAGTAACTAAGTCGTAGACGTGGAGCCCGTGCAAAATCAACGGCTCCTAGCACGAAAATCGACGAAGAATGCCTACACATAGGTAATTGTTCTCCACGTTGCAAACAATCCACACAGCATTAGGAAAATCTCATCAGGTTAAAAAATAAATAAATAAATAAAAATAAAAATAAAAAAATAAAAATAAATAAAAATCGTTGTCTTTTCCCACGCCACACGCCACAGATCACAGCAAATTTCAGCGGTAGTAGATGCAGACTTGAACATTTCGACAGCCGCATCAAACACAGCTAAGCGTACTGCCCTTCGAGTTGACGTCCTCCCTTGAACACACAACCATACACAAAAACAACGCCCAAGATAAAATCAAACTATGCACACTCTACAGTAGCAGTGATCCTCCTCGGCCTCCAAGGACTTTGTCTCACAACACACCAAACCAGGACTCTGATCTTGTGCTCTGGTACCATGTTAGAAACTGGTAATCTATTAATTAAATGAAATACAAGCACTGAATATTGATTCAGATGAGCCTAAATTATATAGGCTTTCACACTAACGGGATGGTTTCAACCACTCCCTAGATATTAGGATATGAGGTCTAAGATTAGATTCCCAAACCTATCCTCATCATAATAATATTCTAAGTTTATTTTTCTCCATTACTTCCAATAATAACGTTTTAGGAAAATAATTGAACGTAGAAAATACGGTTTTGCAAAATTCAAGACACATCACAAAATACATTCATGTAAAAATTTTAAACGTATTTAACGGCCAAAATTCCCTATGACGGGCATTTTTCCGTCAAATTCCAACCCTGCCTGCAGTTACTGCAGTTACTTGTCATCCAATCTGTGGCAAGATGGTTGGTTGTAGCTTAGTATGGGAGACAATATATAGAAAATTTGAGGCAATTATCCACCTCGTGTGCAAATGTAGTTAGTAGGGAAGACAACATCCGTGAATAGTGCCCTCTCACTATTATGGTAGAGATTATGGTAGAGATTCTATCGATGTTGTTACAAAATGGACAAATGGCATTAAGACTACAATAAGACATTAATTTTTTTGTCCAATCAATAGTTTTTAAAATTATAATATAATATACATTATTTATTTATAACGTTTAACTTTACATTTTCGTTAGTTAAAGCTAAACTAATAGCAATGAAAGTGAAAATCTCTTTATAGAGTCCTCCCTTGGGAAGGACTAATAACATGATCTTACATCAACTTTATATATAGAGAATCAATGTCAATTATAAATAAAATATTTCAATTTCTATATTAAGTAACATAATTTTAAATAAACAATGAAATAAAATGAAAGTATATATATATACATACACACATAAGAATAAACACCTAAAATCTCAAAATACATAGGTTAGATCACAATTTTTGTGAGGTGCGGGCCTTCACGGGAGCTTTGCGCAGGTTGATCATGATGGAAATAACAACACTCCTTGCGGGTTAGGATCTTATGAAAGTAGTTAACCCAATGAATTTCTTGTGACTAACTCTCCTCAAGCCCATAACCTTCCTTTCATATTATTGTTTAATGCCTTGATTTCTCTAAACCCGTGATATTAATGAGTTTTTACAATTGACTATACAATAGGGTAAAGGCGTTTTTATAGGTGGATCTTTTGCTAGGTAAGTTTACCTGACCTGGTAGTGACTTGGCCCCTCGCCATGAGGGACAAGGAACTCCTCAACTATGAGTAGGACATGCGAACAACCAGGCCATATGGTCCCAGCCACCTAAGCTAGATCACGAGGTGCATGGATGGAAGGCTCTTTACTAGATCATGGAGGCCAAGTCTATCCCTTCTTGTTCCTTAGATCCACAAAATTTAAGGTTTCTTAAACCTGGTATAAAGATGTCTTCCTCAAGTGTTACTCTCTCTCTTGTTGGGGATTTGGGTGGTGAGGAATGTATTTTCAAAGCTGTAAGTTTCCAAGGGTTTCAACCAACCCCCTGGTGCTCAGGGCTCTTCTCTTAGTCTAAAATTCATTTGCAATATTATGAACCTTCGGATCTAGGACCTTCAGGGGAGCTTTGCACAGGTTGATCATGATGGAAAGAGAAACATTCCTTGCAAGTTAGGATCTTATGAAAGTAGTTAACCCAACAAATTTCTTGTGACTGACTCTCCCCAAGCCCACAACCTTCCTTTATTATTATTGTTTAATGCCTCGATTTCTCTAAACCCATAATAATCATGAGGTTTACAACTAACTATTACAATAGGGTAAAGGTGTTTTTATAGGTGGATCTTTTGCTAGGTAAGATTACCTGACCTAGTAGTGACTTGGCCCCTCGCCATGAGGGACAAGGAAGTCCTCAACTATGAATAGGACATGTGAACAACCAGACCATATGGGCCCAGCCACCTAAGCTAGATCACGAGGTGCATGGATGGAAGGCTCTTTACTAGATCAGGGAGGCCAAGTCTATCCCTTCCTATTCCTTAGATCCATGAAATTGAGGGTTTCTTAAACCTGGTAGAAAGATGTCTTCCTCAAGTGTTACTCTCTCTCTTGTTGGGGATTTGGGTGGTGAGGAATGTATTTTCAAAGCCGTAAGTTTCCAAGGGTTTCAACCAACCCCCTGGTGCTCAGGGCTCTCCTCTCAATCTAAAATTCATTTGCAATATTATGAACCTTTGGATATAAGGTTTGGACCTCAAATTTTTGTGGTAAAAATTTTTTTTAGAGGGCCAAGGTTTTAGTGAGGTTTTCTTTTCCTTGACATTACCACATCCTTTACTCTTCCCCATATCCTCGGATTTTCCCTTGAAAAGCTACTTCCTAAGGGATATGATGTCTCAAGGGGGGGATGGGAGGTTATTAAATGATGGTCTTGAAGTGCAACATGTTGGCAAGGATGACATCTATGAGCCAGAAGGTGGCCAGTCCCGAAAGGAAAATTGTGTAGTCCATGGAAAAAGGAAGAAAAAGAATTTTGTTAAACATGCTGAATACGTGAAGATGTCTTTGTCCGTAGGAGAGGATGTTTCTATACAACAAGTGGAGCTATTTAGCCAAATGTCACTAGTTGGTAGGATTCGAGGATGAAAATTTGACTTTCCTTTTATCACTGAATAGACGAAGACTGCAATGCACCCTTTGTTGAAAACTCGTTAACTGTTAAGGTTCTATCCAAAGGATGGGTGCATCTAATTTTCCAGGTTGAAGAGAATGCCATGCAAGTCGCAAGTAGGGTTTGGAAAATTCACTCTTCGCTTATTATATTCAAACCTTGGACCCCCTATTTGACATTATGCACAAGTGAACTGAAATTGTTCCTCTATGGGTTAAAATTCCAAGTCTCCCTATTCATCTGTGGCACAAACTCATTTTTCATGACATTGGAAATCTTATGGGGGTTTACCTAGAGCATGAATCCTCTTATCTCATCTTTGGTGATATGTTCATGGCACAAATCCTAATCAAAGTGGATCTCTGTGCTGGCCTTCTTGGTGTTATTAATATGGGTCAAGAGGCAATTCCCTTGGATTAATATTTAGGAGGTGCCATAACCATCGACACCTTGCAAAATATTGTGTGCTCCCTGTTGTACCTTTTTTTTAAATATTTTCTCATGCAAGATTCTTCCAAATTGCATAATTTTTTTCAAAAATAAAAATGAATAAAGAAAAATGCATTTTTTACTTTTTGATTAATTTGGTATGTTTATATAAAAAATAAAGTGACAATCTTCGTCACATGCTTTATCAAAACTAGGAACCCTATGCTTCCCCCAATTCCAAATTTAGATGAATTGCCACTAGTAGATATTGATTTTAAGGTTGCAGAAAATAAATGTGAATTAGACATGTACGAATTAAACAATTGGGCTTTTCATAAATTTAAGGCTGGAAGTGATGAATTTAATCTTTGGGAATCCTTATTACCCCAGTTTGTTTTCCCTCAGTCGTACCATTTTCCCAAGTTTATTTCCTATTGTAAAAACCGATATCTACCAAGTCAAGGAGCCATAGTAGCCAGAAATGGTGAAATATTGTTCTCCATAACTCCATAATATATTTGCCAAGCCTTACAGATTAATATCTCAGACTCTCTTTGTTGTGTAACAAGCTCCAAAAATAGAAGAAAAGAGATATCAACGCCTTAGAAATAAGCCACTTCGAGGGGGCAACCTCCAATACATTACATAAATGAACAATTCTTGGATGCTACAATTTACAAAACCTCCTTTCTATATATAGGAGTCCATGGGGCCATAATGTAATCTAGTGGGCCACAATGTAATCCTAGCCGACCTAACAATAATAATTTAAGGGCACAATAATAACAAAATGGGGGTTACAAGGGTACAATAATAACAATAAGGGGGTTACACTAACAACAATAACGGACTATACTAGTAATATAGGGACCTAACATGCCCCTCTCGTTCAAAAAAGTGTTGTCCTCAACGCTTGAGTAGCTCTGGGTGCTTCTGTATAAAATTCTCATCCTCCCATGTAGAATCTTCAGTGGGTAAGTTCTTCCACTTGATGAGATACTCTGAAAATGATCAATTCCGTAGCTGTCGAGTTCTTGTTTCCATGACTGCTTCAGGTTCCAATATGATTTTTCCTTCCTCATCAAGTTCTGGCAATATTGTTTGAACCGGAAGATTTTCACCTATAACCTTCTTTAAGCATGAAACATGGAAAATTGGATGTACTCGCGAAGAAGCAGGAAGCTCCAATTTGTATGCCATAGTAACAATCTTTTGCAACACCTTGTAAGGACCATAGTACTTTGGCGATAATTTATTATCCTTCTTAGCTTGCTTGAGGGACATTTGTTTATATGGTTGTAGCCGTAAAAATACTCAATCTCCTACATCAAAACTTCTCTCGCTGCGATGTTGATCTGCCTGTTGTTTCGTTCGATTTTGTGCCAAATTCAGGTTATCCTTTAAGAGTTGGAGAACTTCTTGCTGATGCTCGATGTGATCTTCAACTGCTTGAACCTTCGAATTTTCCCTTAAAGATGATGTGATGGATGGTGGATGATATCCATAAAGTGCCATAAATGGGGTCATTTTTGCTGCAGTATGGAAGGAAGTGTTCTACCACCATTCAGCAAGAGGTAACCACTTGACCCATTGTGTTTGTTTATCAGATACAAAACAACGAAGATATCCTTCCAAACATTTATTTACTATCTCAGTTTGACCATCAGATTGAGGATGATAAGATGAGCTATGAGCTAATTGAGTACCCAAACAAGAAAATAACTCCATCAAAAAATTTCCAGTAAAAATGGGATCTTTGTCACTCACAATAACCCTTGGGTTTCCATGTAGCTTTTGAATTGTGTCCATAAATGTAGTAGCAACTGTACTTGCTTTAAATGGATGAGATAATGCACAAAAGTGTGCATACTTGGTAAGTCTATCAACTACCACCATGATGACACTCTTTCCTTCGGACTTAGGTAAACTAGTGATAAAATCCATTGAAATCTCCTCCTAATGTTGACTTGGAACGGATAAAGGTTGTAGAAGTCCCAAGGTCTTAATTGTCTCAACTTTATTCTGCTGGAAAACCAAACATTCCGCCACAAACTTTTGAATACCAGATTTAAGGCCATCCCAAAAAAATTCTTTCTTCACCCTGTGGTAAGTTTTTAAAAATCTTGTGTCCTCCTAAAAGAGAAGTGTGCAATTCCAAAAGAATCTTTTGTTTTAGTTGGGAATTATTACAAAGATATAAGCGATGTTTGTACCATATGGAATCATTTTTCCAACTAAATGTATCAAATGAACTAGGATCTTGCTGCAACTTTTGAATGAATGTCCATACATCTTTGTCCTTCTTCCATTCATCTCTTGTTTTAGTTATCCAATCTGGTTGGATAATAGAAATGGCACAAAGCAATGCTTCCACCTCTTCATTCTTTCTTGAGAGTGCATCTGCAACAACATTAAGCTTTCCTTTTTTATAGATTATTTCAAAGTCATAACCCAACATCTTTGTGACCCATTTTTGCTGCTCTTCTGAAGATAGTCTTTGTTCCAAAAGTGTTTAAGACTATCATGATCAGTTTTTTCCTTAAAGTGTCTTCCCATTAGGTAAGTTCGCCATTTCTTTAGTGCATGCAGTATTGCTAACATTTCCTTCTCATAAATAGGTTTTTGTAAATACTTTCCTTTGATTGGACGACTTTCAAAAGCAATGGGTCTTCCTTCCTGCATTAAAACAACACCAATTCCATTTCCTGAGGCATCACATTCCATGATAAAGGTTTTTGTGAAGTCTGGCGTAGCTAAGACCGGTGCTAGACACATTGCCTCTTTAAGATGTTCAAAGGCCTTAGTTGCTTCAGGAGTCCATGAAAATGCATCTTTCTTCAATAATGTTGTTAGGGTTGTAGAAATTTGAATAACTGTTAAATTATTCACCGAGATTATCCTGATCACACAATATTTGAGCTTCATGCATAATACATAACCTCTTCTACTATTGATCATTAATTGCGGAAATATAAACAATCGCATGCACACATTAAAACCATAAACAATCACACATATAAACACAGTATTTATGGGAAAGCTTAAAGCTGAAAACGCCCAACTATCTGTATATTATAATGATAGAGATCATGTAACAATCATTGTACAAACTCCTCACAAGCTCTCAGTACAATCTCCAATTGTTACACATTACACAAGCTCAGATCATACAAAACACATGCTCCAATCTGCTCCACCTGTTAGCCTGCCTCTACTGCGCAATCCAATATGGATAATTACTAGATCTAGGTTAAAATCCCACTGGTATGTACTACGCAATCCTCATTGGCATCTCCATCAATGTGTGTGCAAATCTCATGCACCAGTATAGTCACAACTGATAGTCACACTGCTCTTTCACCTACCTCTCCACTGGTCTCCACTGAAACTGTCCATGCACTGCAGTTAACTGATGTATTCTTTAGTTGATTTATGAGTTAATAATTAGTGAATTAATTAATAATTAATTCATACCACTCTCACTAATTGTATCAATCAGTTAGACTAGATACAACTAGCTCAACTAAGTTAAACTGAACACAACTCCATTAACTGTCTCATCAACTCCACCAAACTCTGTCACATGAGTTCTAACTGAAGTCAACCATGCAATATCTCCACTAAACCCTAGGAATAGCGTAATTCCTTCTGTCAGCTGCATGTGCCACATCCGTGACTCGAACTGAAGTGCTCCAAGAGGATAAGATAATGTTTATAGTCCAAATATTATTAAGAGCTAATCATATTCGACATATCTATTTTTAGACTGGCAATCTAAAAATATTTTCCGCCCAGTATGTCTAAAAATATAATTCCATCTATTTTTTCCAACTTGACCAACCATCCACAAATAGCATCCTGCAACTCATAGAACATGAACCATATGTCTAAAAATAGACATAGTCTAAAAATAGACTTTGTGCCAAAAACAGCCTGCGGGCCCACTTAGTGAAGGTGACTTCTTTCCACTAAGCTCCTCATATTTTTGCAATCTCAACACTCCCTCTAAACAAGATAAGGATTATCTGCAACCCCTATCCTACCTCTGTGGTATTCGAATTTTCTCCTGGTGAGGGCCTTCGTCAAGATATCAGCATCCTGATCCTCCGTAGGAATGTATGAAAGTAACATGATCCTCCGCTGCACACAATCTCTGATATGATGATACCGATCCGTGAAGCCATGCCGCCTAAAATCATCCTCATGTCAGTACCATGATCCATATCCCGATGTGCCTCTTAGATATGTGCCCCTGAGATATCTCACTACATGCTTGCCTGCCTTCCAGAAGAGCTTGGTTGGCTTAACCATAGCTTGTGAAAGCTGCTTAACTGCATAGCATATATCGGGTCGTGTATTGACCAGATACATAAGCGACCCCACCAACTGTCGATAAACAGTGGCATCCACTACCTCCACTAAAGTAGCATCCTCCTTCCTCCAGACAGCAGGAAGAGGAGTATCAACAGGATTGCAGCCATGCATGTTGAACTTCTCCAGTATCTCCCGGGCATACTTACCCTGAGAAACAAACAGTCCACCACTGCGCTGCCAAATTTCCAATCCCAGGAAATAATGAAGGAGGCCCAAGTCCTTCATCTCAAACTCCTTTTCAAGATCATCCTTGCATGAGTGTATCAACAGTTCATCACCTGTCAAAATCAAATCATCTACATAAAGTACAATGATCAGAAACTTACCGTCCACCACAATCTGGTATAGGTTCGGATCCCTGTCTTGGAGAGATCGAGTCCGTTGGCTCAACGTCCTGTCACATTGTGTACCAAGCACGAGTGCTTGTTTCAACCATCTGAGCGCTCTCTTGAGCTTTGCACATGCGAACTCACTAACGAAGATCTCGAAACCTTTGGGCTGCTCTATGTACACCTCCTCCTCAATGACTCCGTTGAGGAACGCAGTCTTCACATCCATCTGATGAATGTGCCACCCCATCTGTGCTGAGAGAGCTAGGATTGTCCGTATGGAAGAATACCTTGCGACAGGTGCAAAGGTCTCCTCATAATCGATCCCCTCAATCTGTGAAAAGCCTCGGGCAACAAATCTTGCCTTGTACTTCTCCACACTCCCGTCAGCTGCCTGCTTCACTTTGTAGATCCATCTTGAACCCACCATTGATTTCCCCTCCGGCCTCGGGACAATCTCCCATGCACTGTTTCTGACAATCGAATCATACTCTTCCACCATGGCATCTACCCATGCGGGGTCCTCCACAGCTTCCTCGAAAGAGGATGGCTCTATCACGATACACTTGCTCATAAGAGTCATGTATCCAGTATACTGGTCAGGTGATTGTCTCTGTCTGCACTGTGTTGTAGGTGCTCCTACAACCTTCTCTGCATCTTGAGCCAGTCGCTCAGCTTCTGTAGTGTGCTTCCACCCTCTGATGGTTGGCGCTGCATGAGTGGTCTCTTCCACTCCATGAAACTCCTCTTGTGGCTGATCCACATCCTGAGGCTCATCCTTAGGAACTAATAGCTCCTCCTCTGCATGCAAGTGTAGCTCCCTCTCAAGCAAACACTTCATGGCTTTCTCCTCATGAAATTTGATATCCAGTCGCACAACAGTCTTGAGACTGTCTGGAAAATACACACGATAGTTGTGGGGCGTATCAGTGTACCCCACAAATATCCCAACCTCTACGGTCGGCTCCAGCTTCTTCCTGGCATCCTTCGTCACATGCATGTAGACAGGTGAACCAAAAATCCTCAAATGGGAAATATCAGGCCTCTTACCAGAAAACGCCTCCTCCGGTGTACTCATGCCAAGTATCTTGTGAGGACAACGGTTCTGCACATATACTGCAGTATTGCATGCCTTCGCCCACAAGTGAAGGGGTAGGCCCTGATCATGCAACATCGCCCGTGCAGCACCCACGATCATTCTGTTCTTCCGCTCAGCAACCCCATTCTGCTGTGGGTTATGAGGTGCTATGAGTTCTCTCCAAATTCCTTCTGTGTTGCAAAAGTCCTTGAATTCAGCAGAGATGAATTCACCACCATTGTCGCTCCTAAGAGCCTTCACATGCTTCCCTGATTCCTTCTCAACCAGCGCCTTGAACTCACAGAACTTTGAGTATGTCTCGCTCTTCTTCGCATGAAGATCCAACATAAGAAAATCATCAACAAAGATCACATAGACCTCAGTAGCTGTGTGAACTGAGAAAGGTCCACACACGTCTATGTGAATTCTCTCAAGGATCGTCGTGGCGTGACTATCCTTCTCGTGAAAGGTGGCTTTCACAAATTTTTCCAAGGTACACCCCTTGCACTGATCTGACTGCACAAGAGTGCCTTTAGGAAGCCCAGTAGAAATCTGTTGTAGTATCTTTAAAGCTCCATGGTGAAGGTGGCCCAATCTCCGGTGCCACAACTCGCCATCATCCCGGCTCACCACTCCTTTTGCCTTACCTGCCATTGTTGCGCAGCCATCCACTTGCAATTGATAAAGGTTCTTAACTCGAACCCCTATCCTCCGGGTCTCACCAGTTGCCTTACTGCATAGGAAATCCTTTCCCTCACTAAAGACAACATCATATCCCTTGTCTTCTAACATCGCCACAGAGATAAGATTCTTCTTCAATCCTGGAACATGCATCACTTCCTTTAATACGAAGCGTTTACCAGACTCCCTCTCAAAGGAAATGGTACCGATACCGGTCGCACTGTATCTACCATCATCGCCCATCTCAATGTGCACTCCAAGATCTTTCTCATCCAGATCAGTAAACAAATCTCGATCTCCTGTCATGTGACAAGATGCACCACTGTCCAGAAACCATACTGATCCCGCCACACTTGACACCAAGCATGCGATCAGCAAAAAATCTAGCTCAAACTCCGAGGCTAAGGCCTCTCCAGCTACAGATCCAGCAGCCTGCTTATTTTTCTTCTTCTGCGGATAATTTGTGGCATAATGTCCGTGTTGGTGACAGTGAAAGCACTTCACCTTGGACATGTCCTGCTTCTTGCCTTCCGCACCGGAATGAGAAGATTTCTTGCTCTTCCCCTTCTTTGCTTTGGCAGCCAAAGCACAATTTTCTTCATCAGAGTTCTTTGATGACGATCTGTCCCTGGTACTCCGCCTTATCTCCTCTTTCACAAGATCCGACCAAATTCGCTCCCATCCTGGCAATTTCTCCCGACCATTGACAGAGTCCTGATAGGAATGCCAACTCTTCGGAAGCCCAAGGAGAGCCAAGCTCACCAAGTCCTCATCATCTACAGTCACCCCCCTTTGACTCATCCTTTGCATTGGGTGAACCCGTGAGGTACTTGGGCATACGTCGCCTTTCTCCGGCTTTATGTTTGAGTTTATCCTTGGTCAACTTCCTCAGGCCGCTCTTGCTTTGGAATAAATGCGTCAAAGCTTTCCACATCAAGAATGGAGAAGCCTTACCATGAAAGGCTGGATACCCATGTGATCCTTCACGCCCACTATGAGAATCCTTCGACACTTTGTTGTCTTCTTTTGCAGGGCCTCGGTGCGATAGCATCGCTAGAAGTAAAGTTTGGGACCAGAAGCATCTATGAACTCCTTCAACCCATTGTCATCCATCCGCCTCCATCTGTCCTTCCATGCAATATAATTCGGCGCCCTCAGGGCATACTCCAATCGCAATCCGTTGAAAGACATCTCAACTTCGACACCAAGAAAACACTGCTGCAAATTCGATTTCCACCAGCACAAAACTCAACTGCTTCAATGTTCTAGAATTGCTCCGATGATCAATACTGCTCCGATACCATGTAGAAATTTGAATAACTGTTAAATTATTCACCGAGATTATCCTGATCACACACTATTTGAGCTTCATGCATAATACATAACCTCTTCTACTATTGATCATCAATTTGCGGAAATTAAACAATCGCATGCGCACATTAAAACCATAAACAATCACACATATAAACACGGTATTTATGGGAAAGCTTAAAGCTAAAAACCCCCAAATATCTGTATATTATAATGATAGAGATCATGTAACAATCATTGTACAAACTCCTCACAAGCTCTCAGTACAATCTCCAATTGTTACACACTACACAAGCTCAGATCTAGCAAAACACATGCTCCAATCTGCTCCACCTGTTAGCCTGTCTCTACTGTGTAATCCAATATGGATAATACGAAGATCCAGGTTCGAATCCCACTAGTATGTATTGTGCAATCCTCATTGGCATCTCCATCAATGTGTTTGCAAATCTCATGCACCGGTATAGTCACAACTGATAGTCACACTACTCTTTCACCTACCTCTCCACTGGTCTCCACTGAAACTGTCCATGCACTGCAGTTAACTGATGTATTCTTTAGTTGATTTATGAGTTAATAATTAGTGAATTAATTAATAATTAATTCACACCACTCTCACTAATTTTATCAATCAGTTAGACTAGATACAACTAGCTCAACTAAGTTAAACTGAACACAACTCCATTAACTGTCTCATTAACTCCACCAAACTCTCTCACATGAGTTCTAGCATCAAGTCAACCATGCAATAGCTCCACTAAAAACTCCAGGAATAGTACCTTCTGTCACCGTGATGCAACATCTCAGCATCTGAATCAAGTGCTCCAAGAGAATAAGATAATGTTTAGAGTCCAAATATTATTAAGAGCTAATAATATTCGACATATCTATTTTTAGACCGGCAATCTAAAAATAGATTCCGCCCAATATGTCTAAAATAGAAGTCCATGTATTTTTTCAACTTGACCAACCATCCACAAATAGCATCCTGCAACTCATAGAATATGATCGACATGTCTAAAAATAGACTTGCGCCAAAATAGCCTGCGGGCCCACTTAGTGAAGGTGACTTCTTTTCACTAAGCCTCATCTGTTGCAATCTCACCGTAGGTGTCGTATTCTCCCATAATTCTTAACAAACTTGCGATAATACCCTATTAACCCGAGAAATCCTCGCAACTTCTTTATGGTTGTGGGGACTTTCTATTCTTTAATGGCTTTAATTTTTTTAGGGTCTACCTTAACACCCTCGTGAGATACAATATGACCCAGATATTCCACCTCTTGTACTCCAAAGAAACATTTGGATGTTTTTGCATATAATTGCTTCTCCTACAATAGTTTGAGCACCCTGTCAACATGTTCAACATGATCCTTCCAAGACCTGCTATAGATTAGTATATCATCAAAAAATACTAGCACAAATTTTCTAAGGAAGGGTTTGAAAATGGAATTCATCAACCCTTGAAATGTAGAAGGTGCATTGGAAAGGCCAAAAGGCATGACCAAAAATTCATAATGACCCTCATGAGTTCGAAATGTTGCTTTTGGAATATCTTCAGTCTTCATTCTAATTTGATGATATCCTGAACGAAGATCCAACTTGGTAAAATAAATTGCTCCATGTAATTCATCCAATAATTCATCAATCACAGGAATGGGAAATTTGTCTTTAATGGTGAGCTTATTGAGCTCCCTATAATCTGGACACATTCGCTATGATCCATCCTTCTTGTGTACCAATACTACAGGAGCAGAGAAAGAACTTTGACTAGGTTGAATTATACCCGCCTCTAACATTTCTGCAATCATATGTTCAATTTTTTCTTTTGGACATAAGGATATCTATAAGGCCTGATGTTTGGAGGAACACTTCCTGGAATCAAATGAATAGCATGATCATGATCACGAATAGGTGGGAGTCCTTTGGGAGTTTCAAACACCTTGGAATGATTGTCCAAGACTTGTTGGAGATCTGCAGAAATAGATGATTTTGATGTTGGAACTTCCAGTGAGCATAATTGTGCAATTACGCCTCGCTGTTCTTTCTTTAGGAGCTTTGTCATGACATTAGAGCTTATTATCCTTCCTGGCTTCCCCGCAATACCCCGTAATTCGACTTCCTTTCCTTCTGAAAAAAATTTCAAGAAAAGTTCTTGAAAATTAAAAGCTACCGTCCCCAAAGATTGTAACCATTGTACTCCTAGTACAACATCAGCACCTCCCATAGGAATGGAAAGCATTGGACTAGTCAATACATATTTCCCCATGGTTAGCTTGATATTATGGCATTTTTCAGAGTAATTTATAGTTCCTCCATTTGCAACCATCACTTGACATTCTGGTGCTGGGTATAGGAAACAATTTAATTCCTTGGCTACCTTACAATGAATAAAATTATGGGTGTTACCTGAATCAATCAACACTATTACCTTTTTCTTCTTGATTTGTCCTTGTATCTTGAGAGTTTGAGGAGTGGTAATTCCTGCCAGTGCATTACACGATATGGTCGGATTCATTCCTTCCTCTTCTAGGGTTGGTTCCTGGTGTATATCCTCTTCTTGTTCATTTTCTTCTTCCTCTTCACAATCTATGTAAAATAATTTCTTCTCAGCACACTTATGACCTTTAGTGTATTTGCTATCACAACTGTAGCAAAGCCCCTTTGCTCTTTTTTCTTCCAATTGTTGTGGTGTCAACCTTGTAGGTTGTGGAAATCTAGGCGTAGCAACACTTCCTTCTTTATAGAATTGAGTGGTAGGCTTCCTTGTCGCCATAATTTTACATTCAAATTTTCTTGCCAACCTGAATGCCTTCTCCAATGAATCAAGTTCCAAAACGCGAACTTCATGTTGGATGTTATCCTTTAAAGTGCCTATGAAGAGATCAATCATGTGTTCCTCTGGAATATCAGTTACCCTTATATTCAATTTTTGGAAGTCCTCAATGTGCTGCCCCACTAAACCCTTTTGTTTGAGATTTATCAATTGGCTGAGGAAGGTGTTGCTCTTTGTATCCTCATAATGTGCTATCATTTCCTCCGTAAAAATTGACAAAGTGACAATTTTTTTACGGGAGCAAAGCCATCGATACCATACAAATGTATTTTGTTCCAAATGTAAAGTTGCAATGTGTACCTTTTGTGTGTTTTGCACGTTATGGAGATCAAAATATTGCTCCATCTGTAGTATCCATGTTACAGGATCCTTTCCATCAAACTTCCTCATATCCATTTTTGGAATAAGGTGGTTCTTCCCTCCGACATTAGAGTTTATGAAATCATGATTAACATTTATTTTGTTCTCATCATGAGTTTCTTCTACTATCTTTTCACCATTAGGAAACATTTCTTGTATCAACTTTTTCAAACCTTCCATGTCTGCTTTTAGATCATTCTTCATGTTTTCCATGGTGTCTTTCATGTCATCCATCTTAGCTTCCATGCCAGCTTCCATGCCATCCATCTTAGCTTCCACACCTTTCTTCAAACCGTCCATCTTCACTTTCACGCCTTTCCTCAAAACTTCCATTTCATTTTCTGTTGTTCTTTGCGAGAGTGAAATTTGGTGCACTTGCTCTTGTAATTTTGATAGATCATGTTGCAATTCTTCATCTTCATGAGTCATAGTAGAGCCTTTTGAAAGCTTAATGGGTGTTGAATTATTTTTACGGGGCATCTTTTAGAACCCAATACTTATATCTATTCTACAATATGCCCTTGGAATCAATTCAAATTGATTCTTCAAACAAGACTTATGCAATTCAGGAAAAAAAAAACACACACACACACACACACACCTTTTTCTTGCTTTTGAGGAGCTCGATATTGAAATTGGATTATCTCCGTGATTGCAACACTTAAATATTTGAATTTCTGCATAGACGTAGCCCTCTGAATTCTTTTTCAAATTCCACAGGTCTGACCTGATTTGGATTCTCCAGGACAAAGTTGTGTCCAATCTCCCACAATGACCTAATTATGGGCAGGTTCAGTAGTGTGAACTTGTACGACTTGCCACATGTCATTGTTTTGTCCTTCGGCTCTAAAATTGATAGCCAAGAAACTAAAGTACGTGTACTTGTGACCACTCTTTACGGCACTCCAATCCTATGCTCAGAGAGAGAGTTATGAATCTTTTCCCACAATCACCTCTTTGAGATGAAATTTGGGAGCCTGAAAAATCACTACCTTCCACAGATCATATCTCCGAAAATATTGCGAACCAAGCTCTGAAATTTTTTGATGAGTTTCCTCAGGATTTCGGCTTCGCACCCTAAAAATTTTAGATTCTGAACCTTCGTAGAAAAAAATTTATAGCTAAAATACCACGATGACCTGTTTAGAGCAGCGAAACCCTAGAATCCAAAGCTCTGATACCAAATGTTGTGTAACCAGCTCCAAAAATAGAAGAAAAGAGATATCAACACCTTATAAATAAGCCACTTCGAGGGGGCAACCTCCAATACATTACATAAATGAACAATTCTTGAATGCTACAATTTACAAAAACCTCCTTTCTATATATAGGCAACCATGGGGCTATACTGTAAACTTAGTGTATTGCCAATGTAATCCTAGCTGACCTAACAATAATAATTTAAGGGCACAATAATAACAATATGGGGGTTACAAGGGTACAATAATAACAATAAGGGGGTTACACTAACAACAATAAGGGACTATACTAGTAATATAGGGACCTAACACTCTTCCTACTTTTTAGCCAATGCATTAATGGAAATTTATCAGAAACTTACTTTCCAGCAGAGAGCCCATATTTTTTAATCATTTTTGCATTAAGGTTTCGAATTTCCTCGAAATAATCCTCCTTATTCCTCAACAACATTTCCATAAATGTCCAGGCAAATAATATCTATGATTTGTTGTCTCTTACGGTATCATAATGAAGAATGGGTGGAGGAGTTCACTCTAGGGTTTTTGTCTATCTTTTCTACGAGGAAAAAACTTGTTGTCTTTTTCAATTTTGGCCAATTCATTACAGATATCATCCATGAATAGTTTTTGAAGTTTAATTCAGAAATGGATTTCAAGCATCAATCTATATTAGTATATTTGTTTTCATATAGCCATGCAGATAGGTTCAAAATTCCATTGAAAAAATTTATATCCACAGGGGAGACCACAGTCTGTTATTCATTGGACCTCATTAGTAAGAAAGAGTTCAAAAGATTATTTTTTGAGTGATTTTGTAGATCAGTTTCCACACTTGTTACTTTTTCTTCTTAGTAGTGATGCAGTGCCAAGAATTTCACCTGAAATTAAAATAATTTTACATTTAAGTAAACAAACAAAGGTTGGAGACTAGTACCTATATCAAAATTTTACAGAAATTAGATTGTGTGGTTGTGAATTTCCACCTTACAAGTTACTAGCTTTTGTTCCTATGAGAGTTTTTGCTTTGGAATTTATAAGACAAAGTTTGAATGTGGAATAGATTCATTTTGTATCAAGAAAACGAAAAATCTCAATTTAAACTAAAAGCTCGGGTGGGCCCTTTCATAGTAAATACAAGAGCAGCAAATAAAGAAGTCGAGATTTTTCTTTTGCAGATGAAGTTTAAGATGAGTTTCACTTGGCCCTATGATCCTTTGGGGAAATTTTCATCTATCAGACTCAAGAAAAAAGTATGTTGTCTATAATCACATTTCAAAACCAAAGATTGAAAAATATGCAAATCAAGAAGTATGGGAAGAAAATACTCTACATGAGATGAAGGAACAAATATCTAGTCAGGCATAATTGGAAACACCTATCCCAAAATAGAAAGATTCGAAAAGGACCATGGAAAGTATTTCTCCTAGTGTTTCAGCCTCCAAAGCAACAAAATTCTTAGTTTTTAAAATGAGGAAGACAAAAGATACAGAAGAAGAGTCAACTGAAACCATACAAAAGTATCTACTAAACTCATGGTATCAAATGAGCCTATTTTCACTTTACAATAGATTGAAGAAACAGTCCCTGATGTACCTGCTTCTCCTTCTTCTAGTGAGAAAAATGTTTTTGCTAAGTTTAGAGAAATAAAGCAGAAGAATGAACTTCTCAAATCTGTCACCTATTCCCAATTTTGGAAGCAATCATGTACTACCCAGAACATGATATTATCTGCATTCGATCTTGATAAAGGGAAATTTCAATTCACCTTTATTGATTTAAAGGTCCCACTTCCAAATAATCCACAAGATTATAAAACATATGTTTTTTCTTTTGATACAAAATAGATTCATCCCATAGATAAAATTGATCTACATAAATAGACTAGTGAAATGATTTTTTCTTTTCTAACAAAATCTGTCATGATTGCTTCAAATTTGCAGGCTTCTTTAAACAATATGTACTCACAGTTGAAGCTGGAAAGAATGTCATCATTGGAAAAAGATACAAGAATAAAGTGTTTGGAAGATTTAACTATTAAATTAGGCATATATCCTAATAATGTTGATGTGGCACAAGAGATTGTCAAGAATAGAAATATTGATATTCAGGCCCTAAGGAACAAAATAAAGATGTCAACAACAGAACACCCCCAAGCGTGGGAAGTAGAAGAAATTGAGAAGGAAAAATAATTCATGTTGCATGTGGTTGTAGATCAGCGTCTACAAATACATAAAATGGAGGCAGAAATGGAAAAATTGTTGAAGGAAAGGAGAAAAATGTTGCAAAAAGAATTCTAGTAATACAAGCAGAACTAACAAGCCAAGATTCAGCAGATCAATTATCAAAAGCTATGGTTGATATATCCTTAGAAATGTAGAAATTGAAAAGCTACAGACATATTTTCGTAAAATGGAAGAAAATAAAATTAAGGCAGACAATTCATATATTATAGAAATACATAATAATTTCAAGCTCATAAAACATCTTGAAAATATATGGATGAATATGTTAGTGTATAAGTCCTGTTGCATATGGTTGTGGATCAGGGTCTACAAATACAGAAAATGGAGGCAGAGATGGAAAAATTGTTAAAGGAAAAGGAGAAAATTGTTGCAACGGGAATTCCAATAATACAAGAAGAATCAACAACCAAGATTCAGCGGATCAATTATCAAAAGCTATGGTTGATTTATCCTTAGAAATGTAGAAACTGAAAAGCTACAGAAATATTTGATTAAAATGGAAGAAAATAAAATTAAGACAGACAATTCATATATTTTAGAAATACAGAATAATTTCAAGCTCACAAAACATCTTGAAAGTATATGGAGGAATCAGTGAGTACTCAAAATTTATCAGAAGACGAAGAGAAAAATTAGGTAGATATCAATTCAGTTATCTCAGATTTCTGGCCTTCCATAGAAATTATTTTTGAAGAGGAACAACTAATGCAAAAAGCAAAGGCGGCAATTCAAGAAAACAAAGAAGACCTAGACCATAACCTTGGAGAAGCAAAAAAAATTATCAAAATATTAAATTCAAAAACAAGAGAATAGCTTGAAGATATGGGAATTGAAGATAGGAAAAATGCAATCTTGGAATTAAGAAAGGTGTTGACAAAAAGGAATTTGATGCTATAGCTAGAGAACAAATGCCAAAATAAAGAATTTCAGATTAAAAAGTTTCATAAAAAAATATTTGTTCTACAACAAAAATCTCTACCATCATTAATAGATTCCCATGGTCAATTAACAACATGATTATCAACAGAAGTTACACAACATAGCAACAGATGGCTCAAAAATTTCCAAAGTAAAGGGAAATATTGGTGGTAAAACATTTCTCCAAGGTTTAGAAAGTGATTTATTCATTTCACATGAAATTCACCATCTTTTTGTAAGCAAGACCACCTTTGAAAAGTATACTGAACTAAATGAGGCATGAAGAAAAGTAATAAATTTTTTATTCCCAAATGATGATCACTGGGATAAGTTTGTTGAACTTATCAGTTGAGCATGTTTTTAAGGAATTTTGCAACAAGAAGTAGGAAATTATACAGCACAATTAGCAAATTACAGATTTCAAGCTAGCAGTTGAAAAAAACATCCTCGAATAATGTGTAGTTCTGCGAAATCAATTTGAGGATTTTATTTTGAGTTATTTAGATTAGCATTATCCAAATGTATTTGGATAAAGTTTTGATTTAATATAGAATATGTGATTAAAGTAGATATTTTCAGGGCTTTATATATACTTTGTAATCTAAAGTAAGAAGGGTTGATACTTTGAGAGAACCAAGAGATTCTATTGTAATTTTGGAATTTCTGAAGATAGTCAAAGGCTTCTTACTTTAATTTTTAGCTGCATTTGTGTTCATGTGATTTTTCCTTGTGTAATCATTATTTTTATTCTTCATAGGTTTGAGGTAATATAGAAGTATTGGGTAAGGATAGGTCGAATTTTGATCTCCCTGATATCCCCTGCAAAGTTATTATCATTACTGAGAATAGCTAATTGAACAGTTTGTTTAAATTAGTACCTATGCATCATAAAATTATTGTCTTTTGTCCTCTCTCAAATATATAAGTGTTAGCTATAGAAATGTTTATATACGCCTTTGTTATGTTTGATAATGCAAATATTCAAGAAGGATATTTAGTTATCAAATATATTCGTTTTCATCTATCACCAACATTTAAAAGATTGTATGTTGTTAATATTGGAATCAACATTTTGAGAAATCTTTAAAAGTTTCTGGATTATGTAAATATAAATGGTTTGAATCATTGATCATCCATATTAAACAAAATCCTTACTTAGATGCTCTGGCACAGTTCCGAGCCTAGAATTGTCTACAAATAAACAACATCAGATTTGTGTCATTGTTGAGGAACGAAGTTTTGAAGTTTATTTCCCTCGGACAATGATAATACTTACCTCTTAATTGTTAATAAGAGGCTAGGAGCCTAAAATATTTCACATGACGACTTCATAGATTAAATTTTGCTTCATGCAGGTATACTAGATCTCATTTTGATCTTGAGCTCCTCACTCCACTATCATATCCAGACATACTTGTATGAATTGCTTCCCTCAGACATAGAATTGAAGCTTCTACCTCAGCTTTTATTCCACCAAAATCAATTTCATAGCCTGGACAGTTTGAACCAATTCCCATACTTTATTATTTATCTGAATTACCACCTAAATTATTAGAACTTCTCTCTAAAGGAGTAGATATACAATATTCCTTACTGGTCCATCAACTTGAATCATTTGAGTTTAATGTCTCCCTTTCAGAATCATATGATACAGAAGCAAAGCTTGAATTAAAATTACCTGAGATTAAACTTGGATATTTAATATCCTCTATTATTCATACTTATCCTTTAACTTCTGATCGGCTTGAAGAGGAATTTAAAATTTATACAAACCCTTTAGCTTTTGAAGATCAAGGGAAAATAGTTCCTGAAGTTGAAAAGTTAATCATTCACCGTCAATTTTCAAAAAAACATATAATTTCAGGGCAACCATCTTCCAAGAAACCTTTGTCTCCTAGACAATCAGTTTCACAACAACAATAAATGTTTGGGATAGGAATGATTGTGGTAGCCATATATGCAGCATTATCTTTACCACCAGCAACTCAGATTCATGATTTTCCTTAAGGTTATCTAAAACATCTACCTAAATATAATGGGGAAACAAGACAAAAGGTAGAAGATCATTTATCTACTTTTTTTAATTTTTCCAATAATATGAACATAGAACATGAAGATTTTTATATGAGGTTGTTTGTTCAATCATTAAAAGGATATGTTAGAATTTTGTTTAGACAGTTGCAACCAAATTATATTCATACATGGGTAGAGTTAACCAATATCTTCATAAACCAGTGGGGAATAAAGAAATATCTTGTTTATTATTTAACTCAATTTGAAGACCTCAAAAGGAATCCTAATGAACCTATTTCAGACTTCATCAAGATATTTAACAAAATTTACAACAATATGCAAGTTGATAGCAAACCTCCAATCACTGCAACAAAGGTTAGATTTTCTAAAATATTTGATGATGATTTTGCTTTAATGTTGAGAGAAATAAAATTTAGAACTTTAGCAGATATACAAACTAATTCAATTGCGGTTGATACTAATTGAGCAACATCAAGTGAATTGAGAGCAAAGGCAGAAAATCAGTTTAAGGAAATTGAAAGCAAGAATAGAAACGGGTTCATCTTCAAAAATTAAGGAAGAGGAACATAAAATTGATGAAATCACTTCAATTTTGAGAAACATGTCTAATAAAATTTCAAGGATGGAAACACAACCTAGACAAGTACAAAAAAATGTGAATAGACTGACAGGAACCTACAAAAGACATTTTCAGCCACAAATTTTTACAGAGGGAAAGAGAGAATAATGACCAACGGATTAAACCTCCCTTGATGATAGATGATCAAGATGTGGAAGAAATAACATCTTTTATGGATGGCATAAACTATTTTGGTGATCAACATCTTGAAAGTGTTACTGTTCATGTGAATCAAGTTCAGCTTGTAGCTCAAAATATAGAATCTTCGAAAGTTTCTAAATATCAAGATTTTTCTGAATTTCTAATTGCTAAGCTGAACAAAACATATGATCTAAGACCAAGACAAGGTCCATGAAGACCTATAAAGAAAGTTACCTTTGATTTATCGCAAGATAAAACAACTAAAACACTTCCTTCACAGTCTCAAAGTCAACAACCACTTGAATTAACAACATAAAAACTTGTTCCTCTTATTTTTAATGTAGAAAAGGAACTAGAAAAATTCAAATTTCCAATTCATTTATCAGAACTCAAAAGAAACCCTGGTTATAAACAACATGTATCTAAATGGATCCAATATTCAAGTGTGGATGTTGAAGGAGATGTAATTATTTTGCAAGATGAAAAACCCTTTGTTAGTTTTGGGCCAAGTTTGGATGTTCAAAATGAAAGTGTTCCTCCTTTCTATTTGACTCTAAATATTTGTGATTTTTTCCTCTATAATTTCATGTTAGATTCTGGGGCATCCCATAATTTAATACCAAAAATTATAATGGATCAACTTTAGTTTCAAGTAACAAGGCCCTACCATGATTTATATACATTTGATTCAAAAAAGGTACAATTTTGGGGGCTAATCAAAGATCTGGTAGTAACCTTGGCACAAATTCTTGTTAAAAAGTGTTGTAATGGATATAGTGTTTACAGATATTTCTCCAAAATTTGGTATGTTGTTATCAAGATCCCAGTGTGCTAAACTTGGAGGAAGTTTACAAATGGATATGTCATATGCTACCATTCTAGTTTATGGAGGAGAACATTTAAGACTGTACATAGAAGTAAGATTTATAAATATTATGTGTAATATTAACCAAGTTGTAAATCACCCTATATATGTTGTGGACCAAGATTTGGGGTGTTTTATTTTAGCTGTAAATGATGAGTGCAATGTATAGAACAAAATGTAAGACACTATAAATATTTCTCAGTCTTTAGAGAATGACGTATAGAAGATGTATTTTGATGGGGATTTTTCTAAAGATGGATCTGGATTTGGGATTGTTTTAGTTTCACCTGAAAAGAAAATTATTGCCTAATATTTTAAATTAGAGTTTGAGGTCACCAACAATGTGGTAGAATATGAAGCTTTAATACTAGTATTGGAGTTGACCAAGAAAATGAAGATTCAGAGATTCTCAGTTTCTAGTGATTCAGAATTAGTGGAGAGAGAAGTTAGAAATATTTTTCAAACAAAACATCCTAGAATAAAATCTTACATAAATGAGATATGGTATTGTATAAAGAATTATTTTCAAGATTTTAACATTGAAGCTATACAAAGAGAGGATAACGTGCAAGCATATTCTTTGGCATTTACTGCAAGTACTTTCAAAGTTCCTGAATGTTTTAATTACAATACTATATTTAGGTTAGGTATATACCTTCCATCCCTGATAATGTAAAACATTGGAAAGTATTTGAAGATGATGAGAAACTGAAAATTTGTATGCAAACAATTGAGGAATTTTATTTCCTACGTATTGATGAAGAGAATAATGAAACAGTCACACAAAGTATTGTTGATTAAGAAATAAATTTCAAGTAGAAAATTGTTTACCATGAGATTATTTAGTTATCCAACAATCATATTCCTAAAGGATTGGTTCCCCTTGAAAGATTGTTTGACCAAAATGATGTTATAAAACCTACTATATTAAATTCACAGCAAGATGATGTGTAAGATTGTAATATTGGTACAAAAGAAGAGGTCGGAAACACTAAACTTTCAACAACACTACCACATGAGATTAAATACAAATATGTTCAGTTATTCAAGGACTATAAAGATGTTTTTGCATGGAAGTATGAAGATTTAAAGACTTATGATACATCTATCATTGAACACAAGATTCGTTTAAAACCAGAAGCTATACCATTTCAGCAGAAATTAAGGAGGATAAGTCCCATCCTACTACCAATAATTGAAAAGGAAGTAAAGAAATTGCTAGATGCAAAAATCATAGTTCCTTTAAGATATTCTAAGTGGATAGCTAATTTGGTCCATTTCAAGAAGAAAAACGGGGAGATAAGACTATGCTTTGACTTTAGGAATCTTAATAAATTGTCATTGAAGGATTATTACCCACTACCAAAGATGGATAATATGCTCCAACGAGTAATAGGGTCAAACATAATTTCAATGTTATATGCTTTTTCTAGATACAATTAGATATTGGTAAGTGAAGAAGACATGGAAAAGACATATTTTACCACACCATGGGGTACATTCATGTATGCTAAAATGCCTTTGTAATAATAAATGCAGGGGAAACCTTTCAGAGGGCCATGGAATTAGTTTTGTTGGAAAAGTAAATAAATTCATAGTAATTTACCTTGATGATTTAACTGTATTTTTTGAATCTGATGCAAAGTATATCAAACATTTGAAGAAAGCTTTAGAAAGATGCAGGAAATTTGGGATTTCTCTTAATCCCAAGAAATCAATATTTTCCTTCAAGGAAGGAAAATTTCTAGGCCGTATCATTTCAAAGGAAGGAGTCACAATAGATCCCAAAAGAGTATCAACTATCCAGTTAACGAGTTTGCCCAAAACAAAGAAAGAAAGTCAAGCATTTTTAGGGAAAATCAATTTTTTAAGAAGGTTTATACCTATGCAGAGATTGTAAAGAATATTACTGATATGCTTAAGAAAAATCATGAAGTTAAGTGGAATGCACAGGCTATATTTTCTTTTTCACAAATCAAAAAGGCACTTTTAGAGGCACCGGTATTAGCCAATCCAGATTATTCAAAGCCTTTTAGTATTTTGTCTTTCGCATCAGACAATACAATAGCAACAATCTTATTATAGAAAATGAAGATAATTAAGAGAAACCAATTGCTTTATTTATAAAAGTTATGAGGGATGCATAATTGAATTATGGTATAATCGAAAAACAAGCTTACGCTTTAGTTCAAGCTTAAAAATATTTTATAATTTATCTTTTGCATTTTCCAATAGTATCTTTTGTACCCAATAATGTAATAAAGGCAATACTCACTCAACCTGATATATATGGAAAAAGAGGGAGATGGATAGCCAAATTCTTAGAGTTTGATTCGGATATCAAACCAACAAAGATAGTTAAAGCACAAGGATTGGCTAAGTTGCTAGCATAATCAAATTGTAGAGTTATGGGCTTAAATTCAATTATGCGGATTTCAGAAGTTCCAGAGGATAAGAATCCACAAGAACCTCCTCCTGTTCTATAGGAGAAGAATCCACAAGAACTTTCTTCTAGTTAAACACCACTCTAGCTTCCTTTGCATATTGATGAAAAAAAATATTATCAAACTGGTATAAGGATATTGTGCATTTTCTGTGAGATTTTGAATATCCTCTTGAGTTCAACATAAACCAATGCAGATCTCTTAAGCTTAGAGCAATGAAATATTGTATACTTAATGTAAATTTGTATTGGAAGGATCCATTTAATGTTCTTCTACTATGTTTGACTGAAAGTGAAACAGAGGGTTTAATTGAGCAGTTTCATGAAGGATTATGTGGTGGTTATTGTGCTTGGAAAGAAACTACACACAAGATATTGAGAGCCGGATTCTATTGGCCCAAATTATTTGCCCAAGTTGGTTTTAAATTACGAAGTTGCATTCATTTCCAAATCTTGATTAGTTATTAAGAAGGTGTTAGCATATCATAAAATAAATTGGGAAAATTATTGAATTATGCAGTTTGGGAAAACTAAGTTTTAGTAAATATCCATTTCAACTAGTATATGGTACTAAAGCCTTTTTTCCTACCCAATTAGAATTTTCAGTCATGAAACTCTTGCAATATTATTATGAGAAAACTGATGATTTCTCAAAAAGAATCAACCAAATTATTGAATTTAATAAAGATAGAGAAGAAGTTCAACAAAAACTCCTCCAATATCAAGATAATATGAAAATTTTATTTGATAGGAGAGCTAGAGAGAGATATTTTAGACAGGGAGACCTAGTATTGAGATGGGATGCAAGAAGAGAAGAAGAAGGAAAACATGGGAAGTTTGACAATCTCTAGTTGGTACCTTTTAAAATTACAGAAATCAAGGGAAATAATACTTTCATTCTTCAAAATTTGCAAGGAGAATATTACTCATTGTCAGTGAATGGGAAATATTTGAAACATTAGATTCAGTGTTGAGTATGTGTCTTTCACTATAATTGTAAATGGTCGATCTGAATTATATGTTCAGAGCAAGTGTGATTTTCTACAACAAAGACTCCACAGCCCAAGGAGAAGGCACATGTATCTGCATGTTATCTGCATCCCACAAGGGGGAAGCAGATGGTCGATGTGAATTATATTTTCAGAGAAAGCGTGATTTTCTGCAACAAAGACTCCATAGCCCAAGGATAAGGCACATTTATCCACATGTTCTTTGCATTCCACAGGGGGAAGCAGTCCCCAGACAGAGCCGATGTTGTAACTTTTTTTTATCTTATGCAAGTTTCTTCCAAATTGCATTATTTTTTTTCAAAAATAAAAATGAATAAATTAAAATGAAATTTGTATTTTGTAATTAATTTGGTATGTTTTATAAATTCCAAATTGTTTTTTTTTATATAAAATAAATAAATTGACAACTGTCGCCACCCGCTTTATATACCGTGCATGTTTTAGCGACGTTGATTTCCTCCGTCGAAATCAACACTTTATAATATAATGAGGGACCCCCCACATTATTTACGATTAACATGTCAGGAGGGTCCGCAATCCTAATTCCTGAAACCACCATTGATATATGTGTCCAGTGCTCGTTCATTACGCCCCCCATCCCCCCACTCCAATACCACTTACCGCCGACAACACCCCACAAACCACTAATCCGCCTAGCTGTTACTCCCATCAACATATCTCCTTCGCCAATCATCTGCTAAACTATAACTATCTCTTTCGCCACCTATAATTACCAAACCACCAGCCTAATCCCACCAACATTTAAATTTAATTGAATTTTCCACTTATTAAATTCCAACGGATAATTGATCCCTCGCTAAAACCCAATTCACTTTGCAGTTACCATTATCAATTGCTCGAGGTTTCAGTGCTGGAATGTGCGAAGAAAATTTCAAATTCACGGGACCAATTGTTCATCAACTGCACTTTCTCCGGGTATTCCAATTTTCTCATTTCCCATTTGATTTCAAAATTATTTCTTCTAAAGTTAAAGGTAAAATCAAAACCAAGAACCCTATGCTTCCCCCAATTCCAAACTTAGATGAATTGCCATTGTTATATACTAATTTTAAGTTTGCGGAAACTAAATGTGAATTTGACCTATACGAATTACAAAATTGGGATTTTCATAAATTTGAGGATGCAAGTGATGAATTTAATCTTTGGAAATCCTTATTGCCCCAGTTTGTTTTCCCTCATACCTACCATTTTCCCAATTTTATTTCCTAGTGTGAAAACCGATATCAACCAAGTCAAAGAGCCATAGTAGACAGAAATGGAAAAATATTGTTCTTTGTAACTCCATAATCCATTTTCCAAGCCTTTCAGATTAATCTTTCAGACCCTCTTCATACTTTTTCAGTTGATCCATTGATGTAAATTTATCAGAAGCTTACTTTCCAATAGAGGGCCCATATTTTTTAATCATTTTTTCCAAAAGGTTTTGAATTGCCTCGAAATAATCTGCCTTATTCCTCAGGAATATTTCCAGAAATTTTTAGGCAAATAATCTCTATGGTTTGTTTTCTCTTAAGGTATCAGAATAATGAAAGGGTGGGTGAGGTCATTTTGGGGTTTTTTTATGTCTTTTCTTCGAGGAAAAAACATGTTGTATTTTTCAGTTTTGCCCAATTCATTTAAGATATCATCCATGACCAATTTTTTAAGTTTAATTCTGAAAGGGCTTTCAAGCATAAATATATATTAGTATATTTGTTTTTATATCACCAAGCAGAGAGGTTCAAAATGTCATTGAAAAGGTTAGATCCGCAGGGGAGACCACAATCTATTATTCACTATACCTCATTAGTAAGAAAGAGTTCAAAAGATTATTCTTTGAGTGATTTTGTAGATCAGCTCTTGTACTTGTCATTTTTCCTTCTCAATAGTGATGCACTACTAAGAATTTCACATGAAATTAAAATAATTTTACATTTAAGTGAAAAAACAAAGGTTGGATATAGGTACCTATATCAAAATTTTACAGAAATTAGATTGTATGGTTGTGAATCGCCACCCACAAGTTACCAATTTTTATTCCTATGAAAAAAATTTCTTTGAAATTTATAAGACAGAATTTGAATGTGGATTAGATTCATTTTGTATCAAAAAACAAAAATCTCAATTCAAACTAAAATCTCAAGTGGGCCCTTTCATAATAAATACAATAGCAGTAGATAAAGAAGTCAAGAACTTGCTTTTGCAAATAAAGTTTAAGATGAGTTTCACTTGGCCCTATGATCCTTTGGGAAAATTTTGGCTATGAGAATTGAGCAAAATTTTGTTGCCTATAATAAAGTTTCAAAACTAGATATTGAAAAATATGAAAATCAAGAAGTATGGGAAGAAAATACTCTATAGGAGATGAAGGAACAAATATCTAGTCAGACATAATTCGAAACACCTGTCCCAAAAGAGAAAGAGTTGAAAAGGACCATAGAAACTATTTATCCTAGTATTTCAGGCTCCAAATCAACAAAAAAAATTCGGGTTTTTAAAAGGAGGAAGACAAAAGATACAAAAGAAGATTCATATGAAACCATAAACACATAAGTACTTACTACACTCATGGTCTCAAGCGATCCTATTTTCAATTTACATCAGATTGAAGAAATGGTCTCTGATGTACCTGCTTCTCCTTCTTCTACTGAGAAAAATATTTTTTATAAGTTTAGAGAAAAAAATTAAATGAATTAACTTCTCAAATATGCCACATATTCCTAATTTTGGAAGCAAACATATCCTACCTAGAACAGGTTATTATCCGCATTAGATCCTGATAAAGGGAAATTTCAATTGGCCTTTCTTGAGCCAAAGGTCCCACTTCCAAAGACTCCATAAGATTATAAAGCATCTATTTTTCTTTTGATACAAAACATATACATCCCATAGATCAAATTGATCTACATAAACAGACTCGTGAAATGATTTTGTCTTCTCTAACAAACTATGCCATGATGGCCTCAAAGTTGCAGGCTTATTTAAACAATATGCACTCGCAGTTGAAGCTAGAAATAATGTTATCATTGGCCAAAGAAACAAGAATAAAGTGTCTGGAATATTTAATTGTTAAATTAGGCATAGATCATAATAATGTTGATGCATCACAAGAGATTATGAAGAATAGAAATTGTGATATCCAGGCCCAGAGGAAAAGGCTAAAGCTTCCAACAATAGAACACCCCCAAACGCAGGAAGTAGAAGAAATTGGGAAGGAAAAATAAGTCATGTTGCATATGGTTATGGATTAGAGTCTACAAATATAGAAAATGGAGGCAGAGATGGAAAATTTATTAAAGGAAAAGGAGAAAAATGTTGCATCAAGAATTCCAGTAATACAAGCAAAATCAACAAGATAAGATTCAACACATTAGGTATCAAAAGCTACGATTTATTTATCCTTAAGAAATGTAGAGATTGAAAAGCTAGAGGCATCTTTACTTGAAATTGAAGAAAATAAAATTAAGGCAGACAATGCATATCTTTCAGAAATACAGAAGAATTTCAAGCTCACAAAACAACTTGAAAAGTATATGGATGAATCATTCAGTTCTCAAAATTTATCAGAAGCCAAAGAGAAAATTTGGGTAGATATCATTCATCTATCTCAGAGTTCGTGCCTTCCATAGAAATTATTTTTGAACAGGAACAACTGTTGCAAAAAGAAAAGGTATCAATTCAATAAATCAAAGAAGAACTTGACCATAAACCTAGAGAAGCAACAAGAATTATCAAAGTATTAAATTAAAAAACAAGAGAAGAGCTAAAAGATATGGGAATTGAAGATAGGACATATGTAGTCCTAGAAGTAAGAAAGGTATTGACAAAAAGGAATTTGATGTTACATCTAGAGAACAAATTTCAAAATCTAAAATTTCATATTAAAAAGTTTCATAAAAAATTCTTTGTTCTACAGCAAAAAATTCTACCATCACTAAGAGATTCTCATGGTCAATTAATCCAACAGGAATATTATCAGCAGAAGTTACACGACATAGCAATAGACAACTCAAAATTTTCCAAAGTAAAGGGAAATAATTGGGTGTTACACAACATTTTGTCACCGTCCCTGCAATCCCCATCCCGCACATTGGAGGACCATTTCTATGACTTATATGTAGTGTCATGCCTTGAAAAAAGTTTCATTTCATCCCTTGCCATGAGGAGAACATTTCCTCTGTTGACTATTCCTGGAACAGACCATCAAAAACACATGATTTTGGGTCGGCGCTGGCAGGCAGTTATGGCCTCGCACCAATAAGAGAATTTAACACTGGGCCTCGCGCCCATTAGCGCTCTGTCTCAGTGGACTACCCACGCTGAGCTATTTTTGGAAATTTTTTTAAATATAGAAGCGAAGTTTCAATTGCCAACCACTTCGTGAGCAGAGTCAACATGGGTTGTTCGACTAAATAACGTCGAACATCTTCCTTTGGCTTCTTGTTCCCTACTTTTGGGAAACCTCCCAAAGGATAAGGCTCCATTCCACCATTTGAGGGATCCCAACCTCCTCCTCCTCTCCTATAAATACATCTCTCTCACATAGATGCTGCTAGTTGAACATTTTGGAGAATAGCTGAAATAGTCTGAATAAGCTAGTGTGAGATAGAGCAGAGAGAGACCCCTTGTCGAGAGAGAGTCTAGGCTTATTACCTTACCAAGTCCAATTCCCTGACGAATGACCGAGACGCGTTTCGACTAGACCCGTTGAAGGAGGTTGCGACATGAAGGCTCATTTGGTTGTAATCTCTTCTTTCTCTTAATTAATACATGACTAATGTTTTGGTTCTTGTCTTGTGTTGATGTGATTAATCTTGTGCAATACGTTTAATTATCCTTGACCAATTAGATAGTTATGAATGCAAATATTGTTTCGTATGCTGCGATTGTTCTTTGATCCTTGTGCAGGCACCTGAGTACCACCGTTGAAGGACCGCGATGTGCTGGGACGAAGATCAGGAGACTGTTTCCACAGCTACGACAACTATGTTGGAGCAAAGGTAGGACGTCTATCCCGACTCAGTTTCATTCATTAAATAGGAATCGACGCATTAGCATGTCCTCTTGTTGCTAGACCCACCCTAGGGCTAGATGGATCACCTCTGTCCGCAGAGGGAATTTACCTACACAACATTGGGGTAAAACTTTTCTCTAAGGTTTAAAAAGTGATTTATTCATTTCACATGAAATTCACCATATTTTTGTAAGCAAGCCCACCTTTTAAAATTATATTGAAGTAGATGAGGCATACAGAAAAGTAATAAAAAATTTATGCCCAGATGATGATCAGTGGCATAAGTTCATTGAAATTATCAGTTGAGCAGGTTTTCGAAAAATTTTGCAACAAGAAGTAGGAAATTATCTAGCACAATCAACAAATTATATATTTCAAGCTAGCAGTTGAAAACAACATCCTCAAATAGTGCGCAGGTCCACCAATTTGGTTTGAGTATTTTTATTTTGAGTTATTTAGATTAGAATTATCTAAATGTATTTGGATAAAGTGTTTATTTAATATAAAAGATGCAATTAAATTAGATATTTTTCAAGGCTTTATATATACTTTGTAATCCGAAGTAAGAAAATTTGATACTTCGAGAGAACCAAGAGATGTTATTATAATTTTGGAATTTTTGAAGATAATCAAAGGCTTCTGACTTCTATTTTTAGCAGCATTTATGTTCATGTGAGTTTTTCTTATGTAATCATTATTGCTATTCTTCATATGTTTGAGGTAATATAGAAGTATTGGGTAAGGCTAGTTCGAGTTTTGATCTCCCTGATAACCCCTACAAATTTATTATCATTATTGAGAATAGCTAATTGAACAGTTTGTTTAAATTAATACATTTGCATCATAAAATTATTTCCTTTTGCCATCTCTCAAATATATAAGTGTTAGCTATAAAAATATTTTTATACGCCTCTGCTATGTTTGATAATGCAAATATTCAAGAAGGATATTTAGTTATCAGATATATTATTTTTCATCTATCACCAACATTTAAAAGATTGTATGTTGTTAATATTGGAATCAACACTTTGAGAAATCTTTAGAATTTTCTGGATTATGTACATATAAATGGTTTGAATCATTAATCATTCATTTTAAATAAAATCCTTGCTTAGATGCTTTGGCATAGTTCGCAACCCTAGAATTGTCCACAAAGAAACAACACTTTCCATGCATAAGAAGGAAAATAGAATAAATTTTTTAGCTCCAACCAGTGGAAACGAATAGGGGGTCCAATCACAAGAGTCACAAGTTTCTGCATCAACTCACATGGACACAATGAATATGATCAAGCAGCTCAACGGGTGATAGTGGGTTCTAGGATAGATGTCGAACCTTCAATTCATATAGCTTCAGGTTCCGAAGGTAACTCGTCAATTTCACGACCTTCCTTCTCAAATCATATTATCAATGATGTTTATTTTTCTTTTCTTAATCTCAATCTTTAATTCCTACAGAATATGAGGCTTCGATGTAGTAATTTGTTGTAACCATTTTTTGAGTTCATCTATCTATCCTATTCCAACTATCTTCCCTTGCCCAAATGCTCTAGGTGACGTGTCCTCTCTGTCGTCCTCTTTTGCTTTTACCACATATGATATCTATTAGTTTAATGTTATCCTATATAGTATCCATTCTCTGCTAGTGGTCCCTTGATCTAGACTTATGTAGGAATGCAATAAAATACATAAATACACATAATCATAGAGATGTAGCACAAATAAGACTTCATTTCATTAATATCTCATAACTGAAATATGCTTACAAACATAATGGAAATAAACTAGCTAGGGTGTTGGTAGCTTATCTCTAAGAAGAGATCTGGCGACTACATGCCTCTCAACTGTGTTATAATGAGGCTCGAAGGCCTATTTATTATTTAGAAATAATGGAAAACCCTAAACATCCAAAAACCTAACCCTAGGAGATGAAACACCATACTATGGGCCCCGTCGGGGTAAATTGGGACATCAATTTCTCGGGATCGTAACTTTGGCATATTATGTTTGTTTGACGCACATGATATATCGTTAGAAAGACATATCTAAGGATTACAAGTTATGACAAAAAACATTAATTCTAATTAAGTATCTGACTCATTTTGGCTAGAGGTGGTTTCCCAAAAAAACGTCGTTTAGGGCCTCAAAACGACTTCGGAAGTTCAGGACCCGAAAAACTGCCAAAAATAGTAAAGTGCACTACAATTAAGGAAATTGAAAAAAATGAAAGAAATAATAATGGGGGTCCAGGTGGAATAGGCAGGTGGCCACCAATATCCACTTTGATCATTCCTCCCTCCTTAGCAAGCAGTGTTCCCCATTCTATTGATTTCCTACATTAGATGAGGAAACTTCTGTTGAACTTGGTCCCTAGTGTGCCACTTTCCCTGGTGAAGGAGTCAGCCCGCTTTGACAACTCGATATAGTTGGATCCTCTATTGGCCGGTGTTCCTGATCTGTGTGTACATAATCCGATCAGTTGTGGCATGTTTCATGCAGTCTGGGTTTAACTTTGTTGGTGCGAGTTGTTCTGCCATGTCAGATGTGTCCAATAGAGGTGGAAAGTAGGGCAAAAGGCGGTCCACATTGAACACTGGGTGTAGACAAAGGAATGGAAGAATACTGAGCTCAAAGGCATTGTTCCCTACAGCCTTGGTGATGGTGTATGGCCCATATCAGAGCGGGTGAAGCTTGCGGTGGGGTCCAGCAAGGTGCCCCTTCTACAAATGTAGCCACACTTTGTCCCCCACCCGGAATTTTTGTGGCACCCGATGTTGATCATGTTGTTGCTTGTACTTAGCATTGGCTTTGTCCAATATTTCATGTACTTGTTGGCAGATGTGTTGAATGCACTCAATGAGTTTGTTTGCCTTGTCAGCCTCAGACTAGACATGATTCAAATCGGCCTGAGTAGCTGCAAATGGCATGGCTACGTCAATGGGACATAGTGGTTGGAATCCCAAGCCCACTTGAAAAGGGTTGTGGTTGGTTGAGCTGTGGAGGGCCCAGTTATAACTGTGTTGTACATAGGGGAGCCTCTCATCCCATGTGCATGGATGGTTTGATTTATACATGCGCAAAATGTGTACGCTCATCCTGTTGATGACCTCTGTCTGGCCATCAGTTTGGGGATGGAAAGTTGTGGACTTGGTGAGCTTGGTGTCCAGCATTGACCAGAGGCTGGACCAAAATGTACTGAGGAACTCGCTGTCCCGATCTAAGATGATAGACTGTGGGATCCCAAAGTGTATCCACACTCGTTCAAAGAAGAGTTTAGCAGTGGCTTCTACTGTGATATTCTTCTTGCAGGCCGCCACAATGGTCATCTTTGAGAATCTTTCGACAACCACGACAATACAGTCATTCCCCTGCTTAGTAGAAGAATGCCCAACATCTAATCCATGGATATGGATTCCAAAGGTCAACTAGGGGTAGGAATCAGAGTATAGATCCCTTGCTTCTCGATGGTCATTTTAGCAATGGCGCAGGCAGTGCAGGATCTGATTTACTTCCCAACATCATGTCGAAGTTTTGGCCAATAGAAATACTTCTGCAGTACTAACACTGTTTTCTCGACCCCGAAATTCCTAGCCACCTGACTATAGTGTGCTTCCCAAATCATCTTGGCACGCTCACTTGAATGAACACAAATGTGTCCCCGGTGACATAGCAGTGCATCTTGGAGGTGAAAATTTTGAACTCGGTTACCCTCCAAGAGCATCTTGCATGTGTATCTGAATTCAGGATCACTCTTGTAGAGAAGCGGCCAATCAGAAGTATCATGCCCACAAGATTTTAGCACGGTATTTAGCGCCACGATCAGTGATCGGCTGAGGAAGTCTACAACATTATTGGTGTTTCCCTTCTAGTACTTGATTTTCAAATGAAAATTTTGCAGATATGTGGACCACTTCTGATGACGATCGTTCTACAACTTCCCATGTGTCTGTATGAACTGCAGGGGTCGGTGGTTTGTGTGGATGGTCGTTTCCTTCCCCAAAATGTAATGCTTCAATTTTCGGCAAGCCTGCACAATGGAATACATATCTTTGTCATAAGTGGGATACTTCCTGACTATTTCAGACAGTGTCCCACTGTGATATGCCACTGGATGCCCCTATTGAGCAAGATCTGCCCCAATAGCATAGTCAGAGGCATCTGTCTCGATCTCAAATGGTTGTTGCAAGTCTGGTAATGTGGGCACTGGGCCCGAGCAGAGGTGATGTTTCAACTCTACGAACACCTTCTGTTGAGATTTATACCAAAGTAATTTTGTTTTCGCTCCTCCCTTGGTGACTTGACTCAAGGACCAAGTGATATGAGAGATTCCCAACACAAACCTACGGTAGAAATTAGCAAGACCCAGAAAGTTGCGAAGCTCTGTTAGAGTGGTTGGTGTTGGCCAATCAAGAATGACTTAGATCTTGGCTGGATCCACATGCACCCCCCGCTCATCAATAATGTATCCCAGATACTGAACCTGGGTCATGCCAAAAGTGCACTTCTCCAATTTGGCACACAAATTGTGTTGCCGCAGTGTTTGGAGGACCTGTCAGATGTAGTGGAGGTGCTCTTCCCAATTCTGGCTAAAGATCAAGATGTCATCCAAGTATACTACTACAAATGAGTTGGTGAATGGCCGCAATATGTCATCCATCAGCCTCATGAAAGCTGCAGGAGAATTTGTTAACCCGAAAGGCATGACTAGCCATTCGAATAGGACTTCCTTGGATTTGGAGGCAGTCTTCCACACATCGGAGGGTTCGATTAGTACCTGGTGATACCTAGAATTCAAGTCGATCTTGCTAAAATATTTTTCCCCCTTGATTTGGTCCAGAAGGTCATCAATCCATGGGATCGGGTACGTATTCCGGACAGTGATCTTTTTTAATGCCCGATAGTCAATACAGAGTCTCCAATTCCCATCCTTCTTCTACACCAACACGATCGGGCTCCCACAGGGTGATGAACTCGGCCGGATGTGAACTTTATGTAGCAGCTCCTGAATCTTCCTCTTAATTTCATCCTTCTCTAGAACAGAGTGCCAATCAATTGGTCCACTAGGCAGCGGTGCACCTGGGGTCATATCTATGGGGTGCTTGACCTGACAGTGCAAAGGCACCCCTGTGGGTGAGGTGAAGAGGTCCCTGTACTCCTCCACGACCTTGTCCATATGTTTTTGTCGTGAGGAGGAGCCCTGTCTGGAGGTTGTGGCCATAGTATTCTTCTTTCCCTGAGGGCAGATCATCAGGAAAACAAATTTCCCAGTTTTGGAATTGAGCTTGCTGCATTGTTTTGCAGTAACCAAAGAGATGGCGGCAAGCAGTGCTACCTGCGGCATATTGTACAAATTATTTCCCAAAGTAACAATAATAGCACAAGGTTGGGACTCATATACATCATGTCTCTTCCACACGTATGGTTGGCCTAATAATACATCACAAACATCAAGAGGGGCAATGTCACATAATACTTCATCTGTGAAGGGCTTGATGTTGTAGGGAAGGCGACATTGCTTTCTGACGTGGAGATCTCGTCCTTGGTGAAGCCACCCGATGGTGTACAACTTTGGGTGTATTATGGTCAGCAAACCCAGCTGCTTCACGACCTCTACTAAAATGAGGTTCTTTTGGCTCCCATTGTCGACAATGAACTGCAGCAGGGAACCTTTTACCCACAACTGGGAATGGAAGAGGTAATCCTCCTCCTCTGGATCTTTTAGTTCCTCCTTCTAGATCTTAGTGGTGGCAATGGTGGCATTGGGCTCTGCATTGATATTTTTCTTCCCTTTGTCACTCCCCTTGTCGGGTTCTAATTCAGAGTCGAAGCATGCATCTGATTTAGAAGCCTTTATCTCAGTCACCAGTGACTGCTTGGCCCGACACTCACTTGTGTTGTGAGTGGAGCTCTTATGGAATTCACACCACTTTCCCATGTCCTTCTTTGGTTGCACGGTGTTGTTATTTTCGTGTGGATTTGGCGGGTTATCTTGGGTCGCCCTGCCTTGCCTTTGTCCTTTGTTATGTGGTTTGGGGGAACCTTTCCCTTGCTTCTAATTCGCATATCCAAAGTCTTGCTTCTTTTGTTTGAACTTCTACTCAATCTTGGCAGCATATCAGTATGTTGCACCAAGTGAGAAGATTTCGAGGAACTCCATTTCCTCCTAAATGTATCTGTGCAGACAACTGTGGTACTTCAGCACCAAATGTTTCTCTGAATATTTGATACCCAATTTTGTGCGCATGGTATGGAGCAGATTCATCATCTCATGCACATCTTGATCCATTTGTTGCCGCAACGTAGTCCGTTGTATGTACTTGTCCTCATAGCTCCCCACGGGATAACATTGTTCCTTGATGGTGTCTCGAAAATAATTCCAAGTGGATGTGGGCGAAAACAGAGAGGGTTCCCTCTCGTCCTTTTTCTCACAGTAGGTTTCCCACGAGTTCTTGACATGGGGGGCAGATTTGAGGAGTGAAAAAAGTAATCTTTTCCCATTTGGAAAATTCATGAACAGATAAATACTCTTCTAATAGATTCAACCATCTATCTATGACGTCTGCATCTATTTGGACCTCAAATATGGGATTCGAATGTCAAAGTTTACTTGTACCTTAAAAGGATTTGTGCCTCCAGAGTGGTTTTTGGATGCAGATGTGTTGCCACTGGGAAGTCATTGAAGAATCTGGGCAAAGTTATCCATCATCGCATTCCTTTGTTTCTCAAGGGCCTCCTCAAGCAATATTTTGATACAACCTGCTGCTCCCTCGTCTTTCTTTTTGTCCCCCATGGGCAGACGTTAGGGTTTGTGAGGCCAAACTTGCAAAGGTTGAACCAAATTAAGCCCTAACTCCTTATACCTCGACCTCATTGGGGACATGCAAAGAAGGATCGAGAAAGAGTAGACCGCTCTGATACCACTGCTCCAGACTTTTGCAGGAACATAATAAAATACAGAAATACACATAAACGCAGAGATGCAACATAAATATGACTTCATTTCATTAATATCTCATAAATGAAATATGCTTACAATGGAGTGGAAATAAAATAGCTAGGGCGGGTAGCTTATCTCTGAGAAGATATGTGGCGGCTACATGCTTCTCAATTGTGTTACAATCAGGATCGAAAGCCTATTTATTATTGAGAAACAATGGAAAACCCTAAACATCCAAAAACCTAACCCTAGGAGATGAAATGTCGGACTATAGGCCTCGTCAGGGTAAATTGGTACATCAATTTCCCGGGGTCATAACTTTTGCATACTATCTTCGTTTCCCCAAAAAACGTCATTTAGGGCCTCAAAACGACTTCAGAAGTTCAAGACCCAAAAAACTGCCAAAAATAGTAAATTGTGCTACAATTAAGGAAACTGGAAAAGATGAAAGAAACAATGGTGGGGGTCCAAGTGGAATAGGCAGGGGGCCAACAATATCCACCTGGATCATCCCTCAAAAGGGTAGTGTTGTTTGGGGCTTATGACAACTTTAATTGCCCTTGTGGAAGGTCGAAGTTAAGGAAGGAAATCATTCCTTTCCAAAAGCCAAGGATAAATATCATGCAGATCTTGCTTCCAAAAAACAAAAAACAAAACTATCAAAGGGGCCCTTATATCTATCCCAACCTTGATGGGGTCACCCAAATGAAAATTATATCCTTTGTTTGTTGGGTTATCGCTTGTCCCCTTAAAAAACAAACTTTGAAGAAACTTGTTAATGCAAATGAACCAGATATCATATTTCTTCAGGAAACCCTAGGCAATAGTATTTTGACAACCTTGTGTCTGTAAAACCTTATAAAGGGTTGGAATTTCTTAGCCATGGATGCCTTAAGCCAATCGATGGATTTGTGTTGGGTTGAAAACCTCATCAAATTTAGGTTTCAAATATATGGAGTATGGAGTTTGCTATGGAGATTGAGGTCACTTCTTCAGTTTTGGGTCAAGCTCTTACATTGATTTACATCTGAACCAACCCAAAACTGCATATACTTGTGGTAGATTCTCCTTAATATATCTCTCCTTCGATCAAATAATGTTATCATTGGTGGGGATTTGAATTTCTCTTTGGGTCCTTCTGAATCTTAAGGCCCTCGGGCTAGGTTGGATCCATTAGTGGATTTATTTAAAAGTAGACTCGTCTGTATTATGTTGGTGGATGTGGAGCCAGTTAAAATATCTCCTACCTTGAGGACCCAAAGTTCTAGATAATATCAAGTTACAAAGTGAATTTTTAGATTCCTCCTTGCTAAAGTTATTTTGTATTCCCTTCCCATGATCAAACAATGGATTGGTGAGGAAGGCATATCAGATCACTCCCGAATCTTATTGGACATAAAATAGGCCCCCAAGAAAATAGTTAGCCCTTTTAATATGAACTTGGCATGGTTAAAGGACAAGGATTTCTTTTCCCTAGGAAAGTCCCATTGGATCCTATATTCTCCCCTCTTGGATGCATTGGCAGTATCCCAATTTGAAGCTAATATAGAAAGCAATCAAACAAAATACAAAGGAATAGGCAAAAAGGAGAAAAAAAAATTGTATCTCTAGGAACCAGAGGAGTTAGAAAGGAAACTCCAAATTATTTCAAACTCAAAAGGGGTCCCATGAGACCAGTGAGATCCGTAAGAACCTTGAAAAAGAAAATATCGGCCTTGTTGTGGCTAGGGAGGAGGATTGGTGTCTAAAAATCATAGCCATTTGGTTAAAATGTGATGATGTAAACATGAAATTTTTGCAAGCCTTTGCTAAAGGACAGAAAATGGTGAATACCATCTGGAGTCTGCAAGATGAAAATGGTACTGAAGTCTCATTCTTTGATGGGCTCAAAAACCTGGGTAAACGACACCTTGAAGATACTTTTATAGCTCCTCTAGAAACATCAATTGCCAAAGTAATTCAAATTGCACAAAATTTTCCTATAATGGTAGACAAATAATAAAGTAGGGTAATCATGGAGGAGGTATTTGTGGAGGAGCTCCAAGTGGTTTTGCATAGTTTCGAAAGAGATAAAAGACTCTGGTTGGATGGTTGGAATGTTGAATTTTTTCTGGAGCTTTATGATACTCTGGGCCCAAATATCTTAGGGGTAATTAAATAATCTAGGAAGGAGGGTAGAATCCATCTGAATTTTAACTCAAACTTCATTTCTCTAATTCTAAAAGTGAGCCATCTTGTCTCCTGCTCGGACTTCCTAGCCATTTCCTCATGTAATTCAATTTGAAAAATTATTTCCAAGATTATTTCATCTAGGCTCACGCCCATTCTTTCTAGATATATCTCCCTAGAGTAGTTCACCTTCCTAGAGGGGAGGAAAAATCATGAAGTAATCAGTGTAGCCCAAGAAGGTATACACAACATAAAAACTCAAAATATGAAAGGGATAGTTATTAAAATTGATTTATCTAAGACCTGCAACAAAGTAAACTAGATTTTTATAAGGCTCCTCTTTACCCATCTAGAATTCAATCTTGATCTCATAAAATGGGTTATGAGTAGTATACAATCAATCTCTTTTGTAGTCCTCATAAATAGTGTAGCTTCCCCTTTTTTATATGCTTAAAGAGGGTTGCGCCAAGGTTTCCCCCTTTCTCCTCTTCTCCTTTCGCTTGTGGTTGAGGAATTAAGTTGTCTTCTATCTAACCCTAAGAGGCGTGGGGATTTTCATATCTCTCTCATTGTAAGGAATATTACTATCACCGACCTCCTATTTGTTGATGATATTCTTATATTTTTCAATGATGAAGTTTGGGATGTATCAGTGCTTCACCACAATCTATATGGTGCAAAGATCCATCACATTTCTCAGCTTCTCCCTTATGATTCCAATCCATTGGAGTAGGGCTTGAAATACTTGGGTTTTCAGTTGAAACCCAATTGTTACAGCAAAGTGGATTGTACTTGCCTCATTTCCAAGGTGGAAAAACATATGAATTATTGGTGCCATAGATGGATTTCTAGTTTAGGCCTTATGGTTCTCAAAAAATCAATTCTAGAATACATTATGGTATATTGGGCTTCTTTAGCTTGGATCCTAAAATGCGTCCTGGAAAAAATTAGGAAATTGTGCTCTTTCTTCCTTTGGGCTGGGAAAAAAAAATTGAGGGTGTTTCCACGGGTCGAATGGGACATTATTGCTAAACCTAAAGCCATGGGAGGTTGGGGTCTAAAGAAATTATTCTAATTTTCAAAAGCTTTGGCTGTTAAATTTGGTTGGAGACTAATATAAATGTAAAGCCTATGGATGTTAGTGGTCATACACAAGTACATTGCTCCTAATTGTTTAGCAAACTAGTTAAGAAGGATAGAAAATCCAAGATCAAATATATCAATCATTTCGAGGGTATTTCTCAATTATTTTGATAGCATTGGAAGTGATCTAGCCTGGTTGGTAGGTCGAGGTGAGAGCATAATACTTGGCCTTGATCCATGGCCTGGTAGTGGCATGGGTCACCTGTTTCCCCTTCCTTTAACTAATATGCTTAGAGACAGGGGTTATACCAAACTTTCTCACATTGTAATTCTCGTTATTACTTTTATTTGGAGGAAGGGATGGCTTTCAGGCAAGAGCTTGGTTTAGAGGGGGAGTAGTGAGTTTCATGGCAGGAGTACTTGCAAGATATATTTGATGGTCACATTAGATTGACAAACAAACCTGATGAACTTATTTATAGTATCTCCCCTTCCGGATCCAACTCTCCAAAGTTTGGATTCATTTTCCTTATGGAAAATATAGTGGAAGTGGAGCAAAAGTGGAAGGAAGTATGGAAAGAATAATGCCCCTAAAAATTATTCATGTGATGTATTATGATGAAGAAGGTTCCCACCTGGCATGTTCTCCAGAGAAGTTACATGTCTAGGCCTGGTTGGTGTTCATTATTTCAAAACAATGGGGAGAGTGCAGTTGATTTGTTTATTTCCCTTTCTATAAATAGGCATGGAAGGTTTGTAGTGTTCCTTTGAAACACTCCATTCCTTGGGAAGAGGTGAATCTGAAGCCTGTCTAGCTAACTTGGTGTGCCAACCTCTGTTGTCATTCGTTCAAAGCTCTAGCTCTCATTATTTGTTGGGGGGTATGGTTGGCCGGAAATAAGGCAGTTTTTAAGGATAAGATTTTGGTCCCTGTGCACACTGAAAACAAGTTTTTGGCTATATTAGGTCACCATCCTTAGGAAAAATGTAATGTATCCCCCAAAGCAATAATATCTAAAATCATTGATATTTCTAAGACACGGGCTTTCTTTGATGGTGCCTTTATAAAAAATGGCCAAAATGATGGAGAAGGGTTTGTCTTATTCTTTTCTCTAAAGCCTAGCTTCAAAGTCAAAATGGGTTTGGAACCTGGGACAAATGATCAAGTGGAACTCTTGGCCCACAAAAACTTTCTTATGTTTGCTCAAGAGAAAGGTTTCACTCACTTACACATATTTGGGGACTCAATGATATCTATATATACTGGCTCAATAACACTAATGTTTGTAAGAATATATTTCTACTACCTATTCTAGAGGAGATCATGTATATTATTGATACTTTCATTTTTTTTTTCATTCTCACATATTTAGAAGGAAAGGAAGCATACAGTATACTACTTGTCAAAAGAAAGTCTCCTTTTGGAAAAGAATCTTTGGGTTATAACTAAATAGTAAAATGGTTAGTCGTATGAGTACTTTCACTGTCCATTCAAGGATACAATTCGGGTTCCAAATGAGAAATAAAACTGGTTACACATGGATCCATGGATATTTATTTTTTTGTTTATTTTGGCTATGTTTACAACTCTTGTTTTAGCTGTTAGTTGTTTGTCGATATTCATGGACAGTCTTGTTATATTGAATGCACATGGAAAATTATGTTTTTGTTTGATATATATAGTTAATACCTACTGTTAGCGATGTACAAATATTTAGGATTGGGATGGCTATGTACATATTTTTTACTTAAACAGTATCGTTTTTGCTCACTCATGGATATATCGTCTTTTATGCATGATTCTAACATTTTCCAGCGGTGTTTAGTAGTGTAGTATTTCTTTCTTGTTCACGTTTTCTTGATGACAAAATGTACAGTCATCTTTTTATCAGTTTTATCCTCAGGCGAGCTTTGTTTATAAATTTTCTTTGTTGGGGGTATTACAGGAATACACAATTGAAGTGTATACGCAAAATATAAAATCAAACATTTTAATGTGAATCAAATTACGAGTCTTTTTTTTTTTAAAACATATCTAGAATGCGAGTGAGACGTGTAATTCTTTTATTTAGAAAAGTATGTTTTGAATAAATTTTTAAATATCTATGTTAGTTTCTCTTTGCCATAAAGAGAAGTGGGTAGAAAAATTGTTTATCATAAATAAAATATTTTAATGTTCATCTTATCTTATATAAAATAATTTTATTTCAACTTGATATTTATAAAGACATATAAGTGTTTTCTAATTCATTATATAAGTGATTTGTGTAATTCCTTCCATGCTTAATATGAAAGAGAGATATGCTTTCACTTTCCTATAAAGAGACATCTATTAAAAATATAAAGTAACAAATAAAACATTTTAGTGTGCACAAAGTGAATAAACTAGCAGTTGCCCCTAAAGGTGCAAAGATATACCGAAAGTAGTACATCTCGTCAAGATTTGGGAAAATTTGTCTCTATACTCAAAATTAATTTCCATTTGTAACCGAAAACTAAACTATAAAGGAATAGACTATAGTCTACTAAAAGTCACAATAATATTTTGCTCGAAAAATAAAACTTACTATATTGTACAAGATACCAACTACAAGAATAGATAATAAATTGTATTTCAAATCTAGAATTATTTCATGTATTGCAGTTAATCTATATATAAAAAGGAAATTAATTTCCGAACAAAACAATATACATTGAAAATATAGATACCAATTTCTTGTAATTGATTTGGGGTTAGCGTCGAGCAGCCGAAAAAGAATCCAACCGCTTAGTGAAGTCCCATAATTGAGTTGTTAAAATTATTAAAGTTACCCCGGAGGTAAAAAAAAATTGTCACTTTATATACATGGCATAGGATTGCCAGAGAGATATTATAAATTTTAGCATTGAACTAACATGATTTCTTACGTAAAATTACTATATGTAACACATTCGTAAAATGATAGATTAATAGTCGTACCAAAAAAAACTATATTATAAGAAAGGGAAAGAAAAAGAGACATTTGTAACAAATTCATCTCGTAATTTCAGAAATAGTGTAGAAATATAGTGTGAGATAAGAGAAATTATGTGGAATTTCTAGAGCTAAACTAATAATTAGAATCAATATTTTTGATATTTTTCTTTAAAATTTGAAAAAATAAAAATAATTAATAGAAGAAAAAAATTATGTCAAAGCATATATGGTTGTGCAAAGGAATACCTTAGTTTTATATTAATAAAAACCCTAGTTTTACATTACAATAAAAAACCTCTTTAGCTAACTGAAGACAAGAAGAAAAAATGATTTTTCGGGGCCGAACCATTGTTCATAAGTAACACCTCAAAGGAACTTGGAAGAGATAACATTGTAATGAAAATGGAATAAATTTGTCATTTAGGTAAATAAAAAAAATAATGTATCTAACAAAGAAAATGAAACCCATTAGCTAATTACGAGTCTATAAGAAATACTTGCACTCAAAAACCCCAAATCCCAATGAAAATTAAAAAAAAGAGTAGAATAAGATTGTGGGTAGAAAGAGACCAGAGTCAATATACTAATAAGAAAAAAAATAAAACAAACCCAACAAAAAAGCTAATATAGAGTGAAGAACAGACATGAAGTAAGAGGACGCCCTCATTCTGAGCTCCGAATTCTTCCTTCCTGCCAACGGAATGAAAATGAGTAAGGATAAATACTAATCTCTGAAATTTTAATATATATATATATATATATATATAAACCCTACATCAATTGAGGAGAAATTGTGTCTTACCGCAGGCACCGAGGGTCCTGGACAAACCTTGGTCTAAGAAGTCTCGTAAGGTTATTATGGAAAGCCATTGCTTGAGTTCGTGAAACCACATTTCTAATATTCGACGAATAATCATGGAAATAAAGACTGGTTGATGGTGGAGAACGGAATTGGAGTTCGTATCGAGCTTCTCTACGCACGCACCCATTCTTTTCAATTAAAAACCAGAGGAGGTAACGATCCAGAATTTGACAGAAGAATAGTACAAAGTGTAAAAATTTCTATACTCAAAATTAATTTCCATTTCATGTGTTGCAATTTCCATTTCATGTACTAATTTCTAATTACAATTAGATTCTATTTATGCTACACAGATCCAATGGTGGACAATGTGAGCAGTGAAATGATTCAAAAGTAAACACCTTCGGTGTAAATGTTTCAATGCCAATTGTTAAAAAAATATAAATAAATAAATAAATAAAATCTTACAGTTAAAACAGTTTATTGGTGTCTTTCAAAATCGAGGAGATGTGGAATTATATTTATGCTCAACAAAAAAAACATGACAGAGAGTGTGCACGCACATATATCCATCTTAAGTCAAGTTCTATAATCACTAAGACGGATCAAAGCTCTCGAGGTGCAAACCTTTTTCTAAGTTTTGCACTCTAAAAGAAGTATGATCTGATCCCTTTCAAGCTTGATAGATTTAAGTTTAAGATGGGAAAAAATAGTATTTTTTTAATTAGCTAGTAAAAAAAGTGATAAGGTAAATTTATGTGAATAAACTTTATATATTTGAAACTATTATTATGCCTAGAAGCGCATTCTACAACCCAATATGAGAGAAACGTGTGATTTCGTCTATGTTGAAAATGTAGTTGACAGATAAAGTATTCTAAATAAAAAACAATGTTGACTATAATAAAAACATAAATAATTAGGCCGATAGGCCTTCTGTTTTGAATTAATATAGGTGCTTTTTCGTCAACCAAATCATTTTGATAATGACACATGTCACTAGTAAGACGTGTGCAAAAAAATCATAAAATCATAAAATAATTAAAATCATAAAAAAATCATAAAATCATAAAATCATAAATTACTAAATAAATTTTGCTGAAATTTAGAAACGAATTTGCTAAATAGTAATTTCTATTTAATAGTAAATAGTAATTTCTATTTCGAGGGCTATACATGATAGAGTTTTATCCAATTACCTTCTACAGGTCATCCTAGAATAATTCACAGGGATATCAAGAGATCAAACATTATGTTGGATGACAGATTTGATGCACAGGTATGGTTTCTTCAAGAATTATCATCACAACCAGATGGATACTTGTGTGTCCAAATTTTATATGCCGTTGAGTAGAGTCTTGTTTCTGATGGTTTTTTCTTATTTACAGGTGTCAGATTTTGGACTTGCAAAACTAGCATCAGATACACGCATGTGACAACCTGTGTCATGGGTTTCTTCAAGAATTATCATCACAACCATATGGATACTTGTGTGTCCAAATTTTATATGTCGTTATGTTGAGTAGAGTATTGTTTCTGATGGTTTTTTCTTATTTGCAGGTGTCAGATTTTGGACTTGCAAAACTAGCATCAGATACCAATACGCATGTGACAACCCGTGTCATGGGAACCTTTGGGTAAGTTGTAGATGTTCTCATTTTGCAGGTTTCCCAAGTATTGATTTTTGTGGTTGAATGGTTTCCTAAGAAGGTATAGATGCTGCCCTATGAAGTGTAAATTTTCTTGACATTGATTTGATATTTCAGGTATATGGCACCGGAATATGCATCAAGTGGAAAGCACACTGTCAGGTCCGATGTATTCTCATTTGGGGTTGTGTTATTGGAGCTTGTGACTGGGTGGAAGCCTGTTGATGTATCACAGCCTCTTGGTGATGAGAGCTTAGTTGAATGGGCGTGTATATACTCTAAAACTATCATTAATGTGAGAAAATACATTGTAAATGAAAGAAAAATGCATCGTTTATAAGGACTTTTGCAAGATTATTGTTCTGTGCTGCACTCTATCTTTCCAAAAAGTTTTTATTTTTATATGGTACTTGATGCATGTGCATGTCAAATTTTCATCAGAAGAATGTTTCGTGAGTCATGAATTGTCATATCATGCTTTCATATCAAATTTTGGGTTTTTGATTAGAGACATTCATCTTATATCAATGAAATAATGAACTGTCGAGGTTTCATGATTTCACGGATCAGACTTTACTGCTCACAATTCAATCATCATAAATCCATAGTGTCTTCCTTCTAGGTTTTGTAATCTTTGCTGGTGCTAATTTCCGAGTTACCATTTCTAAATGTAGTGGTTGACAATGTGATTCCATAGAGAGGTTGTGATCAAATTAAGAAAAGAAAAATTGAAGTTTTTATGCTGTGTTAACATGCCCCTGATCAAGAACAAATCCTTGAGCCTTATAAATGACATGTCGCTTTAGTTTTTTGAGATTCATTACATGCGTTTTTTTTGGAAAGAATAATAATTTGCTTAAAAATATTTGTGTGATTAAAATTATTTTACCATAATGGAATAAGAAAGTTTACCATTTTCTTAAAATAGAGAAATAAAAATAACTTATGTGAACTAAAAATAATAAAAAGTTAGTTTAAAAATAGAAAGTTCACATATTTTCTTAAATTTTTAGGAATTTTCCCTGGTAACTTATTTTTTTTAATAGAATTAGAGATCTTTCCAAAAAGATTATTTTTCTTTATAGAAAGTAACCATAAACTTCTAAGTTGCCCAATTTGAACTCACATGTCACTAGTAAGACTTGTATAAAAAAAAAATAGTAAGTTCACATATTTAATTAATATTTAATATATAAAGTAATATTTAAACTATAAAGTAATGAATAAATCTTTAATTCACATATTTATTTTAACCAGATTTACTTCACATTTTTCTATTATATTGTAATTGAATTTCCGCAAATCTTTCTCCAAGTTGGGTTTTTTACCATTACACTCTAACTAAATTTCAATTCGTCTTTTGCAAGTTGGGATAATTATATTAGTTGAATCCCACATGTTGTTGCTATATAACTATGATAAAGCTTATTTTTATTGCAATGTATGATTTATGAAGGAAGCTACACTTAAATATGAATTCGATGTCTTTGCCTAGTGATTTGATTCCTAGATGTCTATTTTCTACCTTTTTGAATTTGAACTTTTAATCTTTTACAAGAAGGCATGCATTCTTAACTATTAGAAGTTTAGAACCACTCTATGTATAAATGGATCCTTGAGACATTCAATTTTTGTAAATTAAAATATCATCTCATCTATTAGTTAGATTACTTTAAAATATAATGTAATCAAATTAGTATTTAATATTCCACCATGAGGTTCTAATGATATTGGAGAATGTTTTTGTTAAACAATTCTAATATAGTTACATATTATAAACTTAAGAAAAAAATACAAAAAAATTAACTTAAATTTAACATATCAATTGCTATTTTCTTGTACAAATTTTTTGATTTTAAAATCCTATCGGCCTCTCTTTGCACCTTTTGGGGCAACTGC
>CM076578.1:1211557164-1211814396 GCA_034641835.2 Pinus albicaulis | reverse complement strand
GTTATACATATTTGGGTAGCTTTAATTAAAAAACATAATAATCTCATTCTCATTGTGGTCACTTAATTAGTTTTTAATATTACAATCTAGTATAAAAGAGATAAAGTAAAAGAGTTATAAATAAATATGTTTTTTATCACACCAAAAGACAATTGGTCACATTGTTGCGATGCTGGTTTCTGGCTAAAGCATTGAAAGCTTCTAAGATTATTTTCCTTGAGGACTCACTAATTATTATTCAAGATCCCCATAATGGAACAAGGCCAAAATACCATTACTTTGGAAAATTTATTGAAGAGAATTATCATGTTGTTGGATGGATTTCCTCATAGAGATTCCTTTCAAATTCTAAGAAAGCACAACACAAAATTCGATCAGAGTGCAAACCAGGCATGCCAGATCCAAGCTGGGAAGCTCGAAATCAATGGATAAATAGAGTGGTGCACCCTCCCATAACATTACAATAACGAACATAATAGTAATCAAACATCGGATCATTGGCCAAATCACTAACTCACTCATGAGACACATGTATAATAAAGGAAAGACCTTTCTTCATTTGGATGAGTGCCAAACTCTGGTCATGGAAACTCATCATCTTTCTGTGCATGCAACCAAATCGTATAACCTCACCCCTCCATGACTACTCTTCATATGGCGGCTACAATACGAGACTATGATCCTCATCTCGAAAAAATGATTGTATATCACCATAATAATATGAGTCAACGCTATACTGTCATAACTACTCCAGCATGTGGATTAATGTGGTTCAAGATTACAAGAATGCACTTGAAATCTGGTAGATGGTGAGGCCCTTTCGTCCCCGTTATTGCACAAAGAGTTGTTAGTAAACATCATGTTTTTATCATCTGTAACCTTCAGGTTGTGAGGCCTTTGATTATGTGTTTTAGCACTATTGCCATCTCTTCACCGTGCTCTAACCTGGGGACAACAAGTAGAATTTAGAAAGGTACAATTGTGGTCTATAAATTCACCCCTCTAATCAGGCGGGTGCAGTGGTTTCCCAATTGGGCACGAAGTCACAGCGTGGTGCTCAATGTTGCATGTTGTCTTGATCAGGAGACACAACATTGGAAATTCGTTGTTTCACTCTGGATTTGCGGGAAATTTATGACTTTGTGGCAACCTTTACAACACAACCAGGAAATCCATTGTCACTCCCTTAATTTTCTTACTCTTCTTGTTTTTTTTATCATTGTGTATGATCCCTGACTCTTGGGGTTGGGGTTGCTTTACTCCCTCTTTCTTTGGAGTCGAATATTAGTCATCCCCTTTATCTGGAAGTCCTAGGCTCCTTTTTTTTCATGCCTATAGTGGAAGTCGTAGAGTTTTTTTGTGTTTGCTAACTTTGGGCAAATTTTACGAGTGCTAGGTGTCAAGAATCAGTTGGGAAACAAAATAGGAGGGACCTTATAGTAATGGCGAGTAATAGCAACATTTTGGGGGAAATGAGTTGCAACTGCATGGATAGAATCACCTAATTGAAACGGAAACTAGCTGTGTTGTATGTGGATTTTCTTACTCTCAATCTGAAACTAAAGGATTATAGCATGTCTACAATCCAAGTGATGGAAGAAAATCAAACCTTCAAGGAAAAACTAGCCAGACAAGAGGATGGATTGGAGGCCTTACTGAGCTCCAGGACCAAATTAACCATTTGAAGGCCAAACTCAATGACATAGATGATGTCATCTAGGTTGAATAGGGCGCTTGGAACTTAACATGCCACCCACTGATAAGCATACCAAATGAAATTAAGCATCTTTCCCTGAAATTTTTTCTTTTTTTCTTGGAAGGTCTTGTTGCTTATATAGCTATAGGGATAGTTTGAAATTTGACCTCATATGCAATTTTGTAAGAAAGACACTCGAAATTTTTATTTCTATGAGCCTACAATATGATGCTCATATTGTAATATTTCTCACATATTTGTTGTGTTCGGGCATATGCTTAATATAAAATTTACTCACTATTGTTATATATAAAATTTACTCACTATTGTTATAGATAAATAAATCATTTTGATGTTTATGTTAAATAATACAGTTTTATATCAATTTTAGAGAGATAAAGTAATTAAAAGTATTAAGAAAAATAAATAAACTTATATTTTTCTTACAAATATTTCAAGATAGAACTTAAATAAATTGTTGGTGTTTGTGTATAAAAGTAATAGTAATTAGAAAGAAAGAAAAATGTATTTCATTCAATTTTTAATATAAAATTATGCATATATATATATTCAAAAATACAATTTAAACAATCAAAAATTACACATGGTCTATGAATAGAGAGAGAAAGAGAGGATTTATGAAGCACTAAAAGAGATTCAATCTCTTCATGGGTAAATCTTTTTTCAAGTTTTGCATTCTAAAAGGAGGTTTGGATATCAAGAGATTTGATCTCTCTCTACATTTGGTAGATCCATGGTTAAGATGGATCTATACCGGTATATAAAGTGGAGTCTAACTAATAAATGAAATGACCTTTCTTTGCACATTTTTTTGGATAAATTTTGGCCAAAATCTTGTAGAGATTTTTTAAAAATTCAAGTTTAAGTTGCTTGAAGTTGTACCTGATTCTCGTGAGAAAATCCATTTCATCTATAAAAATATTTCAATGTCCATGTTGAGTAAAATGTTTCAATGTCAATTATATATATAATTGCGCCGACAGGCACTTTACAACCGAGTATAGGAGAGATGTGTAGGAATTAGATGTTAGATGTATACATATTTTAATATGGTAATTTTGTTTTTTTGCGCCGAGAGGTGCTCTACAACCCAGTATAGGGGAGATGTGTAGGAATTAGGTGTTAGATGTTAGATGTATACATTTTTTAATATTGTAATTTTATTTTTTGCGCCTAGAGGTGCTCTACAACCCAATATAGGGGAGATGTGTAGGTGTAATGTAAGTAAGTATGCATGTATGTATGCCAATATTTTTTAAATGTCAAGAAAAATATATATATATAAAAACAAAAAAACAAAAGTTAACTTCAACTTCTTATTAAAATTAAAACATGTATAAATGTAAATGTAAAATATAAAATGTAATTCAAAATGTAAAACCTAAAATCCATACAAATAAAATAATGAATTAGTAACCATATTTAAATTTTATTAATATGCAAATAAAAATTTTAAAACTTACAATAAACTTACAATATTGCAAAATTTTTAAACATGGATATTCACCCCACTTTGCCATGGATATTATTAACTTGTAAATAGGCTTTGTTAAAATACCATGGCTTATCAATACATGCCCAAAAACCATAACTCATTTCACAATCAAATTAGTTTAATCTTATAATTTTTTTTAATTAAATCTAAAAGAAAAATGGTTATAATTGCTTTTGAGATATATTCAAAAATTTTATCCTCACTGCTACTAAAAATATTTCACAGATATTCCATACAAATTAACTCAAGATTTTGATAAAATTAAAAATGAGAATACTTTTATATAAACAAATGTGAAGGAGAGGAGAGAGAGGGGGGGAGAAGCGGAAGAGGGAGAGGAGGAGACACATAGATGGAGGGGAAGAGAGGGGGGGAGAGGGGGAGATAAAGAAGGAAGAGGGAGGGAGATAGTGGCAGAGAGAGAAAGAGTGTGTGATGAGAGAGAGAGAGAGAGAGAGAGAGGGGGAGAGAGGGAGAGATATAGAGGTGGAGGGAGAGAGAGGGAGAGATATAGAGGTGGATAGAGAGAGAGGGAATGATAAGAGAGAGAGGGAGAGAATGGGAAGAGAGAGATAATGAGACACAAAAATGGAGCGAGGAGATAAGGAGAGAGGGAAGAATATAGTGACAAAGATAGAGGTTGGAGAGAGAGAGAGAAAGAGGGTGAGTGATGGGGAGAGTGTGAGACAGAGAGAGAGGGAGGGAGGTGGGAGAGAAAGGAAGGAAGAAAGAGAGGAGGGGAGAGAAACATGGAGAGAGGGAAAGAGAGATACATGGAGTTGAATGGGGAAAGATAGGGAGGGGGGAACAAACACATAGAGAGATATAGGTAGAGAGAGAGAGGGAGTGACAAGGGAGAGATGGAGAGAGAGGGAGAGAGGAGAGAAGGAGGGAAGAGAGAAATAGAGGAGAGAGGGAGGGAGAAAATGAGAAGGCAGAGAGGGAGACGCAAATATGGAGGGGGTAGAGGGGGAGAGAAAGAAGCAGAGAGGGTGGGAGATAGTGACAAAGTTAGAGGGAGAGAGAGAGAAATGGGGGGGAGACAGAGGGAGGTGGGAGATAAATGGAGAGAGAGAAGGAGAGAGAGGGATGTAGGAAGAAAGACATAAATAGAGAAAGGTGGAGAGAGGGAGGAAGTGACAAGGGAGAAATGGAGAGAGAGTGAGGGAGAGAGGAGAGCGAGAGGGAAGAGAGAGATGTCACTTTCAGATGTATAATTATATCATTTGAGTTTTAAGCAATCTAATCCTCAAGTGACGTGGCATGGCTACCACTAGCAAGAGTTGTACAAAGACTACATGGACACATCATAATGTTCACACGCTAGGTAATCGTGCGACGAGTGCACAATAGTGTATATGATGAATGATTTAATATTAAATTATAAGCAACTTCAAAGTTGAAATGAATAACATTTGAGTTGGTTATATTTTTTAATGCATTTATGTATTTATGGTAAAACTAAAAACTAGCAATCTTATTTGTTTATATAAATGAGCCTAGATCTTAACCCCATATCTATTATGCACCGAGAGGGATAAAATATATTTTCACGCTAAAAGGGGCTTGCATCCTCAATATATTTGATCCCTCTTGACACTCATGGATACAAAGTTAAGATGTATTAATAAAATTACCAATACTTTTTTAGATAAAAGAAAATCATAACATACATGCCACATTAAAATATACAACATTTAAATAGTAGTTATAAATTAAGATTCATTTTACCATATAATTTAAAATAATGATTCTCTAACCATACTTAAATTTAATTAATATGCATATAAAAACTAACAGTGGATATTCACCAAGACTTTACCATGGATATTGTTAACTTGTAAATAGTCTTCATTACAATACCATGGGCCATTACCACGGGTTATCAATACCACATACAAAAAAATCAAAACTCATTTCAAAATCAAAATATGTTATAAATATTTTATTTTAATTTTATTTTATAACATTTTTTATATTAAATATAAAAGCAAAAAGGTATGGGGGAGATGTTGTACTACTGTAAATGTTTGTAAACATTTATATGTCACATCCATAAAAATTTAATAAAATGTTAATATACAATATAGTATGGGGGAGATGTTGTAGTATCAGTAAATGAGTGTAAACATTTAAATGTTGGCTCAATTAATAATAATAATAAGTTAAAGTAAAATGAATACATTTGAAAACCCTATATCTATATGCTATATCATTAACAATATCGAACAAGGCTAGGAGAGAGGCAACAATGGAGGTTAGGGTTTCTAGTTGTGTGTGCATAGGGATTGATGATGGATGGAAGACCTAGTTGCACGGATGGCATCCGATGGAAGGGTTTGGTCAAAATCTAGCCCAAATTTGGTTGTAGGAGGGCGCACATGGGTATTTTCAATTTACAAAAACTGGTGGAGCCTAAACCATTGATCCGGGTTGACTTTCGCTACCCTTTTAACCAAGACCTTTTCCTTCGACTAATGTGTTAGAATTACATTTTATCAAAAGCATTAATGAACACATGCAGATATAATCAAGAGGAACACATGTCAACAATCACACACAAAAATGCAAGATGTTTAATAACGGAGTTCGTCCAATGTGGACTACATCTCCGGGCCTCGGTGTCTCGATGGTGTTGGCTACTTCATTTGGTGTTGTAAATGGTTATGGTTTACATGGACATTGTTGACTTGTCATACAAGGAAATGGGCCCTCAACATGAGTGGAAAAGTCTCTCCACGAGACGTTCCGCTGCAGAGAACTCTCTCTCATAAAGACCTCCTATCAGCATGACGACTTCACACATGGTGACAAAGAGTATCCCGCCATCAAGGATACAAAGGGATCTCACAACATAAATCACCATCCATGAGAAATACATAACACATCAAATAAACATAAATATTTTGCATCATACATCAAGTAGGAATTGACAAGAGCAAGTAAACATTAATATTATGCATCATACATCAAGCAAGAATCGACATGACATAAAGCATATCACAACAAATATCAATGAAGTACATGGTAAAAACACTTCATATACCTCAACTCTGATGTTGGCTGAAGAATAAGTCACTCAACTGCTGGATCTGAATGCACCATCGAAATCCTAGCATCGAATGGCATGAAATATACTGTCCACACACTGAAATCTGACACTGTCATCCTATTCTGGAAAATGGCCGAAAGATCGATACTTTCGTTGTAGAAACTAACACCGCCATCAGGTTTGTGTCGCCGAGAGGTATAAAATCCATATAAAACCATTTCCAGTTTGGGCACTAGGAAATTTTGGCCCTTCTGGAAACGAGGCTCAATCAAGGTTCCACTGCCCTCGCTTATGACTTCAAGGTTCCGCGCCTTGAACTGTGTGTCGCTTCTCCTATCTGCCACCCCGCCCCACCCACCCCCCCGGACACACTGTGCAACATTGAGTCTAAATAAATGAGGCTAGGCAGACTTTACAAAGTCCACAAGTTAGCAAAGTGGTTAAGATCTGAATTAGGAGGAAAGGGGTTGAAGGATCAAATCCTGCCCCTCTTTTTTTTTATGTTGAAACCTGTTTAAAATAGACAAAGGTGGGTGGGTGGGTCCGCTCCATGAAGCCCGACCCAACCCGCTCCACGTTTCAAGCGCCATTGTAATGTGGTTTGAACATTTTTTATAACATCGTATGTATTAAATATGGTCCGTTATGATGGGACCACCGCATGGAGGCGGGCCAGCCCACATGGCTGGTGCGGGTTTGATACCCGTCGGTCCGGTGCTATTCCGTCGTGATTTGGGGCGGGGTCTCCGGTCAATGGAACCCACACCCCCCCCCCCCCCCATGTTGATAATATGGTTTGGGGAGGGGGCAGGGGTCATGACCCGTCCCCCTCTTTTTATATTAATTTGCTATATGGTGGTTGAGGGTGGAGCGGTGGTCCTCACCCGCCCCTCCAAAATTATATATATATATATATATATATATATATATTTTTTTTTTTTTAATTAGCAAACAATATATTTTTAAATTAACCAATTTTAGGTGGTAGGAAACAACTTATCCATCCCATGAATTTTCCCGGATTCCAGCCGGAGCTGTCCGAAATTCGACCACCAGAATTGTGCCCTCCTTAACCTACCATGTCACCTAGTCAACCCCAAAACTTTGACTAGCTTTGACTTTCACATATGAACTCAGTTTGACGAACCATTCACACCACTATGATCAGAACGACAAGATATTCAACTTGAAACTGAGTTTTCCACGTTTCTGCCACTTTGATTTTTGAGCTTTCATAAGCCCTCTTTGTCTTGTGTGTGTCTCTGGAGCCACTTAGATAATTCCTCCCTATTGAGGAGCTTTTGGTCCTCCAAAAGCATCAACAATAATCTGAAACTATTGTGTACAATGTCTGCACCACAAGTGTCCTAAAAAAGGTCACCCTTCCTTCTCCTTCACCTTTGTCCTTCGAAGCCATAAGCGATGAACTGACAACTGCATCCTCTGCAAACCTGTAGTACAATCTCTCGCAAATTACATGCTCAAATATGACCAACTATGACCCAATAAATACATAATTTCCACAAGTTTATAACACATACTCGGTGGTCAAGTTTACATTAAATAGAATCAATACCCCAGCTATCAATACAAGGCCAAAAAACATCATTGTTGCTTCACAAGTGATGGAAAGCACATCATCACTTTTACATTCTAAATTTCAATACATGATTTACAATTGTGGCCAATACATCTAGAAAAACCATTTCTTACTCAAAAAAGTGAACCATGATGAATGTGGTGGATTTGATTGTTGAACATTTTCACTGATTGGTTTCTGCACGGACGCTTTGTCCTTCCGACGCTGCTCTGGATGGAGTCTCCAACATGTGGCTCTTTGAAGGCCACTTTTGTCATACTAACTGCAATGAGTCTTCTTCCTCCATACCTTCTTAACTAATTTCTTTCCTTGTTGTGGAGAAGGCCTTTCACGCCTCATACTCTTTCGTGCTGCCATTCTCTTCTAGCACTCAGCAATGACATGGTTGTGTAAACCAAAAAAAGTGATAATATATTCCATTACTTCTATCTATGATTATCAACATGCTTATAATCAAAATGAACTTGAGAATATCAAGACTTTTTATACCTTTCCTAGTGGTCTCTGGTGCGATCATGGTGATGAGAGCTTGCCTCAGCTTTTTCACTGCAACATGCACTTCCACGGGATGATGGTGAAGTGTTCCCATCATTTTTTTCCCCTGAAGATTTCAAAAATGTATGTTTTCCTCTGATGTCATTATGGCGATGAGAGATTTCATAAACTCTCTCTCTGCAATATGCGCTGCCATAAGATGATGGTGAAGTGTTCCCATCATTCTTTTTCCTCGACGGTTTCATCAATGTCATGGAAGCTTCAGACTCCTATGAGCATTGTCCTTCAGTGTACCCCAAACCTGCTAATTGAGGTCTATGCACGACATCCAATGGCTGAATCATGCCTTTTCCATTCATGCAAAGTCCTCTCCCCTGTATCCCATCTTGGTGAGGAGTCTCATGCTCATTCCTATAATGGGTATCTCCACATTTCCCACATAAATGATAGCATGTGAAGATGAAATTGAAGAAACATCAACACTATTCACCTCAGATGTCGATGCAGAAATACTTGATGATGGCTGCTTCAAGTCTTTGTAACACTTCAATTCCTCTAAAGCCTCTTTCGCGACTAACAACTGAAGCTGCAATCTCTGCTTCTCTGATTTCTCTTCTCATATGAGTGCCTTTAGTGCATCATGATCTGTTCGAAGACTTTGGTCGTTGCACTTCAATTTTTCTAATACCTCTATCGTGGCTTGCAACTGAAGCTATAATCATTGTTTTTCCTCCTTCTCCTCTTGTAGAAGCCTTTTCAACTCAGCGTTATCTGTTGCGTGTTTCTCATAAGCTTCATACAACATGTCCACCCTTATGAACATCCTGAGAATGGTTTTGTACATGTCTTTGACATCCTCCATTGCTGCACGCTTAATGGTTCACACTTTCAATTCACATCAGCAAGAAGACCGCTCTAATACCACTTCATCTGGGTTGACTTTCGCTACCTTTTAACCAATACCTTTTGCTTCAGCTGATGTGCTAGAATTACATTTTATCAAAAGCATTAATGAACACATGCAGATATAATCAAGAGGAACACATGTCAACAATCACACAAAAAAACGCAAGACATTTAATAACGAAGTTTGTCCAGTGTAGACTACGTCTCCGGGCCTCGGTGTCTCGATGGTGTTGGCCGCTTCATTTGGTGTTGTAAATGGTTATGGTTTACATGGACATTGTTGACTTGTCATACAATGAAATGAGCCCTAAACATGAGTGGAAAAGTCTCTCCATGAGACATTCTACTGCAGGGAACTCTCACTCATAAATACCTCCTATCAGCATGATGACTTCACACATGGTGACAAAGAGTATCCTTCCATCAAGGCATCAAAGGGATCTCACAATATAAATCACCATTCATGATAAATACATACCACATCAAATAAACATAAATATTTTGCATCATACATCAAGCAAGAATCAACAACAACAAGTAAACATAAAGATTCTGCATCATACATCAAGCAGGAATCGACATGACATAAAGCACCTCACAGAAAATATCAATGAAGTACATGGCAACAACACTGCATATACCTCAACTCTGATGTTGGTTTAAGAATAAGTCGCTCAGTTGCTAGATCTGAATGCACCATTGAAATCGTGGCATCAATTTTCATAAAATCAACTGTCCACACGCTGAACTCCGACATCATCATCCTATTATGGAAAATGGTCGAAAGATCGAGGCTTTTGTTGCAGAAACTGACACCTCCATCAGGTTCGTGTCGTCAAGAGGTATAAAATCCATATAAAACTTGTCCAATTTGGACACTGGGAAATTTTTTCCCCTCTGGAAATGCGACTCAATCAGGGTTCCATTGCCCCTGCATCTGACTTCAAGGTTCGGCGCCTCAAACTGCATGTCGCTCCTCCTGTCTGACCCCCCCCCCCCAAGTGCACTGTGCAATATTGAGTTTAATTAAAAGAGGTTGGGCAAACTTTACAAAGTCTGTAGGTTGGTACATTGGTTAAGATCTGAATTAGGAGGAGAGGGGTTGAAGGATCAAATCTTGCCCCTCTTTTTTATATGTTGAAACGTATTTAAAATAGGCAAAGGTGGGTGGGTGGGTCCGCTCCACGTGGCCCGACCCAACCCGCTCCACGTTTCAAGCGCCATTGTAATGTGGTTTGAACGTTTGTTATAACGTCATACGTATTAAATATGGTCTATTTTGATGGGGCCGCCGCATGGAGGTGGGCCAGCCCATGTGGTTGGTGCGAGTTCGATACCCGCCGGTCCAGTGCTATTCTGTCGTGATTCGGGGCGGGGTCTCTGATCAACAGAACCCCCCCCCCCCCCCCCCCATGTTGATAATATGGTTTGGGGATGGGGAGGGGGTCATGACTCGTCCCCCTCTTTTTAATATGAATTTTTTATATGGTGGTCGGGGGGGGGGGGGGGGAGCAGGGGTCCTGACCCACCCCTCCAAAATTATATTTTTTTGTTTTTAATTAATAAACAATATCTTTTTAAATTACCTAATTTAGGCTGTAGGAGACAATTTATCCATCCCACAAATTTTCTCGGATTTCGGCAGGAGCTGGTCCAAATTCGCCCACCAGAATCTGCGAAATTGTGCCCTCCTTAACCTGCCATGTCACATAGTCAACCCTAGAACTTTTACCAACTCTAACTTTCACATACAAACTCGATTTGATGAATCGTTCACACCACTGCGATCAGAACGACGAGATATTCCACTTGAAACTGAGTTTTTCATGTTTCCGCCACTTTGGTTTTTGAGCTTTCATAAGCACTCTTTGTCCTATGTGTGGCTCTGGAGCCACCTGGATCAACAGAAATGTTGTAAGGGAGGGAAACCTTCATGGTGTTTATCTTGGTTAGTTTTCAGTTGCACACGCATTTTACCAGAGGATAAAAACTACAACAATAGATATATTTTTACTTTCACCATCAGGCAAAAGGAATGGTCAACCCGAGGGATTGTGTCAATTTGGAGACTAGAAGACATCCTATCAGTCTGGTATTTGGAGCAAACTCAGCAAAATTTGGACAAGGTTAAACTTCCAGCTAGAAAAATGGGGTTAACAAGGTTGGAATGGAACTCTGGAGGTGGTTTAGGGTTCCTGGAGGAAAGAAAACCCATCTCTTCCATTGTGGCATGCTGGGATTCTGACTTTGGTATTCAGGAAGGTCATGAAGTTTTAGCGGAATCGGTGGATCTATTTGTAGGGGTGTCGGCGGAGCTCTTGATAAACCCTAAAACACCTTTGGTTTTTCCAGAGTCAGTCAATTTTACAGGAGGTCTCAAAGACATAATCAAAAGCAATGGACTATGGGGAAATGAGAGACTTAAGGATTTGCAATCAAAAGAACAAGGATCGGCTCAAAGAGTGAATATATCCATTGCATGTAAAATTTCTCTGAGGCAGAGGGAGGATGAGGCACTCGAATCCCAACAAAATGACAGTCCTACAGTCTCTTCAGGGGAGATATGTATCCCATAAAACATGTCGTTGAAGGCTAAATATTTTCTTGATATATCTATGGATTTTGAGAAGGATTGAAGTTGCATATTTACTCAATAATTTCAAGGTTTCAAACATGGTGAAGTTATGGGTCTCGGCCCTTTGGGGGCGGTGTCGGGGCCTCTGAATTTTAGGCCAAATGTGGAGGGGAAAATTGTAGAACTTGGGAAGTTCCTCATTCAGAATGTGTCGACGGAGGAATGATTAGGGCGGGAAATTGAGGAACCGGTTCTTGCTCAGGAAGGGTAGATTCATCCAGTGACTATCGAGAAATGAAATGGCCAGACCATTGGCTCGAAGAGAAATATGGGGAGAGTAATAAAAGAAAGTGGAATGCCCAAATCTTGTTTTTGGGGTCTGTTGTCGCACAGAATGTCTAGGCACCGCAACAATGGCTCGGATTGGGGGTTCTCACCCTGATCCCCAATCTCTCTGTTTAAGTTGTCTCCTTATATCAGACTAAGGGGGGTAGACCCTATGGAAAAGGAATGAAGGAGAACTTGTTGGGAACCAACGAGTTCGGGAGACAATGTTAAATGACCAAATACTTGTAAAAGATCTAGCAAGATTAAAGGATTCGATTGAATTTGAAATATTGATACCAGTGCCTTATGGATTCAACTATCTTGTTAACAATTTAGGACCAAGTACTTGATGAGAAATTGTTTCTTGGATGAATAACTATCGTATATGCAATGCTAACTTAGAATGCAGAATGCAAGGAAAATGATTTGAAGAAGGAGCGAGATGAAGCAAACTGCAAAGATGAGAGATGACGTTAAATGCCTAAAGAACTTAGATTACAAATAATCTAATTTAACTACTAAGTACTTAAGCAAGAGTGCCAATTATGAAGATGCCAAAAATTACTCAATTAAAAGATATACATATCCACAATAGAGCTCTCAAAATCACATATTGATCACAATTACTTGAATGTTTTTCCCAAACATTAATATAGCAATATTTCAAGTAGGTGAAACAAGATTTAATTACACGATAGACGATTTTAATCGATAGAAAACGTTTAAAATTTCAGATGCCAATGATCATCAAACTCAACTAAAGCATATGAAAGTAATTATTACTTAAATCTCATTAATTATTCATCAAGACATACCATGAAATTTCGATGCTAAATAAAAACTTTGTCAAGCACTTTATGGATTAAACAATATTCTAAAAAAAATGTGAATCCAATATAATTTTGTATTTCTCCTATCGTCAAACTTACGATAAAAAAATTAAATCATGTCAACCATAGAAATTTCTCCACAAAATAAATATCTTGCTAAGCCTAAAATTTAAATGGCTCAAAATTCCAATGTAAAAAGAAATCTAACTTCAAAAAAAAAAAATCCAAATTTTTTATACAACAAAGAATTAAAAAATTAAACTATAGACTAAAGTTAAAAGTTTAATGGAAATTTTTTGGTATTTTTAAAATGTTTTAAGAGTTAGTAAAAATTGTGTTTTTTAATTTTTTTACAAAAGTTATAAGTAATTTTTTTATTTAAATGTCAAAAGCTTTACAAGTTAATAAAAAATTAATTTGAAACAAAGGCGAAACTTAAAAAAAATAAAAAATAAATTTGAACCTCATCAAAAGGCATCAAAGTTAAATGTTATGTTTTATTTTTTTATTTTTTTTGATGTTAGGTTAGGGATTAGGTAAGTTGGAGTGAAGAGGCATATGCGTAGATGGAGCAACAGTCGTCAAGGACAAAGGTAATGCGCGAGGAGGGAGCAGGGTGTGCGAGCAGGAGATTGGAGACTACAGCGAGTAACAGAAGGGGAATGGCAGAGGAACAGAAGGAGTGAGCACGCAAAGATGGAGGAAGGAGCGATAGGAAAGTGGAGGAGACAATGGAGGAATACGTGATGGAGATGGCAGCCGACAAGGATATGGGGACGTAGAGGAACGAGGAGAGCAAGAAAAGAGGAACGTGATGACTCAGCTGTCAGGAAGCACTACAGCCAAAGAAAATGGAGTAGAAGGCAACGTTAAGAAAAAAAATGTGCATGGAAAAAGGGACGGATTAGAAAAGAACATGCAGCGTAGAAGGGGAAAAACGAGTGAAGAATGGACGTAAGGGAAAATGCAATAGCAGAAGTAAAATATGCAGTAGCATAACTGGCACAACTGGTCACATTTAAAAAAATCGGATTTTTCCTTCGCCCGACAATTTATTTTTACCCAAAAACTCAAATTTGAAAAATTTAACTTGAATATCCCTGCAAAAATCTTGATCTTGAGATCAAATCTTACCCTCCAAGGCATAGATCTGTCTCAGATCCAAAAAAATTCTTTGAAAACCCTCAAATGTCACATGCACAAAACCAAAAACCAAAACCCAGAAACCCCAGCAGATATAAAAAAATCTAAAATTGAAACCCCGAGTTAGAAATCAGAAAACTAAAAAAAAAATCTAAATATTCACACTATTAAAAATACAGATTTATATAATGTATTTACAGATCTATGCACAAGAGTTGCAGATCTGTCAGATCCGAGGAGTGTAAGTCCGACTTCGCTCCCAGATCTGAAGATCTAAGGCTCTTACTAGCCAGATTTAACTTTAAATTCAATAAAAGTTAAGATAATTTTTTTTTAATTTAGGCACAAGCCCTAGAAAAACCCTGCAAAAATAGAATTTAAGATAAGTTTGGGGAATTAGATCCGGAGGGATATTAAGATCTTATTTATTTGGGAGTCAGCTAGTCCAATCGAGGACTTCCCCAAACGTCCAATTCTAAATCCGAGATATTTCTGCACATTTAAAGTTAAACTGTTAAATCAATAGAGAAATAAGATAAAAATGAAATTTTCAAGAGATAGAGATACCAGCTAACTCAATCCAATTAAAATTCTTACCCTAAATCCAGTAACCTAAGAAAGATACATGTGCAATAGATTACTCTACAAGAGCCATTGATCAAAAATTCATTACCCAACCAAGAGCTAAATGCTTTTATATGAGCCATAACACTAACCACATTATTTCCTTGGAAAGAAGGAAACAGGTACATGCCATTGTTAGGAAGTTCATTTGGATAATCTTAAATGTTATCAAAGTTACAAGGGGCGAACAAGTCCATAATGTCTTGCACAAAGGGATAGGAAGGGCCAAAAGGATGCTAAAGAGAAAAAATCCTTGCTCAAGAAAAATCAAAATATCCACAAGAAGCGAGCTTCTAGTAGAAATTCTTGTAAGAAATGAAATAAGTGGAGTCACCACTTGAACATGAATCTAGCTCCAAAATCCCAAAGGGAGAAACCGAAAAATCAGTCAGGGAGAAACAAATGGATATCAGGGAGGGATTCTTGTGTGGGAGTAAATAGATGAATAAGTGGAGTTGACACCCAAACAGGAAACCAACCGAAATGTCCAGGTGATAAAGGTGCAAATAGAGAAGATGAAAGGGTTAGTGATATGACAAAAGATATGATGATGAAAAGATGAAGAGATGAAATGACGCCAGAAAATGTTATGCCATGTGACGGGCTAATGAATGGAGAAAAAAGATTAGAAAATTAGAAAATGTCATTGAGACCAAGGAGAGAAAAAATCTATCCCCGGAAACGGCGCCAAAAAATGTTGTCGCACAGAATGTTTAGGCACTACGGCAATGGCTCGGATCAGGGGTTGTCACCCTAAATCCCCCCTTAGTCTGCTATAAGGAGACAACTTAAACAGAGAGATTGGGGATCAGGGTGACAAACCCCGATCTAAGCCATTGTCGCGGTGCCTAGACATTATGTGCGACAACAGGGTCGACATTCCTATTGATAAGGCTATGGAAGCCTCTGAATTAATTTTGGTTGGGAGAGCTAAGGGAAGGCATTGTTCAGAAAACTACATTTCAGAGTGGATTGCAAGGGCATAGAGGGGGGCTCCAGAAATACAAGTAGAGGTGATCACATTGGCGAGGGGTGGTTTATGGTTAGATTCAACAATGGTGAGACTCTGGAATGGGTATTAGAGAATAATTGGTGCTTCAGGATCTCACCAATTTTATTCAAGAAATGGACTCCTCTTTTCGATGCATAGAGGGAAAAACTTGAGGAGATACCTATTTTGGTTCGACTTCTGGAATTTCCCCCGAAGTTATGGACGGAGAGAATTTTTAAGGCCATCAATAACAAGTTGGGGAGTTTTATTGAAGTTGATATGTCTTTCTTGGACACCAAGAGCTGGATTGTGGCCTGAATCCTAGTAAAACTAGATCCAAGAGTTGGCTTGGCAGAAAAAATTGTTCCTCGGTTATAGGGGTATTCACACTCCCAAATTATTGACTACGAGGAGCTACCTTTTCTATGCCATCAATGCCATAAACATGGGCATTTGGTGCATGATTTCCCTCTGAGTTTTTATAGAAGAAGGTGACAAAGGGGTGACCCAAGAAATGCAACTCGGGAAAATGCAGAGGAGGAAGATAATGTATAGGATGTGGATATTGGGGAATAGAGGGTTGGGGATCCCAAACATATGGAGGTTGAAGAAGATCAGAATTCGCTACATGGGATCCAAGAAATATTGGAGAATGCTCAGCAATTGGAAGCTCAGGATGAGGTGGAAACCATCAACCCTACTCCCCAGTTTGCGGGTAATTTTTTTCCTCCCCTCTCCTCTTTATCTACTTCATTGCACTCTTTTTTAGATGTTCTCCCAAGGCATGGTCCCTCTAGGGCGTTGTTGTCTGATGCTTCACCTCGTTGTAGCTTATATTTTTCTTTAAACATTATCATTAGCTCTATTTCGACTCTCAACTTATCTGTGTCATCTCCGACTCACCCTAATTATTTATCCCTCCATCCTTCTTCCTCTTTGGCGTCCCATTATAACATGCATCCTCGGGACAAGAAAGACCCCCCTTTAGTTTCCATAAGAGATATCAGGGGTTTTCAGGAGACATCTCTGCCTCATAATCCTAGAGGTAGGAAATCTAACTTATCTAAGGCTCAACAGAAAGAAAAAATTGACATAGTGGATGGGAAACAACTCTCTCTGAAAGGGGCTCTTAGAGAATCGCAATCCCTTGTGGTGCTTACCAAATTATTGTTCTATCCTTCAACTGCAGAGGGTTTTCAAGCACCAGTAAGAAGATAGCTCTAAAATATCTATTCCAAAATTACAGTCTTGATGTTTTCATGCTTCAATAAACCCTTTTAAATGGAGAGATCGTGATGGCATCTCTTTTTAAATTGATGTCGAGCTGGTCCTTTGTAACCTCTGATGAAAAGGGAAGATCTGGAGGCCTAGCTATGGGATTTAAAGATAGTAGTATTAAGTTGTTAAAATCCTGGGGATCGGATTTATTTTTGGGGGCTGAGTTTTATTCTTCAGAACTATGGATGGATCTCTCCCTTCTCAACATCTACGATCCATGCCATGACAGGGCCTCTTTCTGTAATTTCCTGTTCTTTGAATATTTCATGAAGTCCTCCAATTTGGTGGTGGGAGGGGACTTTAATTTCTCTTTGGGTATGTCTAAAACATGGGGTCCATTGGATCAATTTGATCCCCTAGAAGATTTATTTGTGAATAAATTGATGATTGCTAAGCTTATTGATGTGAATTTGATCAAATCTAGACCCACCTTCAGGAACAGGCGCTCGGGTGTAGTGAGGGTGGCTAAGAGACTAGATCGTTTCGTGATGAAGGAAGATCTAGTAAATTGAATCTCCCTTTTTAAGAAGTTGGTTGGGTTTGGAGGTGGTTCAGACCACTTTCCTATCATCTTGGAGCTTAAAGGGAACAATAGGAAGCATGGATCTCCTTTTAAATTTAACCCATCCTTGCTCAAATATCATATTTAAAAAGATTTAGTTAAAGCTACTTAGAGTCCTCGGGTCCCTGACCAGGGTTCTTCTTTAGCCCAATTTTTTATGGAAAAATTTAAAAGAATGAAACAAGCAACAATAACTTAGGAAAAATATAAATGGATTAGGGAAGAAGCTAAGCTAAAATGATTTGAAGAATCTCCTGAAATCTTGGAAAGCCCGGAGGGGGATGGATACGAGACAAAATAGAAAAAGGAGAGGATAAAACAATTGGAATCCTCAAAAATAAATATTCTTAATAATATATAAGATCAGTGGAGGCTCAAAAGTAGAGCTATTTGGTTAGTTGTTGGGGACGAAAACTCTAAATTCTTTCAAAATTATGCTAAAGGTAGGAAGAATATTGATACTATTTGGGAAATGCAATAGGCAGACAGGGGAACTGCTAAATCTTTGATGAGCATGTGATTTTGGGGAGAGATCATTTCAAATGCCTGTTTAGAGTCCTAGAAGAAGCTACAATTACGGAAGTCATTCAGGTTGCTCAATTTTTCCCTAGATATGCGGAAGAGGAAGAAAATGATATGTTCATGATTCATGTTTCAAAAGGATAAGTTGAAGGAGTTATTAAATCAATGCAGAAAGATAAGAGTTTGGGACCGGATGGTTGGACGGTCGAATTCTTTCAACACTTCTTTGAGATTGTAGGGGACGAGCTTATTGGGGTGGTCGAGGAATCTAGAACCAAAGCTTATGTTTATGAGCCATTCAACTCCACCTTTTTGGCACTAATCCCTAAAATTGATGATCCAAAAAAAAATGAGGATTTCAGACCCATCTCTCTCTATAATTGTCTTTATAAAATCATTGCAAAGATGATAACTATCCTTCTGAAACCAATTCTATCGAGATTATTTCTAGGGAACAATGTGGATTTCTTGATGGCAGACAGATCCATGAATCCACAGGGGTTTCTCAGGAATCTATCCATAGCATCAAGAGGAGCAAAAGGAAAGGTCTGATAGTAAAAAATTATCTCTCAAATTCCTATGACAGAATCAACTGGTTATATTTGCGCCTTTTTCGTACTCACCTAGGTTTCAGTATTGGTTTTATCGATTGGGTCATTGGATGCATATCAAATGTGATTTTTATTGTCCTAATTAATGGCACAACCTCCCCTTTTTTCCACAGTCAGAGAGGGCTCAGACAGGGGTGTCCTCTGTCTCCACTACTTTTTTTACTTGTGGCCGAAGGACTAAGCTAGTTGATTCTTGCATCTAAACAAAGAGGAGAAGTTAAAGGAATCTAAGTAGCCATAAATATGTATATCACCCATCTCTTGTTCGTAGATGACATTCTCCTTTTCAATGACGGATCTAGAGGTGATATTCAGCAGCTAAAATACTCCCTCAATATGTTTCCCAAAGCCATTGAGAAGTGTATAAATGATCAAAAATCCTCAATAGTCCATGAAGGTTTCTCGGTTGCATAAATAAATAGACTACTCTCGGTTCTCCCTTTTGAAGCAAAGGCTATGAGGGACAATTTTAAATATTTGGGGTTCAACCTCAAGCCAAACTCCTACATAAAGCATGACTGGAAATGGTTGTTGGAAAAAATCAAGAAACACATTAAATAATGGAGTTTCAAGTGGCTATCGAGGGCTGGTAGACTGGTGTTAATTATCTATTCTAATTTCTATACATGTTTACTGGATTTCCCTCACTGAGTTCCCAAAGAAATTCTATCCCACATTAGGGAACTGTGTGGTCAATTTTTATGGGTTAGATCGAAGGAGGATGCAGTCCTCCCATGGGTAGCAAGGGACAAAATAACCCTCCTAAAGGCCCGAGGTGATTGGGGAATAAAGGATCTACCCTTTTTTGCATCCTCTCTTGTAGAAAAATCAGGGCGGTGTATATTATCAATGGATAATCTATGGATTACAGTGTTGAAAAGGAAATATAATGACCATGTTCCCATCGAGGAATGGATGTGTGAGATAGACAAGAAAAAACTAAACGAATCTACTATTTGGAAGGCCACTGTGGAATATTTTGGCATTATTGAAGATGAACTTGTGTCCCATGTAGGGAATGGAGAAAAAATCAGAGTAGGTATTGATTTGTGGGTGGGATGCAGCGAAGGATTGTTCTTCCAAGGGATCTAACATATTCCCTCAGCAATCAAGATATCATCTTTTTGAATCAGATTGCGGAAGAAGAAATATCAATGACTTGGCATCAAGGCTAGAAATCGACTGAAGATCTCCACTTAGAGTCCCAATCGGGAGATGATTGTCAGAGCTATATTAGAGAATTGTAACGCACAGATGTGAAGATAAGGGATAATTTAGATGTACTCTGATGGGTACATGCACCATAAGGCCAATAATCTCCAAAATATGGCTACATTTATCAAATGGATAGGAGAGCTCAGGGGGTGCAGTCATAGTGGTGGAAACCACTTTGGAAACTGAAATGCCCAGCGAAATCAAGATTGTTCTTCTGGTGTCTGCTTAAGAATAAAGTGCCCGCATGGGACTACCTTCAAAAAAGGAACAAACACAGGCCTAGTTGGTGCATATTATGCAAAAATTTATAAGAATCAGTATACTATTTGTTCGTAAATTGTCCTTTCATTATTAAAATATTGTAGGCTACCTTGTGTCTTTTAGGAATTAGACAGATCTGGCATGGGTCAAATACAATGGAAGCTTGGAAAAATTGGTGGAACTAAGCACGTGATGAAATTTTGAGAAATGGTCCTCCGATAATCACATGGGGCATATGGTTGGCAAGGAACAAAGGCATCTTCTAGGACACCCCCTCGTCACCCTCCCTAATTGAAGCTGAGTGTGCTTCGATTTACTCTTTAATACCCCTCCCATCAACAAATCAGACCTCTCAGATCATCAAAGAGGAACAAATCAGTCCACATATTCCTTGGACATACTTCGATGGTGCATCTAATGTATAGAGCAAATGTGGGGTGGGGCTGGTAATACACATAAATGAACACAAAATCTTAAAAGCTTCAGTTGGCCTTGGTCCAGGATCAAACAATTTTGTAGAACTTCAATCATTGAAATACTTATTATGCTGGATTCGGGAAATTGGGATTGATACAGTTCAAATTTTCGGTGATTCTTTAAATGTTATAAACTGGTTTAATGAAGTTCAAAGATGTCAAAATCACATTTTGATTCCACTCATACAAGAAATTTTACATATTAAAATGGGTTTTGATTCTATATTTGTTTACTACATATATAGGGAGCGAAACTCAGAGATGGACCTCCTTTCCAAGGAGGGTCTGCAACAGGATTTGGCCACATGGCGTGTAACATAAACAAAGGAGGGGAGGATCTGTGTATCGGATCAACATTCGTACAACAGATGATACATGTTTTTTTTTTCCTTTAAGTTCTGGCAATCACACTTTAATTTATCTTTTTACTCGATGCAATTTTATCAACTCTATACGGTTCAAATATTTAGTCACTACTGGTACATTTACTTTTTTGTGGACATATTGGCTACAGTTTCTTCTAAACAATTACTATGTGTGGGTTGTTTTCTCCATGATATGGGGAGGCCCAGTTATGGTTTTTAGTTTTTTTGCATGTTAATCTGTGTAACACAATTATGTCTGGTATTGTCATGGTTTTACTCAGTTTCGTTGTATTTTTTCCTTGTGGATCCACAAACAATCACACTTTAATTTATCCTTTTACTTGATGCAGTTTTATCAGCTCTATACAGTTCAGATATTTTGTCACTACTGGTACATTTACTTTTTTGTGGACATATTGGCTACAGTTTATTATAAACAATTATTATGTGTGGGTTGTTTTCTCCATGATATGGGGAGGACCAGTTATGGTTTTTAGTTTTTTTTGCATGTTGATCTGAGTAACACAATTACATCTGGTATTGTCATGGTTTTACTCATTTTTGCTGTATTTATTCCTTGTGGATCCACAAACTCAGGAATGCCTAATGCAAACTCAGGAATGCCTAATGCATCTACAGCTGTAACTTTTTATTGACTTAATAAAAGTTTGATTTTTCTCAAAAAAAAAAAAAGGAAGAAGTTAAAAGTAAAAAATAATAATAAAATTCATTTTGTTATATTGTAGTTTTGTTTTTATTAATAAAATTAAGATTTTTTTAGATAAAATAAAATCACAATTTAGATATCACATTAAAATATATAACATATAAATAGTAAATTGTGTGTTGTCAGTAATATGTCCAAAAGGTTTCATCTACATCAAGTTAATGACTGTGGAAATATACATTCTAAAATATAAATAGTAGTTATAAACTAAGATCCATTTTACCATATAAATTAAAATAACGATAACCATATTTAAATTTAATTAATAAGCACATAAGAATTTTGGACTTACAATAAAATTTACCATATAACAAGATTCTTAACCATGGATAGTCACCTCCATTTTACCATGGATATTATTAACTTGTAAATAGACTTTGTTACAATATTATGGGCCAATACCATGGCTTAACAATACCACCTGTCCAAAAACCATAACTCGTTTCAAAATCAAAATATTTTATTTTGTAATTGTTTTTCAAATTAAATATGTTGCAATGTTGTAAATGTTTGTAAACATTTACTTGTGGGCTCAATTCAAAAATAATAAAAGGTTAAATGTAACTGCACCGAGAGACACTCTCCAACTGAGTATGGTAGAGATGTTGTAATTTCATGTAAATATTTTGTCTAGGCCAAAATAAAATAAAATAAAAATTAATAATTATAATTATCAATAAAATATTTTGACTATGTCGAATTATATAAAACTAACACTAAAAATGAAAAAAAATGAAAAAAAATAAAATAAAAATTACATTTATAACTATAATTATAATTAATAATAAAATCAACTACGATCCATATTAACTTCAGATCTACCAAGCATCAAGAAGGATCAAATCTCTTGATATGCAAGGCTCTTTTAGAGTGAAAAGTGATTTGATCTCTCTTAATGCTTGGTAGATCCAGAGTTAAAATGGATCTAGGTTGCTATAAAACAATTAAAAAATATATGGTTAAAACATTTTATTGGTGTAACACACACAAAACTCGCGCGCGCGCCCATGCTCGATAAAAACATTTTATTGGTGTGGAATATGAGCATGCTAGATGGAAAGAGCTTTGGAAACCCTTGTGGCGACTAGGTTTTAGCCCTAGCCATCCAATATTTTCTTTGTTTGAATGGACTTTTGCAAGTATGGCTATCGCCCAAGGTAGCTCTTCTTTGATTTCATACAACTCTATGCTAAAATTTGATTATGATCTTCAGGTGGTTCAAGAAATTCCTTCCCTCAATGTTCTTGTGGATGAGGAAGCTTTCTATTATGAAAAATATTTCTCAAAGAATGGTTTGGTTTGCAAGTTTAATGGGTTTTGGTTGCGGTTGGTCGATTTGAACAAATGGATCTATGAGACATGGAAGCCCCTTTTGATGGAGGAATTGAAAATTTACTCTATCGCTTGGGGTTTTTTCACTATTGTTTTTTAGAATATAGAGGAAAAGAAGGCCATCTATGAAGTTGGTATGTAGTTTTGATCAATGTTGGTCTCTTCATGCAGCCCTTGACTTCCACCTTTGATCCAGTAACAACATCAATCTCCACAACCCCAGTTTGGGTAAGGCTTCTCAACCTTCCCTTACATTTTTGGAACCTTACATCACTTTCCCCATTGGGAATGTGTTGGGGAAATTTTATCACCGTTTTCCTAAAACATTTTTTTTTACAAGACTACTTATGCACACATTTGTGTGGATATGGACTCCAATAAGGGTTTTCCTAGGGAGATTAGTTTGATGGATCCAAACTATGTTTAGGTCGAAAAGCTCGACTATGAGAATATTGCAGTTTGATGTAGAGCATACTATTAAATGGGGCATGTAATTAAAAATTGCCCCAAGCATTCTCAAAATAGAAAATACTAGAAAAATTCTCGAAGGCCCAAATGGTGGGAAGGAGCGCAAGGTGATCAGCATACGATATACAAAGAGGAAGAGATTCAGGAAAATAAAGAACTACAAGACAAGAAGGAAGTAAATACAGAAAAAGAAATCGCATCTGCAACAATAACATCTAAGCAGGAAAAATCGCATGCCAATGTGGATCCTCTGGTCGGAAATAAGGATTCCTTAAACGCAACATTAGTGAAAAAACAACAATCCCTCGTGGAAAACAAATCCCCTTCGGAAACCATAAGGAATAATGTTTAAATTTCTTCTTCTTGGGCATATTAAGTGGATGAGGAAGATTTCAATAATATTACCATGCACTTATTGAAGAAATATCCACTAGAATTTGTAAAAAATGTGGATTAGACTCAAGTTGGGAAGAAAGAAAAAAAAAATTCACCAAGAATCAAGAAGTCAGACTATATCAAAATAAAATTAGTCAACAATGGAATGTAAATCTATCTAGATATTGGGGGTTTTTTGGAAAAAAAAATATTTGGAAAGGGACTTAAATTTGTGTGTAATGGGGAACTTGTTTGAGGGTTTGGATTGAGCCTTCATGCTCAATCTAAAATTTCCAAGCCTTGGATAAATCTAAAACATGTAAATGGTTATGGGTCATGTATCCAACTTTTTTAATATAAATGTTATATGTTTAAAAAAAAAAACAAAAACAAAAAAACAAAACAAAACATAAACATTTTATTGGTGTGTTGTTCAAAATTAAGGAGATATGGAATTCTTTTTATGTTCAACAAAGATATGACACATGGAATATGTATATAACCAACATAGATCTATCTTAACCTGGTATCTATCAAGCATCAAGAAAGATCAAAACTCTAGAGGTGCAAACTTTTTTTAAGTTTTGCACTCTAAAAGAAGTTTTCACCTTAAGAGGTTTGATCCATCTATGTGCTTGGCTTAAGATGGATCTATGTTGGTTATAATTTACATAATAAAACTTATTGTAAATTAGTTATCATTCATGATTGTAGATTGATTCATCAATATTATTGTTGCACCCAAAGACTCTCTACAACCCTATATAAGGGAGATGTTGCCCTATAACCTTACATTTAAAAATAATAAAAATAATGCTTACATTAACAAATTAAAATTAGTAATTAAATAATAATAATAATATGTGTCATAAATAAAATACTTTAATTTGCACCTAACAACTTTATATAGAAAGATAAAGTAATTGAAAGTAAAAAAATTGAATTTACTAAAAGTTTTCAGTGTGAGAGATACATAATTTCTTCACTACTTAATATGAAGTTGATAGATAATATGTAAAAATAATATTAATGATATTACATGATGTGTAATTAATTCTATGTTTAGTTGACCTCTAATATTTTAACAAAAAATGGAAAAATGGTGATTATGTTGACGACTAGGGTTACGCTCTCCTCTTCCTCTGCAGTTTCCGAACCTTCCTTCGCTATAGCCACACCGCTCCAGCTCGACCTCGCAGCTCATAAGCTTCCACTATTCCTCCACGATGGCCAAGAGGAGATCCAACACTCTAGAGGCCCCTCTAGTTCACCTGCCACTCCGGATGAAGCCACTCACGACTTTTTTCACACTCTCGAGCCTCTGGCCAGCCCCGATGCCTCGTCCCCACTCGGGACTCATCCTGAACGCTGCAGTGCGGGGATTCGGATGCAGCTGGAAGACAATTGGCTCAAAAACTGCTCTGCGTCCCTGATTTCTGCAACGGATCGGTTCTTGAGCACCAATCACAATCTGCAGGAGGAACCTCCTCACAAACAGCCCCCAGGAAGACATGCACTCGGAGATACAAAAGGATCCAGCACCGAGACGCTCCAGAAAGATCCCTGGTGCCTACACAATAAGAACACAGATGGGGCCACGGGCATGGAAGAACAGGAAAAACTCATCACTCTGGACTCAAATTTGAGTTTGGGAAGTCGGGGTTTCCTAAAACAACGCTCCCTTGCATTTCAAATACAGATCTCTCTCCTATCAAGCAGATCCATGCTGCTTTGGTTTTGCCCAACAGATAGAGTTTAGAATCTCTTGCAGACCCTTGAACACAATCTGGGTATCCCCACAGCTCTTCAATGACTTCTCTATGCAAGTAAACAGCTTGATGCATCTTTTCCCTTCTTCTTCTACAACATTGAAAGAGATGCTACTTTATTTTTATCCCTTCATTTAAGAGGAGGAGCCGCAGGAAATTCATCCTCTTCTCCAGCTTTATCCTACAAGCATGTTGTCCATGCACAACCCAAGAAAGACGCCCAAACCCCTGGGGCCCCCAAGCCTTTTCTGGTTGATAAACTAAGTTGTTCCCTCCATTGAGATCTCCCATCCAAATCTGGCATAACAGCAACAACAACTTTCACAAAACGCTATCATCTGCAGATTTAATGGACTCTGGCCTCGCACCAAGGATCTCGAGTGGATATATGCCAACTGGACCCACAACTGCAAGGTCAGCCTCTGCTCAAACGGTTTCTTCATAGTACTATTCGATCACAAAAAAAATTATCAAAAAGCCCTCATAGAAGGTCGTGGTTTTGGGGTGCAGAAGGATTATTCATTACCCCGTGGTTCCCATATTTCGACCCAACTATAGCAGTCATCACTAGGACTCATGTCTGGGTCAGGCTTCCCAATTTACCAGCCCATCTATGGCACCTTTCAGTATATCGAGGAATAGGAAATGCACTGGGTCGCTTCTTGCAGGCAGATTACTCACGGGAAATCCAAGGACTCGTACACATATGCTAGAGTATGCGTGGAAGTGGACATTAGCAAAGGCCTGCCCGAACAAATTAATCTCAAAATAAGCGACTTTATATGGACTCAACTCCTAGATTACAAGAATAATGCCTTCCGCTACCGCCATTTTCACCAAACTGGGCATCTTCAAAACTCCTGCACCACATTCCTTGAAAAAAAAAAGGAAAACATCTCAAAAAAGTCCAAATCCAAAAGATGGACACCTTGTAGTCCACCGCCCGCAGAAGACATTGAATCCTCGAGTTCAGAGGATAAAGAGAGTGATGCAGAACCGAAACATACTCAATAGATGAATGACTTGTCCTCCGCCGCTCCTGAGGATCCTCCAGACACAACGATCTCTCAGAAACGCACACATGAATCCTCCTCTTCTGACACTGATAAGGAGACTCCTCCCTTAGTAAATTCTAGTCTACAAGTGGTTCTGACCCATCCACACCAAGCAGGATGGGTTAAAGTCAACAAAAAGAAAGGAAAGAAACTCTGCTTGGAGACTTCTGCCCAGTGTGGGTAGATCCTGGCTTTATCTTAAAGATCTCTCTTCATGCTTCTCAGCGTTTTGCTTGTTTTTGCTTCTCTCTTCAGGACCGAGGTTGATAGTTTATCATTTTTGGATGGCCCGCTTCTTGCTTCTCTTGGTTGTAATCATACCATGTACCATATTTTTACTCAATAGAATTAGACTTATTCAAAAATAAATAAATAAATAATAATAATAATAATAATAATAAAATAAAATTAAAATAAAATAAAATTAAAATAAAAATAAATAAATTTAAAAATAAAAAATAAACAAATTTTAACAAAAAATATATTAATAACCAAAAAAAAAATTTAACAAAAAATATATTAATAACAAAAAAAAAATGTGTTAGCACAAATAAAATATTTCAATGTTTATATTAGATAAAATAATTTTATATATAGGGAGAAAATTAAAGTAATTTAAATAAATAAATAAATAAAGTATTGCATGTTTACTTTCCATTTCAAGGGAGATGTGTAATTTATTACATTTTTAAACTAAGAGCTATCAACCATCAAGAGGGATCAAAACTCTCAAGGTGCAAACCTTTTTTTTAAGTTTTGCACTCTAAAAGAAGTTTGCACCTTAAGAGATTTGATCTCTCTCTGTGCTTGATAGATCTAGGGTTAAGATGGATCTATGTTGGTTATAATTTAGATAGTAAAATTTATTATAAATTGTTTATCATTCATGAATGTCAGTTTAATCATCAATATTATTGTTGTGCCCAAAGGTACTCTACAACCCAATGTGAGGGAGATGGTGTCCTGTAACCTTACATCTAAAAATAATAAAATGATACTGACATTAACAAATTAAAAAATAATAATAAAAAAATTAATGTTATAGATCTAGGGTTAAGATGTATCTATGTTGGTTATAATTTAGATAGTAAAATTTATTATAAATTTTCTATCATTCATGAATGTCAGTTTAATCGTCAATATTATTGTTGTGCCCAAAGACACTCTACAACCCAGTATGAGGGAGATGGTGTCTTGTAACCTTACATCTAAAAATAATAAAATGATATGACATTAACAAATTAAAAAATAATAATAAACAAATTAATGTTAGTCATAAATAGAATACTTTAACTTTCACCTTCATTTTACAACAACTTTATATAAAAAGATAAAGTAATTGAAAGTAAAAAAAATAAAAAAATATTGCACTGAGAGACGCTCTATGGTAACGATGTTGTAAAACGTTATGTAAGGCATTATGTAATGTTATGTTGCCTCCGTTAACATTATAATTTAAAAATAAAAAATAAAAAATAATATTTATATATGAGTTTGATTAGTTTGTGGTATTTGTCCATGGTATTACATAGAGCATGGTATTTGTTATGATGAAGCTTATTTAAAGGCTCATGGAAATTTGTTATGGAAAGCAAGAGTACCAACTTAGATCCATCTTAACTCTCACCTTGATCTCTCTTGGTGTTATTTACTAAAACGTTTTAGTTTGAGGGAGATACATAATTTCTTTACTACTTCATATGGAGTCGACAGATGACATGTAAAAATAATATTATTGATATTACATGATATGTAATTCATTCTATGTTAAGTTCACATTTAATATTTAAAACAAAAATATAATATTTCAATGTTTATATTAGATAACATAATTTTATATCAACTTTATATAGAGAAAAATAAAGCAATTAAAAAAAAAAAAGAAACAAACAAACAAACAAACCTTACATTTTCGAGTTCACATTTAATATTTAAAACAAAAATATAATATTTCAATGTTTATATTAGATAACATAATTTTATATCAATTTTATATAGAGAAAAATAAAGTAATTAAAAAAAACAAACAAACAAACCTTACATTTTCGCTTGTAAGGGAGATGTGTGATTCATCGCGTTCTTAAATTGAAGTTGATATAAAACATCTAAACAATATTAATAACAAAAAAAAGAAGATTAATATTGATTATGAATCAAATATTTCAACATGCATGTTAGGTAAGACATTTTAATATCAAATATATATAAAGAGAGAAAGAGTTTTCGTTAATAAGTGCTTTGTAGTTCAAGGTATGAGGGAGATTTGTAATTCCTTCAATGTTTGATATGGAGTTGATATGAAACATTTTACACACACACATAATCTCTCTCTATCATTTGAATATATGTTTTCTATCTCTAAATATTAGGAGGCTTGTATTAACATTTTAATGTGGAGAATGTAAATCATAAATAAAATATTTAAATGTCAACTAGATATATATTATATAAAACAAGTGAAAATAACATTTTTCTTCTAGTTAAAACATGTTATTAGTGTGTTTCTCAAAACCAACATAGATCTTTCTTAACTTTAGATCTGCCAAGAGTTAAGAGAATTCAAATCTCTCAAGATGCAAATCTTTTCTCAAATTTTGAACTTATAAAGAGGTTTGCATATTGAGAGCTTTGATCCTTCCTAGTGCTTAGTAGGCCCAAGTTTAATGTGGAGAAAGTGAATAAAATATTTCAATGACTAACTTGAGTAAAATGTTTCAGTGTCAACGTAAAAGGATCTTAGCTTGAGTGGTTTGGTGAATAGTTTGATATTGAAAGATATTTTTCTTATTAATATTTATATTTAATATTAAAAGATTTTTTTGGGGCCTCTCTATACAAAAAGTTCTAATTGTGTCCATAAGTGTTTTTTGTTTTTTAGTATGAGGGAGATGTGTAATTCTATTTTTTTTTAATTGATAAAAGCTCTCAAGGTGCAAACATTTTTATTTTTTTTAAGTTTTGCACTATAAATGTACAATGAAGAATTTAATTTATGGTGGACATTGAAATGTTTTTTTGTTATTAATATTTATGTTTGATATATGTTCGGTATTGAAAGATTTTTTTTGTTATTAATATTTGTATTTTTTGCTAGTTTATGTGAGTCTTGAGGTGACTAGCATGACTAACTAGTGCCTTGAGTAGCCACAACCCAAGAGCATTTTAGATTTCAAAATCATCTAGAGATCACACCTAGCCTAGGCCACACCAACCCTTAGCATCACTGGATTTTTTCCCATGGAGTTTCGAATCGGTGACCTTTACACCAAAGAGTGCCTTAACAAAACACCGTGTCACTATTTGCTCTACACCCCCTGGGCTTTATTATTATTATTTATATTTGATATTAAAATATTTTTTTTCTTATTAACATTTTAAATTTTTTTATGTATGTATTATTTTAATTCTTTTAATGTAAGGTTACGGGACAATAGATCTCCCACATTGGGCTCTAGAGGGCCTCTCTAAACAAAAAAATCTAACTTCGTCAATAAGAGATTTCTACTTTTTAGTATGAGGGAGATGTGTAATTCCTTCACTACTCAATATGGAGTTTAAGCGTGAAATGTAAAATAATATTACAAACCATTATGAAGAAGATGTGAAATTCCTTCCATGTTCAACATAGGGTTAACAAGTTGTATTTAAAAAGGAAATATTAATAGGAAAAAATATTTCGATGTCAAACTTAAATAAAATATTTCAGTGTCCATATTAAGTAACATAATTTTATATCAACTTTATATATAAAGATAAATAAAATTTTCACCTAAATGATAAGTTTTAAATTATATTCAGGTTTGCATCTAGGTCGCAACAAATACTTCAGGTATTACATATCAATATCAACAAAATTTCATTATCTTCCCTCATATCTAAGAGCATTACTATCTTTTCTTAAGGGACATGAATCTGAGCATAAAAAATGGGGTTTTTTTAGGTGGACGCCTAACAAAACTGCCACCCACTAAAAGGAAAAATTTACATAACATTCAACTACTAATTTATAATAGAATATCTCATAACAATGAACTTGCCCATGTCTTGGGAAGATTCATTTAAAAAAATAAAAAATAAAAAAATAAAATAAAATAAAAAATAAAAAAATAAAATAAAATAAAATGATTATGGTTGGATTACTTGAATTGACTATATCATTCATGTTGAGGGTTAGGTTTTTTGCCAAAGCTTTGAGCTCTTTTATCTATTGCTGAAGTGTGTTCACTTCGTCTTCATTTTTCTCAAATTTTTCTTTCACCTCTTGAAGACTATCATAATACAAGAAATAGATGTTATATTCTCATTATGCTTCAATTTTAACTTAGAGAAATCTAATTGTAGTGATTCAAGCCTCTCTACAAGCTGAGCAATGGTTTCCTTATGATTACAACCCATAGATGCCTCGATGTTGAAACCAATAGCTATATGAATGTCAAGGGGAGTTGTACTATAACCTAGGCCCTCTATTGTGTTTAACAAATTGAGAAAAGGCAAATGAATCCCAGAAATTTCCAAACTTTTATTTCAAATCCCTCGGTAACTTTGAAATGATCATAGGGTCCCCTATTCCTTACAGAACACTAGAGCACACTAAAGGTAAGAACGCACCCAAAAACAATGACCATAGAGTTTGAATTCCAACCAAATTCTCCATAGAAATCAACAAAAATTGACTTTTTTTTAAATTATTTAATCTAGATTGGATCATTATATTTGTTTGATCCATCTCGATGCTTTTAGAGTGGAAAAAGTGGAGGAATCAGCTCGGGAGACTGTTTTTACCTACAGGACCCAGTTTGGAAAAACAGGGTATGAAACCTTTTGGGAATATTTTGAGGCATAAAACAACTTTTTTGGGGGTAAAACTCTTTTTCTTTAGCATACACCTTTTCATGTTATTCTACACATATATACCTTTCCAACAACGCAAGAATCATGTTAATCAAAGTCTGTATGCAAAAGTTATGCCACTCAAAAGTTGAACTTCCTATTTTCACCACCATAATTCAAGAGGATGCCACGTCAGCCCCCATTATTCATGAAAAAGGGTCTAGCCATGTGAATATGATGTAGAAGGCTCTAGAAGATTATATATTGTAACTTTGGTTAAGATTTGAGGTAGTCAAACCTAACCACTAGTAGGCTATCGAGTTGTGTTATAACTAGGCCACTAGGAGGAAAGGGATTCCATTCTTTTGAGTGAATTTGTTCCATAGTTGAGAAAAAATAGCCAAGAGGGATAGGAGGTAGAGCACACATAGAGGATTTGTTCACTGTAACATCCCATGTGCCACAGACCATACTTCTTTGTACTTGCAACCATATTTCCATTAAGAGAAAGAGGGAAAAGCGACCTCACCTTCCAGCTGAGTTTTTCTCCTAAAAGGGTTTCTTAAATAATATCTTGTGTCAAATGTGTGTGTGAGATTTTATTTTTTAGTTCTATTTTATGCATAATTTTCATTTGTGTGCATGCAATATTAACAGTAAATCTACATATCTAGAAATATAATAAAACTATAATGGTCTAGAATCTCATATTTTAAATATAATAATATCAAATCTATTGTGATGAACTGTCCAGTGGAATATCCATGACAATTTATAGATCATTATCTAAGACTCCTCTCACCTAAAAAGTGACTCACACTAATTTTTATTTACTGCTTCCAACCATATTTCACCATAATGACATATAGAACATTCCCATAGACAGATTGTAGCACATGCCAATCCCCAAACAAAGCATTGGTCCTGTATATGTACCAATTTTTCACACCAAAATTTCTAGCATGAAAACCTAATTAAGAATTGATCACCCACCTTAAATGAGCACTCTTCATGCTTTAGTTGAACCAGGATTCGATGTAGAGGAGAATTGCATGACTCCCACTGGCCACCCCTAATTTCTTTCCCTAAGTTGAAAGGAAAATGCACCCCCAAAAATCATTTCTTACAGAGGAAACTTTCCAATTCTTAGAGTGTTCACTGCTCTTTGTCCCTACGTCCATTACGATTTTCTCTTAGTAATCATGCACATAGATGAGTGACAGTGGGATTGGCCTAACCTATACCTTCATGTAAGTGCCACACTCACTAGCAAGTCATTCACCATTACTGTGCATAAGTGTAAAAAAATGTAGATTGATATTACCCTATGGGAGCATGATCTAGGAATTGTAGAACTTTGTACCTATTTTCCTAAATAGAACGAGCTTGTTGTACTCCTCAACTTGTGAAAGGATATTGATATGAATGTTGGATTTGATTGATTGTGTTAAATTCATTAGGGATTTTTGAATAAAATTTATTGAAAAAAAAAAAATTTTAAAAAAAATATTATTTTTAAAAATATTAAATCCATCATCTTCGAAGGTATTAGAGAGGGCCTAATATGGCCATTTAATTTTAAATTCCTCATTTGTAATTTACACCCCTCGTTGGCACAAATATCCACTTCTTTATTGAGACCTCTTCGGACATGAAAGAATGCTAGGGAGGGGATTCCTTCTACAAATTTCCTGACCCTTCTTATAAGGTTTTCTAGATATTTAACATTTGGGAAGGAGCCCTTGATCATATGTTGAATAATTAGGAGAGAATATCCCAAAATAATAAGATAATTGGCATGATTTTTCTTAGATATCAGAAGACCTTGATAAATTCCACATTATTTTGCTTGACTATTTGTCAAGTGACCTAATTCCCATGAATATTATAGAAATGTAACTTCCTCGAGGTCATAGAGCACCCCTCCCCATCCTACCCTCCTTGGATTCTTCTTTGAGGAACCATCAAAATTGAGAATCAATCTTATTCATGATTGATTTTGTTCTCTTAAAATCTAGCTCTTAAATTCTTAGCTTCAAACTTTCATAAAATATTATCTTGTTTAATCCCAAGGATTTGAAAGGATTTTCTAATACAAGAAATTTGGAGCACCAATCCCTTTCAAATGGATCCAACCTTTGCTACGAAGTACCTATTGTATATTTTTGAGTTGTTCCGTGGAAGGTTATGCGAAGTATCCAATATGTTTTATGATAAGGAGTCTTTAATAGAGTGTTGGGCTTCCTTATTAGATCTAGGAGATACTCGATTTGGTCTATATTGTATCTTGGGAGAGGATTTTAATACAACCTTGCATTAATGGGAGCAAAAAGGGGGATATCTAGTTAGAAATCAATTTCAGGAAAATATGGAAGATTTCATTCAAAAAATAAATTTGTTGGATATTAAGCCCTCCTCGAACAAGATTACATGGGGTAATAAAAGATCAGGCCAAGGTGATATTACTGTAATATTAGATAGATTTCACAAAACATATTTGATTCTTCTCATATAATTCCATAAAACAACTCAAATCATCGACCAATTGTGTTATACATTTATGAAAATATAAATTACGATCCTTATCCCTTTCGGTTTTTTCCACTCTATACTGGAACAGAGGACGTTAGAAACTTGTACATATATATATATATATATATATATATATATACACTCACACACACACACAATAGAACATACATGATTTAAGGGGGCATGATGAAACGAAGTCGCCAACAAGTGAGGGAATGATCATTGATCTAATAGCTTGAGCGTAGGATGAGCCCATGGAACAACTCAAATCATCGACCAATTGTGTGAGATATTTATGAAAATATAGATTACTGTCCCTATCCCTTTCGTTTTTTTCCACTCTAGACTAGAACAGGGGGCTTTAGAAACCTATACAAACACACACGCATATAAATAATAGAACATATATGATTTGAGGGGACATGATGAAACCAAGTCGTCAACCAGTAAGGGAATGATCGTTGATCCAATATCTTGAGCGAAGGCTGAGCCCATAAGGTGCATACACCTCCTTAAGCACCTCAAGAATTTACTGAGAGAATTCCATTACCATGCCATAACTTTTTTTGTTTTTGAAGGATCTATTGATCCCCCATTTTTGCCTCATGTAGTATGATCAGGTGCTAAGTGTAAAAGCTCAAAAATAAAAGTTCTTAAAATCGAATGGAAACTAAACGATAGCGAAGAGCTTGTCACCAGGAATCTGGCGCAATTCGTTTTGTCGAAAATGGAGTCCGTATGAGGAAGATAGAGACCGTTGTTTGTTTTCCTAAACAACTAAAAAAATTGCAGAACATGACAGAATGGTGACATGGAAGCCCAGTCAGAAGAAAAGGGATATTCTGGGAATACTTTGTCATTTTCACCCAATGACATTTTGACAAGTGTCATTGCAGGATTCGCCAGATAGTTTGGAAGGTGAAATTTATTTTATGTGTCTCCTAAGGTCGAATTTGAATTTTTTTTTTATAGTTAGAATAATCCAACCAGAGGTTGACACATGGTGCAGCCAGGGGCCGCCACATGCCCCCTCTAGTGGACCAAGCTGGAAGGCCGAATTGCATTTTATGCTATGGTCGAAACTATGGTATAGTCCGAATGTCGAATTTATATCATATACTCCAAAGTCTAAATTTATGATATTATCAAAGGTCGACTGATATATATATATGGTTGGAAAACCATATAACTATGGTTGAAATAATATTTTGGTGTGGCAAAAGGTATACAATGGTAGAAGGGTGGAGGTCAGGGCTCGACCCCACAACCTCCCCCAAGTGAGCAGACATGCTTACCATCATACCACGGCATCAAGTCTTAATATATATATCCGCGAACTTATACTTATCGTCATATGTATTTACCTGCGGGGTTTGGAGGGGGCCAGCCCCCTCCCCACAGGACCATCCACCATAACCAAAGGCATATTTAATGTTTATGCGCAGGATTAATAGTTGTAATACGGGTTTATTAAACCCATAACCCAATATTAAACCGCGTTATTCAAATATTAATGCACAATTTGTTAAACACGCTTATAGTGCTCACTCCTACTTATCCTAAGTTAAACTCGCTTATGTTTAATTAAACTCGGGTTTATTTTGGCGGCATATTCGGCAAAGCCATAAAATTCGGATCTACCCCCAACTTTAGTGGCCTTAACTGGAATCATCTCCAAATTTAGTGGAGATTTCCTAAGCCAAACTGTTTTGGCCATAACTTTTGCAAAATTCGACCAAAGTGGGAGCACGAAGAGTCATTTCTGGATGATTTGGAAATTATGAACACATTGAATCAGGTTTCAGGAGCAGTAGATAAATGTAAACAATACTTTTTTCACATTTGAGCTAATATAGAGGCCCAAGCCATGGAAGCTGGACCAAGGAGATGTAGCCCAAGAGGGGTGAACTCCTTCATCAAAACATTGTGTTAATGGATCATTGTGATGGTTTTTTGTACATGTTATTGTTTATGCTCAACATTATGTTTTAATGTTTTTATGCTCATGAATTTAGCATAAAATTCAGCTCATTTACTTGTTTAACACTTGTTATCACTCCACCAGATTCCCAAGGCTGAGGAAGGAACCCCAACAGAGGTAACCACAAACCAAGACTTTGAATTGATAACTAGCCCTATCAAGCCGCAGAGGGCTCTCTCCAAAAGGGTCACAACTAGGAGGGCTGGATAAATTAGGGTTTTAGGCTAGGTATAGAGTGCAGGGGTTTGTTTTGAATTGATTTGGTTGGGAAAATCAGTGGATAAAGGAATTAGGTCAAGGAAAGCTAGGTCAGGGAAAATGGAGTTAGGGTTGTAGGGATCAATGGGGCAAGATAGGTACAATGCCAATCACTTGAAGATAATAATTATGGAATGGTTTTGAAACTGTAAGAAGGCTGAGAAAAGCATAAGGGATGTATTTCTCTCAGACAAAAGATAATGAACAAAATATGATTAGTTACCCAAAACAGAGCATGTGCAAGCATGTATTCTGAATTTAAAACTTGTAAAAGGTCATAACATAGACATGAAAGTGACATGAAAAATACATTCAAACATACGTGACTAAAGAAGAAACTATGAAAGACATTCAATACCATAGGTATCCCATAAATGTAGCTGCAACTCCTCTTGTATTAATGGCCAAAATTGAGCACAAAGTCTCCTTGATCAACTAAGAAAAATGAAACTAATTCTAACCCTTTAATCCTGTGAAGAACTGAGCTAAATAGACATGAAAACCACCTCCACTCATCCTCACGGGTCGAATCCATGAGGCGAGGGAGTTATTACACAAAAATTTGAACGGATAGCTAGAGTATAGGATGAGAAAAGTGACTCATACCTATCTCAAGTGAATTGATTCATTGCACCTCATATGTTTGATTTACCTAATGTATTTACCCTAGTAAATAGTAATAACATGGTAATTGCATTCATATTGATCATTTACATAGGTAAACTCAACATTTCCCAAGGTAAAAGTCAAAACTGGAGTGAAACTCATAAAATTTCTAAAGACTGCAAAAACACAATTTCCTTGTAAAACGTGCAGCGTCCAGGTAGAAAAAATGACCTTTGTTCAAGGATGAATTTGAATTCCTTACCAGTATCCAAATCTTCTCCATGATGGCTCGTTGGAAATCCCTTCGAGTCTACTTTCCAGAAATACCTCTATTTTTCAAAATTATGCCAATTTTCCCTATCAAAAACCACTTCTCCAAAGACTAGTAAACGCACAATGACCAGAAGGAAACATGCCCTCTGTGTGAAGCACCTTTTTTCATACCATATTTGGAAGCCTTTCTGGAATCCAAATTGGGCCCGGGATAGCTCATTGGAAATATTATCCTTTCTAATTTCCAAATATACCTTCGGTTTTATGATTGTAGTTTATTTGCCTTGTCAAAAGTTTATTTTCCCAATACTGGTCAAAAAGTGTTGAATGAGGGTGCAGAAATGCAGAGTGCTATTGAAGACAAATTTGGGAGGCCTTCCTCAACTCCAAATTGAGCTCTGAATAGCTCATTGGAAATCTCTATCAGTCTAGTTATCATTTGACTTATCAAGAAAGTCATTTGGACACTCCAACTATGAGAAAACTTGATTTTCCCAAGGTTACTCCAGAAGTGCAACAACTCTCCTGTGGCACCTATATTTTTCACATTTATGAAAAACCATGACACCTATGTAGAAACTGAAGGAGTTTTTTCTTCCTTGACCTATGATGGACAAAAACCTCTCTCACATTTGTCAAATTCATCTTTTTTTGGTCATAAACATAGTTTGAAGAAAAATTGGCCCTATGAGTGGCAAATGACTTGACCCTTGGAATGATTTCTTAAAAAATGGTGGAGACATGATCTTATGAGTTGGAATGGCCTCATACTTACTGATATGACCTACCTTATGCCTCCTCTGCTCATATTTCTCTGATTCCATAGCAAACCCTAGTTCAGTGGGAGAGGAAAATAGGGTTTAGTGCTTGTGAACAATGATGACTTGGGCACCCTTGGGAAAAATGGTTCAAAAATGAAGCGAGGTCATTGATAATGACGGAGATGAGGTGAAAGAAGATTAAAATAAGGCGGGATGGGTGGGATGCAAATAATAGTGCTAACAACACTCACAAACACCTCAAGAAACCTATGCACATGAAGCAAGAGATCAACAAATTATTTAAAATTATGAAGATGAAATTAGCACAAAAAAACTAACATTTAGATTCAGATCAAGGTGGTATCAGAGCCTAGTTGAAAGGTTATTTTCTTGAGTTTTGTGCAAGTATGGTTTTAATGGTTGCAATTTTGTGATGCTTACAAGGTTGAAGTTGCAAAGAGAAGAAGGGAAAATATTGGTTGCAAGTCCTGAGATTAGGACCAGAAGAAGGAGAGCCACAAGGGAACCATCTCCACCCAAAGTTTCACTCACAGTTGCACTTGAAGCAACTCAATTTTTATCTCCAAAAGTTGAGATTGAGGAGGTACAAGTTGAACCAGAAGCTGAGATTGAAGAGGTACAAGTTGCACTAGAAGCTGAGCTTGAATCCATAGCCATCATGTCAGGTTTTGGAGAGACTGAAGGTCTTTCAGAAGAGGATGCATACAAGAAGGGTTTCTATGAACTGACTGGAAGGGTTAGGATGCTCTTTGAAGAGAGGGACACCAGGATGGTTGGAGAGAATTCTAAGTCTCCACCTAGAGAGGGAACCTCAGAAGGCGAGAAGGATTCAAAGGAAGGTGGAGGAAATCCTCCTCCATCTCCACCATCTTCATCATCATCCTCATCTTCACCATAATCATCATATTCCACTTCCACAGCCAAAATTACCCATACTCACTCAAAAAATCCATAAAGAAAAACTCCCTTACTCAAACTTGATGTCAAATTTAAGCTTCCAATGTATAATGGCAAGGTAAATGCAGAGAGGCTGGAAAATTGGATTCATCAATTGGAGGTTTATTGCAGAATTTAGAACCTTCAAGAAGATGACATAAAGATTAAATTGGCTTCCTTGATGGTGGAAGGATCAACACTTGTATGGTGGGAAGAAAGGACTCAAGAATAGATTAAAAACTACGGTAGGATCTCAATGTCTTGGTCAAGTTTTATTGCTTCCATTAAAAAGCAATTAATTTATCCTCTAGCTTACATGCAAAAGGCCATTATGGACTGGCATAATTTTAGACAATTGAAAGGGAAAAGTGTGAAATATTATACTCATGAATTTAGGAGAAGATCTCTTATTTTGGGTATTAATTTGTATTCTCAAGAAACTTTGTTAAATTATATTGGGGGTTTGCATAGTTACCTTAGGCACACTATTCTCATGTTCAATCCCACGACTTAGATGAGGTTTGCATTTAAGCCACACATTTAGAAGCAAGAGGGAAACAGAATGTAGATGAGAAAAGTGATAGTTTCCTTGAGTATGAGGGTAAAGGAAAGGGCAAGTTTTATGGAGAGGAAAGAGAAATAGCTCTGTAAAAAGAGAGAAAGAGAAACTCACATGTAAACATTGTTCAAAGAATGGCCATGATGAAGACCATTGTTGGCAAATTCATCCAGAGTTGAAGCCAAACAAAATGAAAGCCAAAGAAAAGGAGATAATTTTTATTATCATTGAACATTAGGAGATGAAACAAATATTATAGTAATGGGTTTGAAAGGTAAGCACACAACAAGCACTAGTTCTTCAAATTGTTCCAATGTAACTCAAGATGAAGATACAAGAATTGAACTCTTTCATATTAGAGTCGTTTCTAAACATACCAATATAGACACACTGTTTGATAGTGGGTCTCAAGCTAATTTGATTTCTAAAGACTTAGTTAAGGAGATAAACCTTGAAATTGTTAGACATCCAAGACCTTATCCTTTAGGGTGGTTATGCAAGAATGCAAACTTGCAGGTAACAAGGAAGTGCAAACTAATATTCACCATCAATTCAAACTTTCTTGATGAAGTTGAACTTGATGTGGTGTCGCTTGAGGTTTCAGGTATTGTTTTTGGAAGTCCTTATCTTTATGATAGGAAAGCAGTATTTGATCGCCATGAGAGTAAGTATCACTTGTTTAAATATGGAATTGAGTACATAGTTAGAGTGCATAAGAAGAAGACAATTTTGTCTCTTATACATGCAAGAGAAATGAAGAGAATAGTGAATGCAAGTCAAAATTTGACCTTGTTAATGTTTAAGCATAGAGATGTTTTGAATAAGTCCTTTAAAAAATATGCATCAAATGAAAAAGTTGATTTCATTAAAATTTCTTATGCTTGTAATGAGAATTTTCAGGACTCTAACATGTTTCCTTTGAAAGGAGGAACAAGATGTGAAAGATTTGCAACAGTCAACATCAATGTTGAGCAGTGTTGGAAACAAGATGTCGAAGCAAGAGAGTGCAAAGGTCAAATAGAAAGCGACAAAGCAATTTGACAAAGAAAGCATGGGTTCCACAAGTGCTTGTTTTTGGTTTCCAAAGGGTACATGGCAATGGCGAAAATACTTGGTCAAGAGACGACACAAGTACAAAGCAATAGAAGCTAAGAATCGCCATAACGACATTGTACGAGGTGAGACAACTTTTAAGTTTCCTTTGATTAATGATCGAAGTAGGAACAAGTTGGTTTCTGTAAGAACAACTTGTTGCTCTGCAAAATCAGGAAAATTGTAGCATGACAGTGTCAACAATAGCAAGAGAAGGTCTCAAGAGTCAAGGAAAAAGCTAAGTTTTTGTGAAAAGCTCCAAATTAAAATGGGAAAATTTCAGTGGATTGAGACTGGAAGGGTGAGGGAACTGTACCCTCATTCACATGATTAGCAATCAAAGAGATTTTGGGGTCCAAATGGCTTCTAGTGGGGAGGAATGATCAGGTGCTCAGTGTAAAATATAAAAAATTAAAGTGCACGAAATTGAATGGAAACTGAACGACAGCAAAGAGCTCGTCGCTAAGAATCTGGTGCAATTCGTTTCGTCGAAAACAGAGTCCGGATGAGGAAGATAGAGCCTGTTGTTTGTTTTCCTAAACAACTAAAAAAATTGCAAAACAGGACAGAATGGTGACATGGCAGTCCAGTTAGCAAAAAAGAGATATTCTGGGAATATTCTGTCATTTCCACCCAATGACATTGTGACAAGTGTCACTGCAGGGTTCGCCCGATAGTTTGGAAGGTGAATTTTTTTTATTGTGTCTCCTAAGGTCGAATTTGAATTTTTTTTTATGGTTGGAATAGTCCAACCAAAGGCTAACACATGGTGCAACCAGGGGCCGCCACGTGCCCCCTCTGGTGGACCAAGGTGGAAGGCCGAATTTCATTTTATGCTATGGTCGAAACTATGGTATAGTCCGAATGCCGAATTTATATAATATACTCCAAAGTCCGAATTTATGATATTATCAAAGGTCGACTTATATATATATATATATATATATATATATATATATATATATATATATGGTTGGAAAACCATATAACCATGGTTGAAATAATATGTTGGTGTGGCAAAAGTTATACAACGGTAGAAGGGTGGAGGTCAGGGCTCGAACCCATACTTATTGTCATATGTATTTACCGGTGGGGGTTTGGAGGGGACCAACCCCGTAGGCCAACCCCCTCCCCACAAGACCATCCACCATAACCAAAGACGGAGTTAATGTTTATGTGCGGGATTAACAGTTGTAATATGGGTTTATTAAACCCATTACCCAATATTAACCGTGCTAATCAAATGTTAATGCATAGTTTGTTAAATGCGCTTATAGTGCTAACTCCTACTTATCCTAAGTTAATCCCGCTTATGTTTAATTAAACTTGAGTTTAGTTTGGTATCATATTCGGTGGAGCCATCAAATTCAGAGTTGCCCCCAATTTTAGCAGCCTTAACTAGAGTCATCTCTAGATTTAGTGGAGATTTCCTAGGCCAAACTGTTTTGGCCATAACTTTTGCAAAAAACGACCAAATTGGGAGCAAGAAGAGTCATTTCTGGATGATTTGGAAATTCTAAACACATTGAAGTAGGTTTCAGGAGTAGTAGATGAATGTAAACAACACTTTTTCAAATTTTATCTAATATAGAGGCCCGAGCCATGGAAGTTGGACCAAGGAGATGTAGCACAAGAGGGGTGAAATCCTTCATCAAAACACTGTGTTAATGGATCATTGTAATGGTTTGTTGTACATGTTATTGTTGATGTTCAACATTATGTTTTAATGTTTTTGTGCTCATGAATTTAACATAAAATTCATCTCATTTACCTGTTTAACACTCACAAACACCTCAAGAAACCTATGCACATGAAGCAAGAGATCAACAAATTATTTAAAATTCTGAAGATGAAATTAGCACAACAAAGCTAACATTCAAATTCAGATCAAGGTAGTGGAAGGAACAAGGGATTTTATTTTTTGATTAATGATTTCATCTCTACCATTATTTTTTCAAATCCTAATCCCCTATAGCTATAGGAGATGAGAATTGTTTTAGTTGCCCCTTGATGAGGGGATGAATTTTCTCCTTTTCTAGTATTTCTACTTTCTATGATAAATAATGGATCCAATATTAATTGGGTTTTGTAGTTATTTATCCTTTTTCTATTTTTTCCATTCTTAATTCCTAATTTTTCTTCATTCCTACCTTTCTATGAAGCCATTTTAACTATTTTTCCTTCTCCACTTTAGATTTCTCTTCCCTATAGTTAATAAAGTGGGACCTATCTTAATGTTCCACAGAGAGTGATATTCTTCCTCATATGAGGAATAATATTCCATAGGTTATGCAGGGGCAAGAATGTCCTCTAGTGTTGGCATGTTCTCATTATTTGACTTTGCATTTAACTTAGAAAGAAATTTAGGATCTTTTTTCCAAATATATTGGGGGATTGTTCATAAGAATTTATCCTTCCTCACTGATCAGATTCAAAGCTTCATTGTTGCTACTACTATCTTTCTTCCCATTTTTCTTGCTATTCCTTCTCCATTCACTAGACCAACTTTTTTTTAAGAGGCAAATCCTTTCCCTTTAATTCCATTTGGCTCAGTTTTCCTTGGATGGTTGTTAGTTTGCCTTGCTAAGCCTCTTATTTCTTTGGATGTTGCCATTGATCTCCCTCTTCCACTTTTTTTTGTTGTTCATCATGTTTCTTTTTACAACTTCTCACAAAGTGGTCATATTCATGGCAAAATTTTCATTTGAATGGAAGTTGATCATAGTCCACCTCTTGGATGTGAGACCAGTTATCAATATTCAAATTAATAACCGTTGGAAGCCCCTAATCCAGATCCACTTCCCATACATATCCTTGCATAGGAAAACAAATCCTCTTGTGGTTCAACATGATCAATGTACTTACCTAGGGAATTATCAATACTTCTAAAGGATTTATTATTCCTGAAGTGAAGGGGAAGAAATGGGAGGTTGACCCATACTGGAACAATATATGGCACATTACTTTCAGGATTTAAATCAAGACTCCAATGATCCGAATACAACCCTTGAGCCCCCATAAAATAAGTCCTAATTTTGAAGATCAAATCCTTATCTACCTTATTTTCAAAAAATAAGGTGAAAAACCCCTTCCACAGAAAGAAACAGATACAAAGCCCTTGATCAACAACTTCTAGTTTTTCTCCACCCACTTCTTCATAGAGCATGGGGAAGGCCAAATCCCCATGAACTAGTTGACAAGACAATGTTGAGCCAGTTGTAGAGCCCAACATCTAGAATAGTGGGCGAATAACTCCACCTTCGGTATTCCCTCGAGCTTCTTGACAAAGCAAGAGGGATTTTCTTTTTGATACTTCAACCCATTAGTGACCAAATTGTTGAATGATTCAATATTAATAATAGTATTAAAAATCAAAACCGGTGACCAGACTAGTCCACCTAATAAACTGGGTTTCAAATCGGTACTAATCAGATCTCAATGAACCAGTTTTAAAAAAATACATTAAATAATTAATTTTTAATGAAAAAAAACTATTTTTAAGATTTAAAACCACGAATCCAAGCCAATAGAGACAAAATATGCAAAATTTTCTCATTTATATACCATGTAAAGGTGAATATATCAAAATGGCACCGAATGCAATACATATCATCGACAAAATACATAAGCAATGAGGCTCTAAATGGCCTCTAGAGTTAAAAAACAAAGCCTACAAACTATGGGGCCACTGGCCTACTAAAAATCTACATATATGATATTAGTGATCCACATTATCACTTGAAACTTCTCATCATGATCAAACTCAATTAGTTGAGTCTCGACTCCCAAAATTTGTAACTGCTTTAGTCACAAACTTCTCTATTGGTTCAGTGACTTGAGTCTCAAACTTCTGAAGGTATTCTACCCTAATATGCCTTATTACTTCATTTGGTGCTCCACATGGCTTTACATAGCCTCCTATCCCAACCAAGTGTTGCTTGAACCTATAAATACCCCCTCCTGCAGTAGATTTTTGGCAATATTTGCAGATCATTTTACCATCAATCATATCATAATGAGCCCATGCAATATCCTTGCCTTTTGGAAGCATGATGGCTACTACTTAGCTCAAACTCTCTGTTGTTCCACTACTCCATAAAAAACTCAAGACTCTCCAAGCTCCCAATCAAACTCACAAAAACTCCAAATGAGATGCGTGAGGAAAATGAGGGGGGTGAGCTCCTTTTAAAGGGTTGGAGAGGGTGTTTTTAGAGGGAAACAACCCTTACTTTCCCTCTAAAACACCCTGGAACCTTCCTAAACCATGTCGTGTGGGTTTGTCACTGCCTTGGCAGTGAACTGGCCGGTTTGACCATAAACCGACCGTTCCTTCCTAAATCAGCTAGTTAGCATCGATTTTTCTGATTTTTGGGTGAAACGAGGCCTTGAACCGGGTTTTTGTGCCGATTTAACTCGACCTGCCAATGAACCGACTAGTTTGACCGATTATCGGTTCAAACTAGCCGATTTTTAATACTATGATATTAATATATGGCTCAAGCGGGGGGGGGTGGTTGTAGGACCATTTGAGTTGGTTTCCATCAAGCCACAAGAGATCTATTGGGTGCATTAGAAACCCTCGCAGTGCTTCAAAGCTTATTTTTAGATTGTTATCTTTTTAGTCTTAATCCTTGATGGTTTGTTTTTGCATAATTTTCATTCCTTTGATTCTAGATAACGAAATTAAAAATACAAATATTCTTATACTTTTTCATTTTTTCCCCAATATGAAACAGACGTGTAATTATTTCATTTTTAAATGCATTTTTGAATACCTCTCTCTCTCTCGCTATATATATAAGATGGATATTGAAATATTTGTGATATCAAAATGTCATAAATAGATATTTCAATATCCATCTTATCTTATGTGAAATAATTTTATTTCAACTTTATATATATATATATACTTCATATTTTTAATAGATGCCTCCTTCTATTGAAAACATCTCTCTCTCTCTCTCTCTCTCTCTCTCTCTCTCTCTCTCTCTATATATATATATATATATATATATATATATATAACAAAACAACCATTTTAAGGTGGACAAAGTGAATGCAATACTTTAATGTCCGTGTTGAGTAAAATGTTTCAATGTCAACTATATATATGATATAAAACAATTAAAAATAAAAAATTTCTTATGATTACAATGTGTTGTTCAAACTTGAGGAGTTGTGGAATTATTTTTATACTCAACAAAGGCTTGATACATGGAATGCTTATATATATAATCATCAACGTAGATCTATCTTAAACCAAGGTCTATCAAGCATCGAGAGGGATCAAAGCTCTTGAAGTGAAAACTTATTTGCACTCTAAAAAAGTTTTCACCTCAAAATATTTGATCCCTCTTGGTGCTTGATAAATCTAGGATTAAGATGGATCTATACTGGTTTTAAAGAAACCACTACATCTATAATAAGGGATAGTATTTTAATTTAACCAAATACCTTTGATTTTGGGTAGTTAAGTTACTCCCTTATGGTTTAGAAAGATGAATTGTAAACCAATCAAAAGTAGTTTTAAGTATTTTTTTTGTAAGGTGAATTTCATTGCCTTCAAAAAGTTGGATTTTGATCTCTCACTAGGGAGACCAAACCATAACTAGAAAAACACTCTCCATAGAGAGGAAAATAAGGTTTGAAGACAAAAGGAGATCACAAAAAACAAAATACAACTAGAGTGTTGGCCTAGCGTGCTCTGACTAGTAGTATTTATAGCATAGAAGACACAAAACATAGACATGATCCTATTAAGATGAAGGGTTTGAGTCAAAAAATACAACCTAGATTGCCTCCTTTGGATCAACTAGAGCTTCCTTTCCGTAGGGGGTATGTCAAGGTGTTGCTATATCCTATCCAATATGATGTCCAAGTCATTCAAATGGTGATGCAAGTTCTCCAAAGAGATGCTCTTGCTAGTACACAAATGTGTGCCCCAATAAGAACTTCATCTGCCAACATAAGTCAATAGTTTGCATATACTAGTTAAATCGGCCCTTGCTGTGTTCTATGTAAAGAATCCAGTTTTCCCATTCCAATAAGACTTCCATATGTAAGAGGGGATTTTTATGAGTGGAGGATTCCCCCTTAACTCAAGCAATTTCTTCTTATGTGGGGTCTGGCATCATTTCCCAATAACGCCCAATAAAATCCTCCAATTAGTGATCCATGTGGATGTGACCCTTGTGGGCCCACTCTTCGTAGGGTTGATATATGGTAGCATCGGATGTGCTCTAGCCTTGTAACTTTGTATATAGGATAGGACACATGTATTCCATAAAACCCAGAAATGGTTTTGGAAAATCCCACTTAGAGATGGTTTAATTAAATTAACTATTCGTTTTTTAATGTTTTCCTAAGTCTAAACTTAGGGAAATTGATTAATTAAAGGGTATTGATTAAACTAAGTGTGAATCTTCTAGATAAAGTCATGGATCACCTCCAAGTTAATCTTAGCCCTTGATTATGATTTAATCTTGGACATTGAAGGTTCAACAGAAGAATATAAGAAGGAGGGTGAGGGACCTATGGAAAAGACAATTGTGACACTTGAGCCATTGAGCATTTTCGATTTATGTGAGGAGACACAACTTTTGATCAAGGATCAAATCGCTAGGGCAGGGTTTGCTAAGTGATTCTGATTCAGTGATCAAATCTAGAGAGGGGCTGAAGCAGAGATTGGTCAGGTGGACCAAGAATACATTTCAGAGTGAGACAACATTTATGCAGAAGAGAGACATCGCAATTTTTTGCAGAGGTGACGCAATTCTTGCAGAGAATCACACAGAACTAGCGCAGTGTCTCTTAGAGTCAGTCTGGAGAAAGTTAGAGGCTAGGGTTCTGAGCCAAGAGGGCCAAAATCCATCTTCATATCAGCCACATCAGTTGCAGAGAAGGGTGATGTAGTCTCTCAAGCTTGCCCACGCAGGCTTACATAGATCCAGCGTAGGCAATCACGCAGAGGCAGTGAGGGCTTCACGAACGTTGTTTTTGATCAGTCGGAGACTTGCTGAGTGAGGTATATCTCACTGTTATTTTTTCTGTCTAGATTTCTCTGAAGGGTTTGACAGATGTTGGCACCCTAGTTGTATTCAAGGTTCTGCTGCTTAATAATACAAACCCTCAGATCTGCTGCACCGGTTTTCCCAAGTTGGGTTTTTCCAGGGACTTAGTCCAAAAATAATTGTGCCATATGTGGATGTTTTTCATTGTATTTTGTTCAGATTGTTTCAGCACTTAGAATTATTCCGCAACATTATTTGTGTAGACTGCTTCAGAAATTACTTCGATATTTCACTGTAATGAAATAATTATGAAACATAATAGAAGAAGTAATTCAGATTTGTTGCAATAGGAATCCGGATCTAGGATTTTTCACGTGGTATCAAAGCTTATTCAAGCTGAAGTGTAGGTGAAACACAAGTGAACCAGAAGATCAACGTTGAAGAGTCTGGGATATGCGTAATTAGCAGCAAATCCTCCCAGAAATTACGTTGTCCAGGCCAGGAGGGCATTCCAGTGCAGAAAAGGCTCCCTCTAAGAGAGTTGATAGAAGGGTAAGCTTTTTCAGTTGCAAAAGAAGCAGTGTAGCTGAAGGACGCAGTTACTGCACAGCAGTAAGAGCTAGTGCATAAACGTCATAAAATTATGAAAAACACAGTTGGGTATTTCTTGACATCAAAGGGTTTCTTACTCAAAGAAACTCAACTTTTTTTCGTGCAACAACAGAAGCAGTGACTTACTCCTCAAGGAGTGCGTAAGTCTAGGTGAGTAGAGGGTTAGAGGAAGATTTCTACAAGTTGAGGAGATGGCCAGCAATGGACTGCGTGACCAAGATAGATTGGAGGGTGCCTCCAATTATGTTATTTGGAAATCAAGGATTGAGTTTCTCCTTAATGAGCATGATCTGAAAGCCCTCATAGACAGTGCAGTTGCAGAACCTCTTGATGCAGCACACGCAAGGCAATTCAAGAAGATTATGGCAAGAGCCAAGCGATTGATCCTAGATGGTGTGAAGGATCATATTGTACCCCACATAGCAGCAAATACCACTGCTAGGGAGATGTGGGTAAGGCTGGAAAAGCTATACCAAGGATCTTTCGAGTAACGGAAGATGTACCTTGAAGAGAAGATGCGAAATATCAGGATGAAGAAAGGAGAGCGTTTTGACTCCTTGTCTTGGATTTAGGAAAACCGAGATCAACTATCTACAGTAGGATCTGCTCCTAGAGACTCAAAGCTAGTAAGACTCACTCTGAACTTTGTTTCAGAGGACTATTAGGTCTTTTCCAAAGCATATTGCGCAGAGAAATACTTCCAGGATGGGAAGAGATGTGGGCAACCTTATAGCAAGAAGAGTTGAGGAGAGATCTCCTAAAAATCCACTTGGAGGATGGCAATAACAGTTCAAAGGTCAAGAAGGAAGAAGAAGATAACACTTCCCTTGCATCAAAAGGGAAAAAAAAGCAGAAGAAGAAAGATTTGTCCAAGATCAAGTGCTTCCAATGTGGGGAAATGGGGCATTATGTCACACAGTGTCCTCTTAAGAAAAATGAAAAAGAGAAGAAGGAAGACCCACAAGCAGGAGCTGCCAAGATTGAGGCAAAAAAGATTGTGCTATGTTAGCTCACATTCTGAAAGAAGAAAAGTGGGTTGACTTGGAGTTGTAGATATATAATCTACAAGCAGGCGAGATCCTTGAGTATTTTTGAACTCTTGGATCACATGTGAGCTACGACAACCTAAAGACAGTAGCAGGATGGACAGTTGCGGCGGAAGATGAGAAGACAATACTGCAGTGACTAGCAGTACTAGAGCCTGATCAACGCATAGAGGGAGCAACAACTTCAACAGTTGAGCAGGAGCAGCGCAATGCACACTGGTGCAGCGCAGTGCAGTACAGAGCAGCAACATCGCAGTATTTTCAGAGAGCTAGTGCATAAACAAGCAACAGTCAGCCTTATTTTCCAGTTGCAGAGTTTCTTGTCCAATTTCAAATGTTTTTCTATTGCAATTAGCAACAATGCAATAGAAGTAGAGATGAGTAGAAGTAGCAGTAGATGAGAAGCATCAACGCAATGCATAGAGGGGCAGCGCAGTGTAGAGTAGTGCTCACGCAATGCAGAGTAGTGCTCACGCAATGCAGAGCAGTGCTCACGCAATGCAGAGCAGTGCTCACACAGTGTAGTAGCATGGTTACAGAACTTAGAGGGAGTTGCGGTATAGTGGCAGCTGGCAATAGTAAGTAGAGTTAGCAGCAATGCAGTTGCAACATTTTCTCGTGCAATTTTGGTGAGCAGCATCAACATCATAACAACAGATGTTACAGAAGTCAGATCAACAGCACATTGAGTTGTTTTGCTAGAGAACTTTCCTCGCTAAGAGGGAGTGTTGATTTACGGTAGAATTGGATGTGCTCTAGCCTTGTAACTTTGTATATAGGCTAGGACACATGTATTCCATAAAACCCAGAAATGGTTTTGGAAAATTCCACTTAGAGATGGTTTAATTAAATTAATTAATCTTTTTTTAATGGTTTCCTAAGTCTAAACTCAGGGAAATTGATTAATTAAAGGGTATTAATTAAACTAAGTGTGAATCTTCTAGATAAAGTCATGGATCACCTCCAAGTTAATCTTAGCCCTTGATTATGATTTAATCTTAGCCGTTGAAGGTTCAAAATAATAATATAAGAAGGAGGGTGAGGGGCCTATGGAAAAGACAATTGTGACACTTGAGCCATTGAGCATTTTCAATTTGTGTGAGGAGACACATCTTTTGATCAAGGATCAAATCACTAGGGCAAGGTTTGCTAAGTGATTGTGATCAGATCCAGAGAGGGGCAGAAGTAGAGATTGGTCAGGTGGACCAAGAATACATTTCAGAGTGAGACAACATTTACGCAGAAGAGAGACAACGTAGTTTTCTGCAAAGGTGACGTAGTTCCTGCAGAGAATCATGCAGAACCAGCACAATGTCTCTTGGAGTCAATTCAGAGAAAGTTAGAGGCTAGGTTTCTAAGCCAGGAGGGCCAAAATCTAGCTTCAGATCAGCCAGATCAGTTGCAGAGAAGGGTGACGTAGTCCCTCAAGCTTGCCCACACAGGCTGTAGAAATTATATACAGTATGCATGTATATATCCAGACTATCCTGATCTCACAATATTTATCTTCTTGCAAAATACAGAATCCTTCCACTATAATTCTTGCGGAAATTTAATCAACAATTGCAAAACACATGAAGCAATAAAACACACATAACACAGTTGTTTACCGGGAAAGCTTGAAGCTGAAAACCCCAACTATATATTATGTAACACGGAGATCATATGACAATCTCATACAAAGCTTATCACAAGACCTCAGTACAATACAATCATCATACACTAATTAGGCCCAATCTTGCAAATCCATGCACCGATCTCTATCACCTGCTAGCCTGCCTCCACTGCGCAATCCAAGCTGATTACAAAGACCAATTCAATGTAATCCCACTCTCATTGACTGCGTTATTATCATTGGCAACTCCAATGTATATGTAGATGCAATTCATGCATCACTAATAGTCACAACGGATAGTCCATCTTGCTCTTTCACTTATCTCTCCACTGGGTCTCCACTGGAACTGCCATGCACTGTAGTTAACTGTTGTATTGTTCAGTTGATTAATGAGTTATTATTTGTGAATTAATTAACTAATTAATTCACTCCACTCTCACTAGTGTATCATTCAGTTAGATTAGATACAACTAGCTCAACCGAGTCTAACTGAGTTAAACTGAACACAACTCCATGAACTACTCTTCCAACTCTGTCATAACTTTGCCACTTCAGTTCTAACTGAGTCCTCCATGCATGAACTCCAGTAAACCCTTAGGAATAGCGTAATTTCTTCTGTCAGCTGCTGTTCCACATCTGTACACTTAACTGAAGTGCTCCAAGAGAATAAGATATTGTTTAGAGTCCAAATATTATTAAGAGCTAATAATATTCGACGTATCTATTTTCCATCCACAAATAGCATCCTGCAACTCATAGAACATGATCCATATGTCTAAAAATAGACATAGTCTAAAAATAGACTTTGCGACAAAAATCACCTGTGTGGTCCCCACCTAGTTTAGGTGATCACTTTCCAACTAGGATCAAGAATGATGTTTCAGGATGCCTCCTTCACTGTTTCTTGTTGCAATCTTCAACACAGGCTTATGCAAATCTAGCATGGGCAATCACGCAGAGGCAGTGAGGGATTCACCAGCGCTGTTTTTGATCAGCTGGAGACTTGCTGAGTTAGGTATATCTCACAATTATTTTTGTTGTCTAGATTTCTCTGAAGGGTTTGCCATATGTTGGCATCCTAGTTGTATTCAAGATTTTGCTGCTTAATAATACAAACCCTCAGATCTGCTGCACCAGTTTTCCCAAGTGGGGTTTTTCCGGGGACTTAGTCCAAAAATAACTATGTCACATGTGGATGTTTTTCATTGTATTTTGTTTAGATTGTTTCAGCACTTAGATTTATTCCACAACATTATTTGTGTAGACTGTTTCAGAAATTACTTCGATATTTCACTGTAATGAAATAATTATGAAACATAATAGAAGAAGTAATTCAGATTTGTTGCAGTGGGAATTTGGATCTAGGATTTCACACATAGGATATTGCCCCCCTTCAAACCCATGCTCGCTAACGAGGCATGGGAGCAATAAGAAATGTATTGGAAGCCTCGAGCAAAGGTTTAGGAAAGTAGATAGACTTGAGAACGCAAAGGAGCTGCCACCTAGAATAAAACTTAGACTAAACAATTGTTCCAGATGAGGGATATCCTAAAATGTTGTCGGACAAGGCAGCACAACTGAGAGGAGGATAGGGATTACACAATACCACTTTCACCTAAGTGTCCAACAATTGCATAGAAGGGTGTTATAGTAATTGCATAGAGAAAAGAGTGATTGCACAATTAAAGCAACAGGTGGGAAAAGAGGATTAGGACATACCAGAGACAAAGAGGATTAGGACATACCAGAGACCAAAGGAGTACTAAACCACAAAATAAAGGACAACCACAACAAATTGAACGTCCAATGTAGCTCATAATATGACTAGCAAGACCCCAATGTCCCCACACACCATAAAACCAGTTAGAGACGCTCATATTTTTCTTGGGATAATTTAAAACATCTCTTAGACCGATCGACCCATTAGAGGGGGAAACAAGGATAACAAAGCTCAAATCCAACCCAAGCACAGGAAAACACCATGAAAGGGACTTATTGTGATTCCTCAAAGAGACCAACAACCACACTTACAAGACAATTGGAAAATTAACCAAATTAACACATGCATGAGATAAAGGAGGACCATGATCACAATTATACTAGTGACATTGGGGGCCTAAAAGTAGTTTTAAGTCTTATTTATAAAAAAACTCAACTTTTCTTTTGATTTAGCCAAAACTATTTATAATAAAAGCATATACCTTTAATAATATTCAACCTTAATTTTTTATATAACCATTTTTTTTTCAAGGAAATGGTTAAGATTTTGGCACTATATAAAAAATGTAGAGTTTGGGCGAGAACCCTTACTATACTATACTACCTTCAGAAGCACATAAAGTACATTACTTTTGCATATAACAAAGATTTCCAACTTTTCTAAGTAGAAGCCTAGTATAGGCTCTACAAAAAAACCCTAATAGAAATATATACCTATAGTACATTAAAAAGCTTCAAATTTAACTAATTAACAAACAATAAGTAAACTTTTGCTACAGCTAATCCATTTGGATGATTTGCCACTCATATCCTATTTCTCCATGCCTTCAAGCTCCCTTAATCTTTCTATGCTTCTAGTCCTCGCATATCTTGGCCACTTCCTTTCTGATACAATTGCTAGAGGGTTTTGTAATTTCAACAATCTCGAGGTTCATCAATACTAGTTCTAAGTGCATCTCAGATTGAATATTCTCCATCTTGTCTTGAAGTAATTCAAACTTGGCATTTATCAACAACTTGAATATTGATCACTCGCTATCCTCCATTTTGCCCATGTGGCTCAATATTTCTAAAATCCCATCTAAAGATTCCATTAAGCGTTCCAAAAGGTGGTTTAAGGTTGCCATTTCACCTTCACGGGATGACTCCCCTTGTGTGGCCATTACTAAGCTATGCATTGACGCACAAATGTTAATAAGAGATAGAAGACACCTTTGATCACCACTATAGATGCGTTGATCAAGAAAGAGTTGATCGATAACCATGCTGCTCCATTTAAACCCAATTCACCCTCTTTGGCACCACCCTGGTGCATTGAATTCCAAGGCCTTCAAATTCATGTGGTAATCACAATGCATCCCTTGGAAGGACATCCAAATAATACAAAAGAGGGGTAAATTTATGTTTATAGTGCATAGGAGTAAATTCAAGTGCAATATCGAGGCTCTCCACATCTGATATTTCCTCATTTCGTCTTTAGAGTTCAAATTCAAGTGCCACTTGTGCTTGTATGCAGTCAGAAGCAATTGCCAGAGGGATAATGGGTAGGGATGGTGGTACTTATTTATTTTACGCCCATGATTTGGAGTTAATATTGGTTGACAATTCTCCTTAATTCTCATTGTGTTGATTGAGGCCAAAGTACTTGAGAGGTTGGGCCATCTTGTTTCCTTACTACTACATTTATTAATATTATTAATACATAATGCATACATATTGCTTCTCATGATCATGGTATATGAGATATTGCTACCATCCTTTGATCAATTTCTAATGTCCCTTGTTCCATAGTAGTGCCTTGGTTGGTGAATGAGTCAACCTTTGAGTTAAGTTATCTTAGCGCATGAAATAATTCAATTTGGTCAGGTTGTAGAGAAATTAAAACAATTCTTTGAAGAATATGAGGGAGATATGAATTTGGTGTTCATTGTGCTTTTCTTACATGTCATATGACTATCATGGAGTCTTTGAATACCAAGATTTTTTTGATATTCTTTTCAATTGCCATTTTCAAACCTTGCTAGAGAGTAAGATATTCGGTTTGATTGTTGGTGGTGACTCCCAAGCCCCAAGCAAATTGAGTCTCTATTTGTTCGTGAGGGCGAAATATAACCCCTCCCCTCTTTCCACCCCTAAACCAAATTATTATTATTATTATTATTTAAGTAGACAATTTTTCCATCAATGTTGAAGAAAAAATAATACAGGTCTATGTCAATTGTTTTTTTACTAGAGAAACTAAACCAATAACACAAAAAAGGTCTAAAATCAAGAAAAAACCCCATAAGTCTGCTAATATTGTTTTAGATAACTAAATCCATCCATATCTAGATGACTATAGAAAAAAGTATAGCATAAACCAACATACAAGCATACAAGCTTGTAGAGTTTTTTTAAAACAAAAAGTGATCCAGGTGTATATTGGTGGCCACCTGCCTATTCCACTTGGACCCCCACCATAGTTTCTTTCAGTTTTTCAATTTCCATAATTGTAGCATAATTTACTATTTTTGACAGTTTTTAGGGTCTTGAACTTTTGGAGCCGTTTTGAGGCCCTAAACAATGTTTTTTTTTTTTTTTTTTTTGGAAAATCACAACAAATTTGTCAATGGTTGTAGTCCTCAAATAGATCTTTCTAACGAGGTATCATGTGCATCAAACAGAGATCGTATGCCGAAGTTACGACCCCGAGAAATTGACATACCAATTTACCCCAACAAGGCCCATAGTTTGACATTTCATCTCATAGGGTTAGGTTTTTGGATGTTTAGGGTTTTCTATTGTTTCTCAATAATAAATAGGCCTTTGAGCCTCATTGTAACACAGTTCAAAGGCCTGTAGCTGCCACATCTCTTCTCAAAGATAAGCTACTAGCGCCTTAGCTAGTTTATTTCCATTATTCTTGTAAGCATATTTCAGTTATGTGATATTAATGAAATGAAGTCTTATTTTTGCTGCATCTCTGCGTTTATGTGTATTTCTGTATTTTATTGCGTTCCTGCATAAGTCCGAATCAAAAAGCTTTGATGTGCACCATCATTAGCTCGTGGGAGAGCCCATTTGGGTGGAAGCAAGAACCCGATCTTCCTCGTCACTACCATATAAGTCTAAGTTGGCTAGTTTCTTCCCCAAAACTAAGACTTTTATATCCAATTTATTAACTTCTTGTTGTAGAGCATCAATATAAAGGAAAAATTCTTCATTGCATTCAACCAATACTTTTTCGTTAATGTTTTACTTACCAATAGTAGTCAACAGTCTGCATATAATGTGTCTGCTTGAACTTGATGCTCCCTATATCCAAAATCCAATCCACAACGCTGCAAAGCATCAATACAAAGGAGAACTTCTTCATGAACCTCATTGCATTCAACCAATACTTTTTCATTAATGTTTTACTTATCGATATAAGTCATTGGTCCACATATATCGTGTTTGCCTGGACTTGGTGCTCCCTATATCCAAAATCCAATCCACTGTTCAATATTGTTCACCACACATGTGTTAAATAACAAAAGGCACTCTCCCACAACGTCACATTTTACCACCTCAATTTCTTTGTGGGCTTGACTATGCTATGCACTCCCAAAATTTGCGCATTGAGGCTTCAACATTGGCCTAGGCCTTAGTAGAGGACAATGAGACTTGGATAGAGCTACCATAACTAAATGAAGAGCATCCCCTTCGTGACATTATGATAAAAGGATGGGTGGTTAAGGTGGAGACATGGAGGTTAAGGGAGACCATGACAAACTACCCAACAGTGATGAAATTTCTTTGAACAAAGGAATGTGGGGTGTTGCAGTGATGCCCCTGAGTAATATGGTGACATTAAGCCAAAGGGGAACCAAGGAAAATGAAACTAGAGAATGAGAAGGTGAGGTGATCAATAAGTTCAAGGGGAAACAGGGCGGGAGAGGAAAAAAACATGGAAAAAGGAGAAAATAACCAACTCGTTACAATATAAAAATATAAATAGAACTGGAAACATACCCATATCATGCTCTCAAAAAAACAACATATTTTTTTTTGCAAGTATTCATCGCATGCACCAACATAATTATATGGAATGTGACATCCTAAAGTGCCAAACCACTCCTCCAACTAGTGAAATGATACGAGATTGCTATGATATTCAATGCCTAGCACAAAATGGAAGTGAAGGTATGCCTCAAAGTTTAGAATGGTGATCTGAACTTAATATAAGTGTCTATCCAAATTGTCAAGTGCCATTCACTTGGTCTAGGTGTCAATCCAAACTGTCCTAATATTATCCCAAGTACAATTTAACTTTTTATCTATGAAATAAAAAAAATATAAAATATTACAAAAGCTACATATAATTTTTTTAATAAAACCCACCTAAAACTAATTATCCTATCGAAATACTAAAGAAACACATCACCACTTCTTCAGCCTTGTCAACCCTGATCGGAAGACGCATTACAGTTAAAAAATATAAACGGCCTTCTACTATTGTCCACAGTTAATAATAAAATAAATAATATATCAAAATGTTGCACAGCCGAATCCCCTGATATGCGTAAATCATGTTCCTGTTTCTGTGGAAAGATTTTTGGTCACTGCAAACGCCCAGTTAGATCAACTCCTCTCCGATTCCTACGTCAGCGCAACCACAATATTCGACATAAGCATTACATGCATTCATAGGAGTAGTTTCCTGTCGGATTACACGGCACAATGGAGGGAGGCATACTGTCCGTGAGCCCTCCTAACGATAGCAGTTCTGAAGATCCCTCCACTTCTCAACAAAATGGCGAATCGCCTAAATTTACCCATGAACATATCAGCAATCCCCATACAGTGGATGCTCTTCCTCAACCTGCTGAAGCTAGTTGCAGTGATTCTCTTGCGAGCACCTCTGGAGACACATGGCCACCACCGGAGGTAAATGCCCAAAACAGTAACAAGGATGCTAAACGTCTGGGTACAGATGCCCTACACTTGGAGGGCACCCGAATTATAGCTAAAGGAATTGCCTCTGTCCTCGATCCAGTTATGAGAGATTTTGATTCCAGGGCGGAAGGAGCCCTCAAGAGCCAGGGCATTCTCAGGAGCAGCATCGACCGGCTCACTCGAGGTATGCAATTATTCTCTTTTTATCCTCCACTAAATGCACACAAAAGAAGGGGAACAAAAGGCTTTATATATAATTACGCAGAGGCAAACGTGTCAGTTATGATTTATCTTGCAGCTAGATAATGATAAATAAGGAACTATGCGTGTAAAATTCTAGAACCAGGTTAGACATATCCAAAACACAGCTGATTTTGTTTTGATCAAACACTGGCCTCGAATTATTTTATGTGATTGAACACTTTCTTTGGGTTTCATTTTTTGGTATTGCAAGACTTCACCTTTTTTTCACGACAGTCGAATTTCCGTTAGCCATTGTGCTTCTGACCATACCCATCTTTGGGAACAAATATATGGGCAGAGATGAAATGATTAATATACCAACTATGATGGGATGTAGTGGCAATATCATCCAGCAGGTGATGGAATTGGCTGGATACATATTTGGAATCATTCTTTATTGCGGGTGCATAACTCCCAATCCTCAGTGAGAATGTGTGTGCCTAACATGCACAGAGTTACGGTTGAGCCCTGAGTTTCACTAGCTGGAAAATCAAAATCAAATGTATTACGCCAACCATGGATGATGGGTGCAACCTTATTACCAGAGGGTTATTTGCTCTTGCAAGAGTGTGGCTATCCCCTCAATTGGCTTTTACCATCCTTAATGTGGTCAAATCAGTCTGCTTTTACTTCATGGATTCACCTAACAGTATCACATAATTATGGCCACCTACGCTATGATATAAACGTAGTTAGATATGCCAACCTAATTAGACATAACTATCCTAGTCACTTGACTAGCTCACAACTACAAAGTTGGTCTTTATCGCCAGATTATTAAGACATTGGCACAACTATAGAGTTAGTCTTTATTAATTTCCTGGGCCTTATTACATCATTACGAAGGTACATGACATATTGTTGATGATTTCTCTAGGCAGATGTCGGTGCACTTTGTTTCCCTCTCTCACTAGGTCTCCATGTCAGAGCATAATGTGTAGGAGCACCTAATTGTGCCGCTCTAGGCCTTCAAGCTAGCCCTCGGGTTAGAGGGGGGCACCCTTGGTTTCTAAAGTTGGTGTACTAGCGTATCACGCTCAGAACAACTTTTTCCACGAAGTTCTGACTGGTTTTATAACAAGGGGAGGATAGTGCATATTGTTACCTTTGCAATTTATTTAAAAGAAAATAAAATGATTTTGAGTTGTAGTTTAGGGGTGACCAAGAAACAACATGCGATTGAATAGGTTTCAGTGACAGGAATGATCTTTCTGAATCATGGGTGCTATAATCTAGTTTTACTTGGCAAATAACTCAAAGAAAATGAACAAATATGAACTTAGGGGGAGGTTGGACTACTTTCCTCACACATACTGAGGAGAAAGAAAACCAAATGGGCAAGGCAAGCACAAATCCATTGGTTTATTCCACACTATGTGAGATAGAAAATGAAGAGAACAAATCTATTGTTTCACTAGTGGCAACAGCCTTAACTTTGATTACAAAATAAACTCAATAGTCCATTTACAAAATAGTAGCTCCAGATGTGGGGACCATAGAATCTCATTTCTGAAACAACCATTTATTTAAGATAACCATGGCAACAGAGGGCACTATAAAATCTCAGTATTGGGTTGATTGCTTCCCTCCCACAGTGTTACTAAGATAATGTTTACAAACAGAAAGGTAATGAAAGAAGAGAAGTAGAAGGAAAAGAATGTTACTTGTTGCTGCAAAACAGTGGTGTTCTAAGCATATCTCCAGTTTCTCATGTCCTCTCTGCTCCATTTTGCCTCTCCGTCTGCTGCTAATTCTAATCTTGATCCTTTGAAATGAGAAAAATATGTTTATTATAGGCTGCTAGGTTAGAAATGTGAGCACAAAAGGTAGGTCAGAATCTGTTATCCTTCCACCAATGAGAATGCTTCTCTTACACTTTTGTCAAATTCAGTTAGAATAGTAGCTTTTTAGCACTCTACCAAATTTGTTGTCAAACTTGGGTTACAGGATATTTCACTACATATGGTTTAATTAGGTCCCTTGGTGAATGGGTAAGGTTCACCGACAGACAGAAGGATAGATCCCTTTCTAACTCCCCCTAGGGCTTGCATGCATGTTAAAAATAATTGGCGAAGATTTAGAAGAAAACTTCGTTACATGATGGTTTTCTTTGGCTTTAGTGTGAGCCCTAGTCAATCCTATTCCAGTTCTAGCCTTGCAATAACAGACCTGCACAGAAGGAGAACAAACAAAACCTTTCTCCTTCTTCATTTACCACGATCAATGACATGGATTTACATGCAAATAACAATCCTAATTTAATATTCAGGAAATTAAGTCTCCAATCAAAACCTCATTCAAACATGATATATAACCAATGAAATACAATGAAATACAGAGAAATTTTATTTTTTTATATTTCAAGGTTGGGTGAGGTGGGGGATACATCTATATATTCAATAATGAACAAGTAACAAGAGTCCTTCAAAGTCTGAGTCCTTTCCTTAAACACGAGTCTTTGTTTGTCTCCCAATATGATCCTGAAACTGACTCTAGTAAAGTAGCCAATTAATTGGCTGATTGAACTTCACTCAAGCTCTAATCTCTACCACGAGAACTAATACCTGGCTCTTGTTGAATTTTGTAGCTATGGTTGGTCTTCATAATTAATATTTGATGTATTTGAAATAATAAGGATGTTCTTCATGACCTTGTTAAAAAAGAATATATATGACATGTTCTTCATGTCGGTTTTTAAAAAGAGAAAATTTGAATTTTTGGCTCCAAAGAAGCAAAGTTGGCCCTTCTCCTAGTCAAGTCGGCTCCAGTGAGGAGGCACCTGTTTGGCATCACAAAATGACTATATATAGAAGCATTTCATCATCCTCTCAAGCAAGCAACTCGGACCTTCTGAAGAAAACAAGAAGTCGAATCTGAGGCCAAGAAGATGTCAGATCTGAAGAAGAGTAGAAGTTAAATCTGAGGCAAACGAAGAAGATGATTCTGTGGCAGACTGAGCTGAGGCAGATTGAATTTATAATCTCTGTGACAAACCGAAATTCTGAGACACAGTAAGGCCGAGTTTCTAATATGACCTAGAGCTGCAGGACCGAGCTTATTGGGTGCAGAAGCAGGCTGAAACTTGGCCCTAGTAGACCTAATCAGATCAAGTTCAGTGGGCAAACTTATGACCTGACTAGGAGGGAGTGGGCCAGGTTTGACCAAGCATTCTTTGTTGATGTCTAGAAGATCTAGGTGTGTCTCTTGCTGAACTGAAGAATTTAAGTTGCTGGGTTTTTCCCCATGTGGGTTTTCCCAAGGTAAATGCTTGTGTTCTTGTTTTGGCTGTCTCTTTATAATCCTTGTCATTCTTGTTCTGCTGTTGATGATCTTCTGTGTAATTGCTTAATGATAAATGGAAATACAAATGAATCTAAATGAATCTAAATGAATATCATTAGAAGTAAATTGTAAATATCAGTTTAGGAGATCTACGAAAATTCAACTAAAAGACCAAATATATTGTAATGGGTGGATTTTTTTTTTCCTTTTTCTTGCCCTAGTTTTTTCTTTACATGAACAGGATTTCAAAAATTGAATGTACAGTGTGCAATCAGAAGATTACAGTATATAACTGTAATGACAATATGATAATTTTTGCTGTGTGATTTTTGACAGTTCAGTCAACAGAATCGCAATGCATTTATGGGTTAACAGCGATGTAAATTATAATTCAACAGTTCATCAAATCCAGTCCATAGATGATACCTAGGTTGCGGGGAAGCTTCAAACCCCCTTCGCTCCCGTTTCCGAAACGCGCTCCGTGCGGGAGCGTTTCGGAAACGCTCGGAAACGCGCTCCCGAAAACGCTTCCTGAGGGGAGCGTTTTCGGGAGTGCGTTTCCGAACCTGTTAAAACGCTCCCTGTCTTTTCGGGAGTGTTTCAGGAAGCGCTCGGAAGCGAACGCTCCCTGAGCGCTTCCGACATTTAAAAAACGCTTCGGGAGCGTTTTTTAAACGTCGGAAGCGCTCGGGGAGCGTTCGCTCCCGAATGTTCCCCAGAAAAAAAACGTTTCCCGCCGCGCGGAAATTTTTTTAGGGGAAAAATCGAATTGTTTAAAAGGGGGGGGGGGTTTCATTTTAGTTTTTATTGTTTGTTCACTGTTGAGAGAGCGAGAGCAAGAGTTGAAGGAGAGCGACAACAAGAGTTGAAGGAGAGCAAGTGCCAAGGAAGGAGAGCAAGGAGCAAGGCAACAAGGAGAATTGCAAGAAAGAGGTAGGCCTTCTAATCCAATTTAGTATTTTCTAGGATGAATTTGTAGATTGTTAAATTGTTTAAAAATGAAAACTTGAATTTTTCTTGAATGTTGCATTTTATTGGATTTAAAACTTAAAAAAATGAATTGTTTTTTTCCTATGTTGCATTTCCTATTCCCATTTGGCATTTTTCCATTTGTTTTGCAGGCTAGAAACTTGAAACTTGTTTCCATCATGGCTATATGGCTAGGAATTTTCCTCATGTTGGTTCCTTTCTTTGTGATAATGGTGTGGGAGAGTGCTAGAAGAAAGAGACAAATCAGAGAAGAGGAGGATGAAGAGGAGGGTTATGGTGGATCTGAAGAAAATCCTGAAGAGGAGGATTATGCTGAAGAGGAAGTGGGGAGTGGAGACCCTGAGAACCTAGAATCCCCAACTAAACAAGACCAATATCCTTTGTGGAAATATGTTCAGAAACAAGAAGGAGGGAAAGGTCGTTTGAGACCACTAGGTGCCTAATGCCCCCCATTGCAATAAACAATACCATGGTTCATACACCCGTCTGAGGAGGCACCTTTGTGGGATAATGCCAGGAGATGGAACTAAAAATCTTGGAATCAAAGTTTGTACTTATGTGCCAGCACCACAGAGAGAGATATATAGGAAGGAAGAGGGGGTTGCCCTACAGAGATCATCTAAAAGATCTAGGGGTTTCGTTGATTCAGACCCAACACATCATGGACAAGCAAGTTCAATTTCCACCCATGCCAGTGGTTTTGGAAGCAGTGTAGCTGGCACAAAAAGTAAAGAACCATATCAAATTCTAGATGAAGGTGTGAATGATGTGGATTCAAAAGTTTACTGGTTTCTATATGCATGTGGGGTGCCATTCAATGTTCTTCGCTCACCTTATTGGCATGAAATGGTTTCTGCCATTAATGATGCCCCAAAGGATACAAAAGCCCTGGGTATGACAAGGCCAGAACCGTGGGTCTTGATCATGAAAGAGCTAAAATAAACAATTCTTTGGCTAGAATGACAAGTTCATGGAATGAGCATGGGCTGTCCATTGTCTCTGATGGATGGACCAATGTAAAAGGAAAACCATTGATAAGTGTTTTGGCTGTGTCGGTTAGTGGTGCAATCTTCCTGGCAGCATATGATTATTCAAACAAATTCAAAACCAGCATTAACATTGCAGAACCATTACTTGATATAATTGAAAAAACTGGGCCATACAATGTCATACAGGTCATCACTGATAATGCTGCTAACTGTAAGGCAGCAGGAGCAATTATTGAGGATAAATACCCCAACATTTTTTGGTCTGGGTGTTTGGTTCACACAATGAACCTTTTGATGCATGATATCATCAAAAACAAACAACCTCAATTCAAATGGCTTGGTGATTTGTACAAGAGAGGCAAAAAAATGATCAAATTTATTACAAATCATAGCAATACCCATGGGCTTTTCCGTAGTCACTCCAAATTGGAGTTGTTGAAAATAGCAAAAACTAGATTTGCTAGCTATTACCTCACCTTCAGGCGCCTTTTGAAGGTAAGAGAGTCATTGGCTGCAATGGTATCAAGCCCACACTGGCAGCTATTAAAGGACAGGGCGGCAACAGTAGTTGACAGGCAAAGTTTCGAACATGTGGAGGAGACCGCCCTTGACCCTCAGTTTTGGGCACGTATGAGGGAAATTGTGAGTTTTACCACGCCCATTTATAACATGATTCGCTTTGCAGATACTGATAAACCAGTGATTGGAGAGGTTTATGAGCAGATGGATAGCATGTTGGGGCAAATAAAAGATATTATTAAGGATAATGATCCCAACTTGTATGCTATGATTCATGACTGTGTGTGTGCACGGTGGAATAAACTCAATGTTCCACTACATGCTTTGGCATATATCCTTACGCCAAAATATTACTCTCCATCTTGGTTGGGCCAACCTGCACCTGGAGGTGGGGTTAGGGTGAAACCTCACACAGATCCAGAGGTACAAGAAGGGTACATGAAGGCATTGAACAAATTGGTACCTGACAAGGAAGAGTGTGCTAGATTGCGCCTTGAATTAGGCAAATACTTCAGTTGCACTGCTAACTTTGGTTCTTTCCATGCAATGGAAGACAGGGACAAATTTGATGCTCTCACATGGTGGGAAGCATATGGCGGCATGGGACTTTTGCCAAAGTTGGCTAAAAAAGTTCTCTCACAAGTTGTGAACACTTCTTTTGCAGAGAGGTGTTCGAGCACCTACAGCTTTATACACAATGTGAGAAGAAACAGGCTGAATGAAAACTAAGCTGAAAGCTTGGTTTATGTGCATTATAACTTGAGGTTGTTGAGCCATTACTGTGATCGGGCAAATGAGGATCAATCATACAGAGTTTGGGACAACAACCCAGAGGATGATAATTTGGAGGACGACACGTTACATCTGGAAGAATTGGAAGCAGAACTTTATAGGGATGATGATGAAGCATCAGCAGCACCGCCACACACAGGGCCAGTCCCACCATCTACTGGTAGCAGTGCCAGTGCCAGTGCCAGTGCCACTCCTCAATATCACATTGTTGTTCCTTTGCAGATCCAGCCTCCACCTTCTAGTCATGGTTGTGGTACTCCTGAGAGTACTAGAAAACCAACATTTCCTCGTGGCTCACAAAAATTAGACATTTCTCGTGGGCGTGGCAAGGGGCCAGCCAGATAAAATAGATTTGTTGTTTACTGGTCTTTTCTATTTGTTGTTGACAGTTGAACAATTGTTGATTTCATATATTTAATGACAATTTAAGTTTGAAGTTTGAATTTGAAAGGTGAAACTTTGAAGTTGGCATTTATAAGTTTACTGTGTACAAGTCATTATGAATTATGAATTTGACGCTTCATGAAAGTTCTTTGGTGATCAATGAATCAATGATGATAAATGTTATATAATATCAATGATGATAAATGTTATATATGGAATTTTGAAATCAATGAATCAATGATGATAAATGATATATATCAATGATGATAAATGTATATTGAATTTTGAAATCAATGAATCAATGATGATAAATGTTAGATATTGAAATTTGAAATCAATGATGATAAATGTTATATATCAATGATGATAAATGTATATTGAATTTTGAAATCAATGAATCAATGATGATAAATGTTAGATATTGAAATTTGAAATCAATGATGATAAATGTTATATATCAATGATGATAAATGTTATATATTGAATTTTGAAAGCTTGAAACCTTCGGATTGATGATTTGCGAGACTCAAGAGTCAATATGTTCTCTGCTTCCAACTCGTGGGCGTGGTTGATGAAGATTATAACTTCTAGATGATTGATGTTATATGATTCAATCTATGTTTTTATGTTTTTTATGTCTAATTCATCATTCTACATGTTTTTGTTGACATATATGCATCAAAATATAAAATATATATATATATATATATAAACGCTCCCGAAAACGCTCCGGACCGGAAACTTTTAAAAATGGCGCTCCGTGCTTCGCTCCCGCTCCCGCTCCCGCTCCCGCTCCCGCTCCCGCTCCCGCTTCCAAGTAACCTTGGATGATACTCAAATTCAATCGAATTCTAACAAAAAATGAACAGCTCAACAATTAAACAGACCACGCGATTTTTGATAACATCCACTGATCGTAATCATATAGTTTCAATCTTTCCTAAACATTCCTTGACGATAGGCCGGATTTTCTACATATCATTCCTACGGTTTGCGGCTGTGCTGATGATCGGCAAACGGAAACTGATCAATGATTATGTAAAATATTCGCTCGATCTCCAGAATTTTCGTAGTGTGCGGTCCGTTAGACAACGTTTTCCTCTTCTGCTTTGCAAAACTTCCTCGGAATTTGTAACTTTTCATTATTTGTTTCCACGGGTTGCGACTTCAAACGTCAATCCTTTGAGCGTTGATTGCTAGGAAATTATACATTAGTATCTCCCATGTCGGTCTTCAACTCCAAATTCTGCTCGCTGTAGGGGACAACTTGAGTCTGTTCAGTAATTATGCCATGAAACCCTTGTGCCTAGAACGAATAATTAAAATGCAGACGGAGATCTCGCTGCCTTCTGACGGAACCCCTGTGCCCAAAACGAGGGTCAATGTCAAACAGAGGCTCGCTTCCCTTATAATCCTCCCTGCTAGACACAGAATCGATAAAAGTTTCACTGCCTCCCAACTGCCTTCTCTTCAACACCAGAGCAAAGATCATCACCACAAGAGAAATTCGCTACCTCAGATAGACTCCTGTACCAAAACAGAGGAAATGGAGAGAAAAATGTTAACTAGGGTGAAATCATTCACCATCGAAATTGGCAAGAGAAATTGGGGTCTTAAAACCCTCAGAGCTAATGCTCAAAAACAAAATGAGATGATCCACAATTGATGCCTCCAGATGTATTCAAGCCTCCTCTATTTATAGATTTTCTAAGGGGTTTCATGTCTTTTAATTGATTGAATGAACCTTACTCAAAGCCCCAGTTTTGGGTTTTTTCGCTTAAATGACCCAAAATTTGCCCGACAACGGGTATTTTGGGTTCTTATCCCCTTTATAAAGGACTATAGTCTATGGGGACAGATAGGCTACTAAGTTCATTCGTCCTAAATTCATAGAGGACATTACAATCCTCCTTGCCCGAAATTTCTTGCCCTCAAGCAATTGCAAATTCAGGTGCTGAAAAATTCATTCTCCTTCCCACGTTGCACCTCCTCTCTAGTAAATTCTTTTGTTTGATGAGGTATTCCAGAATTACTCTTCTTCTTAACTTCTTTTCCCGTATTGCCATGATTGTCTTTGGAATCAATTCCAGCTGCCCCTCTTCATCTAATGGTGGCAACTCGACGGAGGTGGTGACCTGCTAACCCACGACTTTCTTGAGGCACGATACATGGAATACATTGTGGATTTTGGCACTAGGTAGCTTTATGCCACTTCGCCAACACTTCAAAGGACTTTGTAGGGCCCAAAAAACCTTGGCTTCAGTTTTTTTTGCGCCGCTCTTCTTGAGTGTACACTGTATGTAGGGTTGCAATCGCAAGAAAACGAGATCTCCTAACTCAAAGCCGTGTTTTGTACGATGCTGGTCAACGTACAACTTCTGTCGATTCTAAGCAACCTGTATATTTTCCTTGAGTACCCTGAGAATGTCTTGACTCACCTGTATCCAGTCTTTGGCAAGGGGTGCATTGCTGTCACCAAAAACTCTGTCGATGAAGGATGGTGCATCATATCCATACAGAACTTTAAAGGGTGTCATCCCAATGGATAAGTGGTAGGTGGTGTTGTAACAATGTTCCCCAAGGTACAACCACTTAATCCATGCCTTTTGCTGACTTGTCACATAGTTGCGCAGATATCCTTCAATCCACTTATTCACAATCTCTGTCTCACTGTTGGTTTACGGGTGATAGCTAGTGCTAGGGGTCAATTTAGTTCCCACTAACCTGAAAAGCTCATGCCAAAATACGCGCCCATAAATATACTATCGCGATCACTAACTATGTTCTTTGGTAGCCCATGTAGTCTAAAGACTTCTTTGAAGAACAGTTCGGCCACTTGTTTGGTTGAGTAATAAGCTGAGATGGCAAAGAAGTGTGCAAATTTAGTCAATCTGTCTACCACTGTGTATATGCAGTCCTTTCCTCGGGCTTTGGGTAACCCTGTGATGAATTCCATGGAGATGCTTTCCCACTTCTATTCTGGAATTGGTAGTGGTTGGAGGAGACCTGCAGGATGTGTGTGCTCAACCTTATTTTGTTGACATGTCATGCATTTCGTGACGTATTTAATCACATCTTCCTTGAGTCCTTTCCACGAGAATCGTTCCCGAATCTGGCGATATGTCTTGAAGAATCCTTGATGCCCAGCTGAAGGAGTATCATGTGTAACTTTCAATTTTTTTTCCTTAAGTGTAGATTCGGGGACGGTGAGATGATATGTTTGTCTTTATAATAAATGACTTCATCATTTATTTTATACTTGTCATCCTGGACGATCTTGTCGATTATGGTGCAAGCAAAATGATTCTTGGCATATTCTGCTGAGAGTTGTGCCTTCAAGTCTTCTGCAATTTCCGTGAAAGCACATGTAGCTGGTTTTCTTGGAGAGGGCGTTGACCACAACATTCTTCTTTCCTTTTACGTACTCAATGTCAAAGTCGTAAACTTGGATTTTGCTTACCCATTTTTGTTGCCATTCGTTCGGGTCCCTTTGATTCAAGAAATGGCGTATACTGTTGTGGTATGTCTTGACTACGAATCTATTTCCCACCAGATATTGTCTGAATTTTGCCAATGCGTGCATGATAGCTAGCATCTCCTTGTCATAAATGGAGAAGAGTCTTTTTGAATCTTCCAATTTTTGGCTTTCGAATGCGATGGGATGGCCCTATTGCATAAGGACAAACCCTATTCCTTCTCCTGATGCATCACAATCCAATATGAATGGTTGACCAAAGTCAGGAAGAGCTAGTACTAGACATGAGCTCATTATTTCTTTGAGTTTATTGAACACCCTGTTAGATTCCTCTGTCCACCTGAATGCTCCCTTCCTGGTTAAGTTAGTCAGAGGTGCACTTAACTAGGAGAACCTTTTAACGAACCGTCGATAGTAGTTGCAGATCCCAAGTAACTCTCGTAATTTTGCTAGGGTTTTGGGTGTAGGCCAATCTACTATTACTTCCATATGTCCCAAATAAAGGATCTCCGTTGATCCGAACTCGCACTTTGACACCTTGGCATAAAGGGATTTTTCCTGCATGATGCTCAAGATTTGATCCAAATGCCCCAAGTGATCATCCCATGTCTTGCTGGAGATGAGAAGATCGTCAAAGAATACCAACAAAAACTTCCTTAGTTGCTTGTTAAAAATATTGTTCATGCATGATTGGAAAGTGACGAGGGCGTTGGTTAGACCAAACAACATGACAAAAAATTCAGTGTCCATAATGACATCTGAACGCTATCTTTTGCATGTCTTCCTCTCGGACCCGCATTTGATGACACCCAGATTGTAAATCGATCTTTGAAAAGTACATCGCTTTGTGGAGTTCATCCAACAATTCATTGATCCTGGGAATGGGGTGCCTATTTTTGATGGTTTTCTTGTTGAGAGCTCGGTAATCAATGCACATTCTCCCTGTGCCATCTTTCTTTTTTCACTAAGACTACGGATGATGCAAACATGCTTGAGCTGGGTCTGATATGGCCCATGGCTAACAATTCTTGGATGGTTTTTTCTATCTCGTCCTTGAACTTCTTCAGATGTCGGTATAGTGTGGTGATCACAAGCTTAGCTCTTTCCAATTCGATAGTATGCTCAAATCCTCTTTTAGGAGGCAATCTTGGAGGAATGTCACCAAACATTGAAGCATGCTTGTCCAGTACTCTTGTTGAATATCTACCTTGTATTGTGGTTTGTCATCGTTGGTAGTTTTTTGGGTTATGATTTTACATTCTGCCACATATGCTATATCCCCATGCCTGAATGTGGCTTCCATCCTCCTAGCTAACACGACCTGTGGGCTGCCATTTGACATGCCTCTAGAGTCTTAATACAAACTTACTTCCATTAGGTGCTCTGAATTCCATTTCCAACGCTTGGTAGTCCATCGCGTGCTTGCCAACGAATACAACCATTTAACCCCCAATACCATGTTGAGGTCTGCAAGATCTATTACATAAAAATCACTAGTAAAAGTATAATTACTGAGAGTTACACTCAAATTTGGAATCATTTGCGTATAATCCAAGTTGTACCCATCCACAACTATCACATCTAATCCCTTGAATTCTTTGGTGGGAAGCTCCCCTTTTAGCGACTAGTGCTGCATCAATGAAGTTGTGCGTGTCTCCACCATCAGTTAGGGCTGTGATGCGTTGTCCCTTGACGACTCCCTTGACCCTGAAGGTGTAATACTTGGGCGTGCTTGAAAGGGTTGCAATCTTAACCTGTGGTCGTGCTTTCCTTTGTTCGTTGGTTCTTTCTTCATGTGGCGGTTCTTCCTTGTGGCTGTTAGGATTTTTTTCTTCTTTTATGCAGACAATCAGAGATATAGGGTGGGTAGTTCCATCAGATGATGAATCATCCCAAATAAGAATCTTTAAGATTCATGAGAGCTAGAAACAACAATAGTTAGTAATGTAGAATGAATATACCAATAATCATAACAAGGCTTTATGATCTAAGACATACCTTTGATTCTTTGACAAACCTTTTTGATTTCAATGCTTTGTCCTGTGAAGCCTTCTTTTTTAATCCTTGAGCCCTTCTCTCATGATCCTTGAGCATTCAACAGGTTAATTCCTAGACAAGGAAATAAAGGTAGAAAGGTGATTAGTATTTAATATAATCAAAAGTTTAAACAAGTATATGAAACCAAAATTGAGAGGGAATGAGATACTTATCTTGAGGAGTTGTTGTGGGCTCCCTCCAAATCTTTAAGGGATGCCTAAAACTTATAAAATGAGAAAATGTCTTTCCAAAAATATGTTAAACCTACAAATAAATATAAAATATACAAATGAAATATCTAAAGTTAGGGACAAGGGGCTTAGTAGTGTAAGTCCCTTATGTCATTCTCTTCGGGTTTCACTCTCTTGGGAGGGGATTCTTCTTCGGCCACATTTGCATGATCTCCTTCTCTTTTCTTGTTTCTAGGATTGTCGGGACACTCACTTCTATAGTGACCCAATTTATGGCAATGATTGCATTCAATCTTGGACATATCAACATTCTTTCTGGGCCCTTTCTTCTTGAAGTTTCCCTTGTGATGAGCAACATAACCATTTGAGACTTCTTCATTGTTGGTTACTAATGAGATTCTTAACACTTCTCGAGACTCTAGACCTTGACTCACACTTCCTCCACACCAAGTCAACCTCCTTTTGATCCTCCTTCGACCTCGCTTTTGGAACTTCGATCTTGGAGAAAAAACTTCGATCTTGCTTCTAGGAGTTCGATTTTGACCCAATACAACTTCTCAAGGCACCAACACCCAACAGAATCAACTTCGACCTATTCTTCTCTTGGCAGCTGCAACATGCAACAACTAGTAGCAACTGGCAGCAACAAAACAATGAGAGACTTCGATCTTCCAATCTAGGGCACGTGAGGGAGAGAGAGAGAAACACCAAAATTTTGATTTTCCTTCAATCCTTCAGTTTGTCCAAACTCACACTCCTTTTGACCCCTTTCTTGACTTCACACTTTTTCCCTTATGCAGCAGTAGATATCGAATTTCTGGATGTGAGTGAGAGTGTTACAAAGGAGTTTGAACTTTGATCTGCTTGTATATATAGGCTTGTGATGAGCTTGAATTCTTGGGGTTGAGGCCGACTTGATCACATTAAGGCCGACTTGGTGTGGAGGCTCCATAAATCATATTTGACTGAATACTGAACCTAATTACATGATTCAAAAGCCCAGGATGGGTCAATTTAAATCTGTAACGACTCTATAAACTCATAATAAATCGTAGAAGTCCACAATGGGGACTTTGACCTAAAATCATATGACCCTATCATGAAACCCATGCTTTAATAAGTCATTTAATAATAATATAAAATTCTTTTCTTTATTCTTTTGACAAGTACATTAAATATTGACTCAAATATAATTTATGAAGATCGAACCTAGTTACAATCTTCAACACTCTACAGGGTGCTAGAGGTAGTTTTGACTACTTTAGTTTCCTTGATCTTGGTAAAGTAGTGCTGAAAGGTAATTTCTTAGCGTATACTACAAATCCAGGGAATATATAAAATGCAAAGTCATGGCCACGAAATAAGATACATGGTGGATCCATGTCAAATATAAGATCACAACCATGAGCATATACAAAGTGGATCTATCTCATAGTGTACATTGGGAGGACAACTAACACTATAGGAAGTGCAAACCTGGAATTACAAGAGAGTATGAATAGCAACATTCCTCATCCAATGAATTGACATATGTTGTATTATGGTGTTGATTTTTGTGGATGGTATTGATTAAAACCATGCCTTGTACTTGCACTCTTGCTTTTGTAACTTTTACATGGCTCAAACAACTTGTGCGTCCTTGTTTGCTGTTCACTGCCATCATCCATTAACTCCCTTTGAATTCATTTGACAAATGAATAATGAAAATCTAAAGGAATGAGGTCGAATGGGCCTTTTAGCACAAACATTTCGACAAAAACACAAAGTCTTCTTTCTTTGCTTCACTTATTGAATGGAAACATCAACAAATTCTGCTTTCTTTGCTTCACTTATTGAATGGAAACATCAACAACAAATCCACTTTTCTTATCTCCTCCATGAAATGGAAAATCTCATTTTTCTCTAGCTTACTCATGAAAACATTTAGTAAAAGCTCTTACTCTCTCATAAAACAATTTGACCCCTTTCCATGTGCTTAAATAATTGGTTAATTTCGAGAAGATGTTCTATGCCATTTCGGATTAGGGCACAATACTGAAGAAGATGAACATACAAATAGATCGATAGAAGACAAGCCAAAACGAGAGATAGGAAATGTGGTGTGTTACGACGATCGACGGGATGCTTCAACTTGACAAAGTCTCCAATAGTCATTTAGACAAGCGTGTCACACATAACCCGGAGCAACCCAAACAAAGAAACCGAGTCCATATATATCACGGCTCCAACTTTCTCGAGGAGAAAGAGGAATTCCTTCCACACCAATGTGTGTCGAATGATCTCTAAGTCTCCTCCAATATATGAGATCTTTGTGGGTGTGTGACACGTCCTTTAAGACATTTAAGTCTATATTTTATTCTAGGCCGACCTAGCACATAAGTGGAATAAATTCAAAGTACATGTTCTGCTCATCCGATCGAGATGATCTTTAGATCAATCTTACACCTCTCCGAAAGAGGAATCCAATAAAAATATTGGGATCTTCATCTGAGCAGTACAACTCGGAGTTTGGACCTAGTTGTCCAATTTTAACACTCCCTCTCAACTAGGGAGAACTCCGTCCACTAGTGCAATCCAAACATCGTGCGTCATCCTGCCGTAACTTGCTTTGCTGGCCTCTTTATTTCAGAACAGAAGTGGGTCAGTCACAAAGACATCATCCCCCGACTGACATAATCAGCCCAGAGGTTCGAAACCTCTATCAGACTCACAAAGAGTCTCCAACCAACTTGAAGTTGGTTCATCTGACCCGAAGTCAGGCAGAGGTCCCAGACCTCACTAAACTTGATCCCAGATCAAGTGGTTGGACCGTGCCATCCTAGATAGAGAGTACAGCAAGTTCTGATGCGTCCATCAGTCTTTGCTACTAGTCTCTAGCCTTTCCCATCTCATTGGCCAAATGAGAGGTACTTCCCATGAGCCCTTAACTCAATGGGTAGGATGCATACGGGGCACTGATAATGAGAGGTGAACCAACTCAAAATCACAATGGTGGGGTCCAAGCACACCAACAAGGTTTGGCAAGCCTAGCCTTGTGGTTGCCCATAGCTCCGAGAAGCTCTCCCCAAAGCCCCCCCAGAGCTCCCAGAGCTCATCGTCCAACAGGACCCTCAGAATAGGGTCGTTCCATGATACCAAGATTCTCACGGAAGGTTAGGAACATGACCTTCCCCAAGGGCATAGTGAGAATATCTGCGACCTGCTCATCAGTTCCTATATGATCGAGCCTTACAGCGCCTCGCTGTACCATATCCCAGATAAAGTGGTACCAGCCATCAACATACTTGGATCAATCGTGGAACCTGGGATTCTATGACAAATGAATCCCCCTCTGGTTATCACAAAGTATAATGATGGCATCTAGCACATGCTCGAACAGCTCACAGAAGAGCTTTCGCAACCAAGTGACTTCACAACAGGCCATACATATTACAATGTATTCGGCCTCAGCGGTGCTCAAGGCTACCGACTTTAGATTCCTGCCCGAAACAGATCTTCATGTGAAGTAGCATCCAGATGTGCTCTTGCGATCCACCACACTGCCAGCCCAATCGGCATCACAGTATCCATGGAGTGTCATACTCTCGGCAGTGTATCTCAGCCCATGGTCTATCGTGCCTCAGAGATATCTCAAGAGTTTCTTGGCACCGACCCAGTGAATGTTATGATCAACCATGTGTTGACTCAAAGTGTTCACTGCACAACATACGTCCGAACAGGTGTTCATTAAGAACATCAGGGTCCCTATGAGTTGACGATACTCAGTAGGACGGGCCCAGCAACGCTGCTACTCAACTTCTTAAAGTTGAGTTCCATGGACTTACAGTCCATCATACCGAAAACTTCATAATGTATTTTCCTTGAGAAAGGAAAATCTCGCCAGGTCTCTACTAGACCTTCAGGCCTAGACATCAGTCCTAGGTCCTTCATCTTGAACTCAGCAGCGAGCTCCCTCTTGCACTGATGAATGAGAGGGTTAGCACCTGTCAGGAAGAGGTCATCCACATACAGCACCAGAATGAGAGGTTTTCCCTTGACAACCTTGAAGTAAGGGTTCGGATCAGCATTACTTCGAGTGAAGCCCAGCTTCATCAAGTAGCTATCTATCCTCTTGTACCAATCTCGGGGTGCTTGTTTCAGCCCATAGAGGGCTTTCTTCATCCTGCAGACATGGGTGTCCCGATCCTGGACTTCCAACCCCAAAGGTTGCTCCACATATATCTCTTCCTTTATCACACCATGCAGAAAAATGCGGTCTTCACATCATCTGATGAAGACTCCATCCTTGCGTAGCAGCAAGGGCTATAATAGATCGAATGGTGGTATCTCGAGCCACAGGTGCAAATATGTCATCATAGTCTATACCTTCCTCACAAGCAACGAATCTTGCCTTGAACTTTTCAGCACTTCCAACAGATCCATGCTTGATCTTGTAGAGCCATTTCGAGGTGACAACTGCTTTGTCCTATGGTCTTGGGACCACATCATTCTTCATAATGGACTCATACTCTTTGTGCATAGCATCCTTCCAGACTTGATGCTTTACGACTTCCTCAAAGGATCCAAAGTCAGATTGTACAAAAGTACTCATGGCTGCTAGATGTCCTGGAATTTATATGGCTTCTTGGTTTTCCTTCAGAATTTCCCCCTCTGAAGCCATATGTCCCTGAGCCATGAGGATCTTCTTTCGTTGAACAAAAGTATCCACTCAGGAGCATATACAGATATATCTCCCTCTTAATGTCAGCTTCTCTCTCGAGAGAAGACATTTATTTTAAATGAGGGCATCCCAGACACCAACTAGGAAAGGGACTTGATCTCCCACAGTCAAAACCATCCAACAGACTTTGCTGATCATGTGGCTGAAAGTTGCAAAAAAAAATTTCGCAGTTCACACTTCAAGTTGATACTGTCACAAGCTTACAGTTAATATGAATTCTCGTAGACAAGGGTGTCTGTCTATGTCACTGTCATAATGACAGTGACATAGACTCACAAATTTAGCTCCTCAAAATGGCCGTTACAGAGATACCTTCTGAACTTGCATCACAGTTTTCTTCATCATTAACAGTACTGAAGGTTTCAAGCTTACAGCAATTACCTGATGTTTTGTGGAGATCTGCTGTAGCTTCCTCAACCAGCCCTCTAAGAATTTATTTACTGAGCTAAGGATCCAATCTGCCTTTTATTCTGCTCTTGAGGTGTTCATCTACAACATCTGTCATCTCATCCAGAACTGCTTTTATTTACAGATCTGCCCAAGACTGCAGATCTCAATTCTGCGATTTTTCTCCTAGATTTCTCAGATCTAGGAACCGATCATACAGATGTTAAAACACAGAATTTAGCCTTCTTCATGTTAGTCCATGCAGATCCAACACAGTAATAAAGGTACTCCTGCTCATCAATGTTCCAGCCTCAATCATTCAACAAGATAAGACTGGACAAAGCACTTTCTAGGGTCACTGTCACTAGGTTGAGTTCAGCTATATGCTGATAACCATTGTTACTGGTCAGCTGTGCCAATATTACTTTACTGCTCCTGAATGTATAGATCTTAAAGACTTTGCCAAGTACATCAAAACAATTCCTTTGATTTCACTTGGAATCTTGTCTATGTCATGTGCACAGATCTGGGAATTATGTGATTGGTCTGCATCCAACTTTGGCTGCCTCAAATCACACAGTCAAAAACTCATGTGATAACCACACGACTTGCAGTTGTGGTATGGCTTGCGGCCTGCCACAACACTCATCCTACTGCCTTCAAACAAGATTCAACAAGTCTGCATTTGCATAATTAGTGCAGCAAAGGACAAGTCCAGGAAGACCTGGGACTATGTTACGCCATGCATCATCTCTTCGTGCTAAGATAAGGGACAAAATTCGTAACTTTCCTTTCTTCCGCTATGGCATAGCTTCTAAGAACCGAACATAATACCTATGAGACAGCGGCTCCAATTTGCAGCAAGAACACATTACCAAACAGGTCTTCCAGGCTTTCAGGCCTGCGGCATCCTCAACACCACGCTGTCCCTTTTCCTGGCTTAATCACTTCAAAGTAACCCAGAAACCACCTCAAGTTGCTGGCTATGGCCTGCGGCCTAGCTCAGCAACTTGCTGTAGCCTTCAGAGAATATACGCTGCCTTAGCCATAGGACAACGATAGAAAAAAAAAGGGATTATTATTTAATCTCCTAAAGAAGCTCAATCCTGGATCAACTAGACTGGTGTTCTTTGCTGATGATCTTGAACCAAAAATAGTTCAATTCTTAGAAGATTGTAGATCTGGTTAGGGCATACATCAATCCTGGCATATAGCAGCAAAACCATGTGATTAACCCAAAAAAAAAACTCATACTTCCTTGCAGAGATAGCGGCTGAGGATGGACTGATATTTAAGCTTTACAATCTTCTGTTGTGTATCTGGACTAATTTCAAATACTTTTGTGGGACAGCTCTCAACCCACTCCCGCTTCTCATCAAGGGTTAAGGTCTCCATCAAATTTTCATTAATGTGAATATCAGGCTCATAGTAACCGTTGCCGCTGGTGACCATTTTGCATGGTCTTGGCCAATATCCTTTCTGGCTATTTGCCCGAAGCCTCAATTCCTGGCCACGTCGAAGTTTTACAATGATTATGCCCCTTTGTTCAGAGGGATCAAAGACGTTCATATCGGCAGCACGGTCCACAGCGACGACGGGATTCTCTCTCATGTCGGAAGACATGAGATCTAAGCTCATGACATCTAAGGTTTGATCACTATCGCATTTCACGTTGAGCTTAAACTCCTTCAAGCAATAATGGCACTGGTCATCGCCGTCACAGGTGTCGCAGTCATGGGAGAATCGCATTTCCATGGCGCCTTCGCTGACAAGGGGAATCAAACCGAGCCTGTGCGCAAGAAACTCATCGTTGAGGACCGAGGAATTGCTCTCGATGTTCATTGCAAAGCACGATGTTCGATTCATTATTTTACGTCGGTGGCCGTCTTTTACATGCGCAGTCACCCCATTCATTGCTTCATCCACAAGTCTCACATAATTTTCTTTCCTTTGCGCACAGCACAACGCTGCACGACTTATATGAATGGCACGCAGACTTCGACGTTTGTTTGGTTCGGGGGGAGCCCAACCCTTAAATTTCCTTTGCGGCCACAGTCGTTCGGAATTCTTGTTCCTGCGAGAATTTTTGGCTCTTCGGAAGGTTCCAATTCCAGACAGAGGAAGATTAAGGAAATTACGAGCCCGAAGTTTAGAGACGACGGCTCAACAGACTTAGTCGATTCTTTTTCCGCGTGCATTGGTTAAATTTGGTTTCGCGGGTCCATAAATTCGACACTTTGCCCGGATTTTCAATTGTACACGGCATCCAAAAACTGATGAGACCATCCCGCCTACAACGACAAATTCCACGCCTGTTTGCTAGCAGGTTTGAAAACAGGTTTCGCAGGATTCAAAGAACTTTCTGCTTTTTCTTATTTTCCCGTTCTTGGCTTCGGCCTTTCTTTTAGCCGCCAATGTTTCCGGGAACTTCTGTTTGGCCTTCAACCAAGGCCGCAAACATTTCAGCCTTCCAGCTACCCACATATGGTAGCATTTTGTATATATGTACCTCGGCCAACTAGCTCAGCAAGCTAGCCCTCAAAAACATCCCTTCTCAAATCTACAGCTTTTTCCACGTAGATTAGGGCAGACTTTTTTTTTCACGCTAATTAGGGCAGACCTGCTCAGCCTAGGGCATTGTCTTCAACCAAGCCTCTGATACCATGTTAAATTTCAGAAGATGTTCTATGCCATTTCAGAGTAGGGCACAATACTGAAGAAGATAGAACATATTAATTGATCGATAGAAGACAAGCCAAAACAGAGATAGGAAAATGGTGGCGTTACAGCAATCAGCAGGATGCTTCAACCAGCAAAGTCTCTAGTAGGTCATTCAGCCAAGAGTGTCACACATATAACCCAGAACAACCCAAACAAAGAACAGTCCATATATATATCACAGCTCCAACGCTATCCACAGAGAGAATTCCTCCACACCAATGTGTGTCAAATGATCTCTAAGTCTCTCCAATATATAGGAATCTTTGTGGGTGTGTGACACGTCCTTTAAGACATTTAAGTCTATATTTTATTCCAGGCCGACCTAGCACATAAGTGGAATAAATTCAAAGTACATGTTCTGCTCATCCGATCAAGATGATCTTTAGATCAATCTTACACCTCTACGAAAGAGGAACCCAATAAAAATATTGGGATTGTCATCTGAGCAGCACAACTTGGAGTTTGGACCTAGTTGTCCAATTTTAACAATAATTAAATGGAGATTTAATAATTTAATCATTTCACAACTATGACTTTGAAGTCAGAATCCTTTGAGAATTTCTCTGGTGATATGATTCATATCCATGCATCCATGCTAAGTGTTGGGTTAAGATAGAACCCAACGATAAAGATGCTTCTCAACTCCTCACTTTTCCATGCAAAGAAAGCTCAGACCACCCCTCGGTTGTTAGTTAGGAACCATGACCAATACATGCACTTGCCAAACATATAATCTTACTAATTATATACATGCCTAAAAAGATAGCCTTCTCAAAAAAGCAAAATACATGAAATTAGAAATTTTTGCCAAATGACATATTGGCTCAATTATAAAAGAATAAAAAGCAAAAAAACAGAGGAAAAAGTGCTATTTTGGATCTGAGTGAAAACGGTCCCATTGGACTTGCTTTTTCACCATGATCAAGAAGTAGTAGTCAAATATGATGTGTGGGCCCTTGGTGTTTTGGATATTGAAAAAGTAGAACTACCCAAAATAATAGTTTTTCGTAAATTGATGAAATTAAATATAAAAGGCCTTTTGATTGATGGTTATGCCATGAAGCGTCTAGAAATAGACTAGTGGACTAAGTCTCATTGGACTTTAACCCTTTAGTAGCAAGAAGCACTGCTGAAGTTAATAGGCGGCCAACTGTACAGGGTGCTAGAGGTAGTTTCGACTACTTTAGTTTCCTTGATCTTGGTAAAGTAGCGCTGAAAGGTAATTTCTTATATCGGAAAGTTTATCCTCTTCATGGTTTGGTTGGAAGGTGAATGAAAGGTCATTGCAACCATCATTACCTCAACACTAGGCCTCTCTACGCAACAAAAACAAGTAGACAAGATTGTAGAGGAATATAGAGATATCTTCTCTTTAAGATCTTTCAAATGGGCTGTTGATGTTTTATAGCTACACAAGGTCTTCTACACTGGTTGGCGTCTTATCATGTAGAAGAAGTTTGATTGCCTCTTTAGATGCTTGCTTGGTGGAGTAAGTGACTTTATTATTTCTTTTTTATCCGTAAACTGCCGTGGATATTCCAATAGACAATCTATCACAACAGATTTACTAAAATATATTAGAAAATAAAAAACCTAAACTATGAGGGTTTTTTTCTCCTTAGATTTATGGATATGTTAATTATTGTTTATTGCGTATTCATGAAAATTATAATTATGAAGAAAATAGAGAACAATGAAATAAAAACTTACAAACCACACACAAGATATATCATGGAAACCCTTTTAGGAGAAAACCTAATTGGAAGGTGAGGTCGCTCTGCTCCCTTTCTCTGAATAGAAAATGGATGCAAGTACAAAGAAGTAAGGCTTGTGGCTTGTGGGATACATTGCACAAATCCTTTTTCTGTTCTCTCCCCCTATCTCTCTCGGTTACTTTGCTCGTCTATGGAAGAAATGCACTTGAAAAGAATGGAATCCCTTTTCCTCCTAGTGGCCTGGTTATAACACAACCTCATAGCCTACTAGTGGTTAAGTTTGACTCCTTTAACTCTTAACTAGAGTTACAATATGGACTCTTCTAGAGTCTTCTTCATCATGATTGGTGCTCAAAATCTAGCAGGTATTGTGAGATGCCTCATAAGACAAAAGCCAAACTAATATGCAACAATAATGTAGATGCCACTGTCACCTCAACACTCCACCTCCTACTCTTTAGTGGAATTTCACCACATGAGAGGCTTCCTATTATAGGTCACATGAATGGTATTCAAGGTTATTAGGATCAAGGTGACACTTTGATAGGCTCAATCAAGGTACTCACACTGAATAAGGCTCAATTATTTGTGATAAGAAATAGCGTACCTATGAAGAGCCCTATAAGGTAAAGCTTGTAGCCTAAGATTTTCAAGTTATGGCCCAACAATGGCACAGTTAGGCATACAGGTGAATGTGAAAATGCTTGTTTGAAATATATGATCAATAAAAGGACAACAAACCTTCAAAGGACTCTAAGTTGAGATTTAATGCAAAAACTGGGTTTTACAAGCCCTAGAATTGCATAGGGTTAATAACGTCAATCCTAGGGTTTCACTTTTAACCATGCACTTTGCTAGATTTTAATGTTATAAGGCCAAGCAAGGTGAAAAGGACCTCAAATCAGCTTAATGCTCAAATCCTAGCTGAATTCGGCTTGAACCCTAACCCTAGTGGCTTTCTTTAAAGGATTAGAATATTAGGAAGAGAAAAAAAATGAGATTTTGAAGTTTTTGATCACAAAAATGGATGCCAATGCCTTTATCTACTTGGGTGATGAAGTCTTACGAATTTTGACTATGGAAATATCAAACCCTTGAACGGAATAAAGGGGAAAACCTTAGGTTATCACTTGCTAACCCTAACTATCACTTTATGAAGGGATAAATTTGGTAGAGAAAAGTTGTCTAGGAGGTTCTCTAGGGGCTCCAAGGATACAAAATTAAAGCATGCAAAATTACCAGACATTTCATATAAATATAAGCATTTAGACATGGAACATAGAAACCCTAGCAATATTCATTACATGCAATAATCATGAAATATATTCAACAAAAAGTACTCATGAGTCACAACATATCCAAGAACAAGCCTTTATCCCAAAATGAAGTCTCCACAACAATTACTAGTCTCCAATGGTAAATTATCCACAAAAGAGCACATCTCCACAAAGTAGCGAAGTATATTAGCTAGACAGAGTTCTCTAAGAGGCTGTCTTTTCCTCAAGTGATGATGAACAAAATAAAAGATGCGACTTTCTATTTATACGAGGTATACCTCTTTTAATTTCTAACTAAAAGCCCCTACACAAGTTTGATTTTTGAGTGGACAAAAAGTAAAATTGGGTTACAAGCCAACCCACTAGCTTTACATCAAAATATACCAAGATAAGCCTGCACGTGTGAGTTGTAGACCTAAAAAGATGATGATATCGTGCCCTTTTAGGGCTCCAAATGCTCCATCAAGGCAAAGTCAAGTTTGAAAATGTCTCCAAGCAATATGATCATCCTCCATCTGAAGAAAATCCCCAAATCATGCATCAAAGTAGTGCCAAGGGTCTAAAATCCAGTTGTGGGTGCCACACGTCATCTTTGTGGGGTGTCAAGTGAGCAATATTGTGCCTCCTCTCGCCAACGTTAGGGCTCCATCAAGTGCAACAAGCCCTCCTCAATCATCCTAAGGATGACCATCCTCATTTGAGCCTTGGGTCATGGCATGCCCATCAAATAGTGTCAAGGCCAGTCTGGGGGCATTCTGGGTCCACTAGTAAATCATCAAGAATTCTCCATGTTAGGTAAGAGAAGCTTACTGATCTGGTTCCTGGGGGTGCTCTAGGATGTATATCAACTGCTCAAGTGATCAAAAGTCTCAATGCTTTGCCAAAAGTGGGCAACACTGCATCTGCTAAGTCATCATGCTCTTTGGAATGTAGTATATGGCTTAGGCATCATGTGGAGCGGGATGCCTTTAAGGACGACTCTGTTGCTTTGGACTACCTGGAAAAACCAACTCAAACTCAAGTGAAAGAAACCATTCGTTAGAGACTTAGAGACTAAGATCATAAATGCATCTAAGTGGACCATACTTAAGTGTTAATAGCATATCAATTCTTCAAATTGGGATCGCCTTCAAATATTTGACTAGACGAAGTCCTGTAAAGGTGTTCCCTACTTTTGTAGGGTTGCTTAAGTAGTCAACCCTATTGGGTGCTTCGAGCACCCAAATTAGAGGTGGCATTTCCAAGGTTAATCCTTCAATCAATAGGTGTTGGTGTAAGTAAGTGGCAATGAAGGGGAAATACTTCATGGTCAAGTGCCATGGTCAATGGACCAACTAGTGGGAGACGACATCCTAAGTGTATAGATGTAATGGAGGGAGCAATCATGGATGCATGAGTTACTCTGCTCGACTTGCTTTTTCCACCCCTTTGGTTAGCCTTTTGCTTCTTTTTGATAATGTTTTGTATTTTCGTGCATAACTCAAGGATCGAACCTTGCTTTTTATGATATAACATTTAATTTATCCCTTATGATGAGTTAGTTTGTCACTCATCAAGGTTGGGACATGCAAGGGTTCCTTTTGATGAGATGGAGCAGCAGGTGTTCAGGAACCGAGTGATAACTAATCAGGAGGGTAGAGCTCATGATAGGTTTTTTTCCAAGAGCTAACTTATGTCATGACCATCTTTTGCTTTTTGATTCTATTTTTCTTTCATTTTGGCCATGTTATGCTTTTCCATTCTTTTAGTTGCATCAATCTCTAGGGAAGTGCTTTTCGGCCCTACTTAAGGATGTGGATGAGGAAGTGCCAAATCCCAATGAACCAATGATAGCTAGACTCGAAGAATGGAGATGGTATCTAGGGCTAATAATTTGATATGGAAAGTGTTAAGCATGTTAAAGGGAAAGTGAACATGGTATTTCAATCCAGGTTTTCCAAGTAGTGCCCTTCCTATAACCCCCTAAGGCCTTAGGGGAGGCCCCACTGGACTAGGGATAAAAATTAACCCCCCTGGTAAGGTGAGAGAACAAATTTACAATCAAAATCATCCAGTCATCCAGATCACCCCTTTATCCATAATAAATGCGTAACACATTAAATAAAAGCACCCTATTGCAAAATGATCAAACTACCTGTTGAGTGGTGGCCCACCTTCGTTCAAGAGGAATGCCGAATGGTGAGAGGTGTAGTGATCAGTGCAAATGGTGAAGGAGATGGCATATCATCATCATGCTAATGTGTGGGGTCGCTGGTTGGTTGGTTCACCAAAATAGGAGAAAATTGTTTTGTTGAAATTTGGTTACCGGAGGACAGGTGGTTCCCTAAGGCTTTGATCTTTGGCCTAGGGAAAAGTATCCAAAAGAATTTAGTTTTTCTCCTAAAGTGACTTTATAAAGCTATAAAGTCAAATCTAATTTAAAAGTGAATTTAAATGATAAAGTTACTAAAGTCTAATTTTAAAGTGACTTTAATAAAGTCAATGTGAAATTAGAAAGTGAAAAGTGACTTTGGAAATAAATGACTAAGTGGGTCTTTATTAAAGTGGGGTGAATTAAAAAATAGAAAGTGAGTTCTAAATGAGCATTTAATCTCAGCCCTAGATCTAAAGCTATCTCAGCCATTAGATTTAGGGATTCCCCAAAAGTCACTTAGGGTTAGGTTAAAGGAGGAAAATGAGAGAAAAGATCATTCATCCTTTCATGAGCAGATTGAGAGAGGAGAGAAAGCTGAAGAGAAATTTCTGAGCGGAGGGAGAGCAACATAGCTACACAAAAAATCCGTACAGCAAGAGGGCACATTTCCCAAGGCAGCGTTTCCGTACAACAGCATTTATTGGCACGTTTACCAAGGCAAAAATCCGTACAACACTGTTTAACACGTTTTTCAAGGCAAGTACAATGCTGTTTTCGAGGAGCAAATTCAACAGCAAAGGGCACAGTTTTCGAGACCGCTTTTTTGGGCACGAAAATCTAGGAATGAAATTTATGCGTAAAATGTCTTGTACGGAGGCAGAATCTGGGCACGTTTTTCTAGGCGGCAAGTACAATATTTATCGCTGTAGTTTTTCCTGTAAATTTCTGTTTTGCTGTTGACACAATTTTCCAGGTTGGAGGTTGACACGGAAATCAAGATAAGTGGGTTTTGTATTTGTTGTAATTTTTCTGTGTTTTACTGTTCACTGTAAAAGCATTTATTAGAAATAAGAAGAAGCTTTCGAACTGGTTTTCCCCAAGAGTTGTAGGGGGTTTTTCCAGGGTCATCTTGACAAAAAATCAGCGTGTTTATTTTCTGTGTGTGGCTGATTTATTTTTTTGAGTTTTATTTCTGCATTTCAGCACTGTGAAATTTCCAGAATTTGTGTTTTCAGAAAATATTTATTTTCTCGGTTTGTTGAATGTATGGCTATGGAAATGAGCATTTAACTTTATGGGAGAAATAAGGAGAAACTGAAAACCGGGGTGGGAACAGAAATTTCTACATGTTCTCCTAGGGGGTTACCCATTTTGGTGGGTAACAATGATCACGTGGCTAGCCTCTTTTCTATGAATAATGGGGGTTGACGTGGCATCGTCTCGAATTATGGTGGTGCAAACAGGAAGGTCAACTAACGAGTGACATAACTTTTGCATACGGACTCTGATTGAGGTGATTCTTACGCTATTGGAATGGTCTTTGTGTATAGAATAGTGAAAAATGTTGTAGTGTTTAAGCGATAAAGTATTACTCCCCCAAAAACACCATTTGATGCCTCAAAACACTCCAGTAAGGTTTCAGACCCCAATTTACTAAACTGCGTCCCATCGGTAAAAATGGTCTTGTGAGTTGATACCTCCACTACTCTGAAAGCATTGAGATGGATGACAAACAATATAATGATCCAATCTGTATCACACCCCATTTTGGGAGGATTTTGGTCCCCATAAGATTCTACTATATGAGGTGAAGAAATCTTTCCTCCTCTCGAGTGTACCATTTAGCCTTGCCTAGAAGTTGATCTTTCAATCCAATCTGCAAAGGTCATGCTACTTCTGTCTTGTAGTTTTGAACCTCTTCTGCAAAACTATATCCTCTATCTACTCTGTTTGAGCATCTAGTGCTAAATCCTATACAAAAGGTAGAACTTGTTCCTCTTCTTGATCTAACATGGAAGGCTCATAGAGTTTTAGATTCTCTATATTTACCACTGAGTAAATCCACATGTATAAGGGTAGACTAAGTCTATAGGTGTTATCTGTAACTTTTTCCATAATCTCAAAGGGATCATATTGCAAAGCCTTGATTTTCTTACTAGGACCCTATAGCCTCTTCTTGTTCAACTGTAACCATACTTTGTCTCCCACCCTGAATGACTTCTCCATTTTGTTGAGAAGTCTAGGGCAACTAGATTAGATGATTTCTCTTAGAGTGATAACTGCTTGTGATGTCTTTTTACTTATCTTAATTAGATTCTTCTTCAACTTGATTATTATTGTGTTCTTTTCATCAAACAACTACCAAACCATAAAGAACAATGAGACAAGTGTAGAAAAATTATGATCTGCACCCTTAACCTAATTTACAAGTTTGCATGTGTTTGTTTAGGCCCAACCCACATGTTTTGTCATGCTGATATAAATTTCAGTATGTATTAATTGCAAACATAATAAGAGTACTACTATTTTCTATGCTGCCAGGAAACGTGGGTGCGGGGACGGGGATGGGGATGGGGACGGGGACGACTCTTTTTGAAACAGGGTGCGTGGGTGCGTTGGGGGTATATATATATATATATATATATATATATATATATATATATATAATATTATATATAAATTATAATTTATATATGTGAATTTGTATAAAACAAGAAAAATAAAATATTTTTGATTTAAAAATTAAATTTAAACATGCACATCATTGAACATTCAAGATTCAAGAAGCAACATTCACATAATGATACATTGATATATGAAAATCAAAATATTAAATAAATTAAAATTTAAAAGTTAATAAGTTATAAAAATCACGAAATATGTCCATTGTCATACTACATTCAAAATTTCCCTTAAGGGCAAAGAGTCAAGACATCTCCAAACATGAACTAGGAAATTTCAAAATACTAAAGTCTAAAATAAAAATTTTAAAATAGTGAACAATGGTTTCCTCAAGCCATGTCATCAGCGTCCATGTCATCAGCTGCAGCATCACTTAGATCTTCAGTCAGCATGCTCTCAAGGTAGGAGTCACTATCACCTTGAGGCTCCTACTCATCCATATCAGTTGAAGGTAGCTCAATAAGGCCATCTGGTTGTATTTCCTCATCCACACACATAGCATCATCTGTGTATTGGTCCCATCTCTTGAAAGGACCCTCCTTGTACCCAGGGTCTTTTCGAGATATGAGACGAAGTGTGCTATGAATGTACACTAAGTTCTCTGCCTTCTTTGAGCCCAACCTATTTCTTTTTTACTGAATGGATAAAGGCATAAGTACTCCAATTCCTCTCGCAAGATGAAGAACTAGCTACCTGCAATGCTAATCACAAGTTACGTCAAAGTTTTAAGTTTTATTTTTAATTTTAATTTTTAAGTTTTAATATGATTTAAATTTTATCATTTAACTTTTAAATTTTAATTTTAAGTTTTAAACTTTTAAATTTTAATTAAATTAACAAAAAATAAAAATAAAAAATCGCATTAACTTTAGTCTTTTAAGAAAAGTAAAAAATTATTTAATTTTAATTTTAATAAAAAAATCTTAAATTTTAATAAAAAAAATTTAGACTATAGTCGAAATAACCCGAAAAAAATAAAAAAATTTAACCTAACGTGCCACGAAGAACCCGAAAAGAACCCGTTTTCAGGGTTCTCTGTCGTCGAAGAACCCTAAAAGAACCCATTTTCGGGGTTCTTCGTCAAAAGAACCTTGATTTTATGTGGGAAGTCTCGGGTTCTTCCATGAAGAACTGGGTTCTTTAGGGTTCTTCTGAGAAGAACCCGTCCCAGCACTCGGTACGTGGGGATGGGAACCCGGTGCGGGTTCGGGAACCCAACCCCTGGGTGCGGGAACCCGTGCAACATAGACTATTTTTCACTTTTCTATCAGCTGAAAATTAACACATAATTTTGGCAAGCATTCAAAGCATATGAGACATTTATTTTTGGTCAAGTTGACCCCGGGAAAAACCCCATAGCCTTTTGGGGAAAACCGGTCTTCAAAGGATGATTTTATTGCTTAGGAAATTACAAAACAAGTACAAAAATTCACTGTACTTATCTCCCTTTTTCTGCTGTAGCATTAAATGCAAATTCTAAAAATTTGTGCCCACTGAAACTTTCAGATTTACACAAACTACATGCCCAGAATTTCTGCATTAAATTCTCTGCCTAGCTCCTCGAGAAATGTGCCCAGAATCTACCTTGAAAATTGTGCAACAACTACCTTGATTTCTGCATTGAAGGGTAACTATTCTGCCTCAATTTTCATGCCAGACAGTTGCTGAAATTCTCCTTGAAATTTGCATTGACTGTGGGTATCTTTCCTCCTCGAAAATCGTGCTCAGACCCTCCTCGAAAATTGTGCCAAGCGCCTTGAATTTCATGCCATTGTCCCTCAAACTTCGTGCAAGTTGTCTCCTCAATTTTTGTGTCGCCTCCTTGAAAATTGTGTTGAAAGTGCTGCTCCCTCCTAGAAATTCGAGCCCTCCTTTCCTTGCTTCAATTTCTCCTCCTTCATGAAGCTTCTTCTCTCATCTCTTCTCCTCGTGCTCTCTCTCTCAAGTGTGAAGTGAAGAATGAGCTTCCCTTTTCCTCTTTTGTCTTCTTGGAAAAGATTGAATCCCTAAACCTAGGATCAAATGGTTGAGATTTCATCCTCAAATCTCAAGATGTGTGGTTGAGATCATTTCTCCCAAATGATCCCCCTCATACATTAGCTCCATCACTTAAAAGTCTCCTAGTACATTTTTCAAGTTGTGTACATTTTTCTATTTTTCTCATAAAGTAAATTTTCAACTCACTTTAATATTAGAAAAGTACATTATGTACTTTACACATAAAGTCACTTTATAAAGTACTAAAGTGACTTTAATATTAGAAAAAGTACATGGTACAACAATTTTAAGTACCTTTTCCACCCATGGCATTAATACAACTCCTAAATGTCACCAAGACAAAAGTAATTAATGTGTTTACTAAGCTTAAAAGGGATAAATGTGTAGTAACTGTGAAAATTCGGGAATCCCGAATCCTATTGCAACGACTGATGTTAATTCTTCTAATTGTTTAATTAAACAAACAATTTACTTGCAGTTTCCTACGGAAAATATCGAAATAAATTTACTGCAACCTTCAGAAAACAAATACTGCGGAAGAAATAAAAGCGCTGGAAGAAATAGATGCACACACACAAAAATACATCGTCATTTTTGGACCGAGTCCCCGGAAAAACCCAACTCGGGAAAACCGGTGCAACAACTGAGGGTTTTGATATTATGCAGTAGTGAAAATCTGAGTACAAACTATGGATGCCCAAACTGGTAATCCAAACAGAGAAATAATGGAAAATTAACTAGTGAGAAAAATATCTCACTCCACAGGCGATTCGACACTAACCTCAGCTCGAATTGAGCTGTCCCTTGCTACCTCTGTGCAGTCACTACACCAGCTTACGTAGTTACTGCGTCCGTCAAGCTCAAAATGGCTTCTCCTCTCACTGTCTCGTCGACTGCTGTCTGGGAAACTGATTCTCTCGGCCAATGGAACCTCTACCCAGCTTCTGGCACTAAATATCGCCTTCTTCCCAACAAAATGGAATTTGCCTTTAGAGGGCTCTGCGCTGCCTCACTATGGCAATCATTGCTTCTCTGCAATGTACTCGCCGGATCTGGCCTCCGACCTCACTATCTCTGCCCCTCTCTCACTGCTTCAACCTCACTGAATCACCTCCGACAACTGAATGCTGCTACTCTCTAGGGATTGATTTCTCTAGAAAATCGAATGCTCAACTAATTTGGTGTGTTCTTCAAGCCCCATCGAGTTTCTTCTTATAATCTTCCGTTAAGACTTCAATGACCATGATTAAAACTTAATCGATGGCTAAGATTAACTAGAAATCGATCCAAGTCTTTTTCTAGAAGATTCTCACCATGACTTAATTAATTCCTTTTAATTAATCATATTTCCTAAGTTTAGACTTAGGAAATATTAAAAACTGACCAATTAATTTAATTAAGTCGTCTCTAGGTGGAATTTCCAGAAATGATTTCTGGGTATTGGAGAATACATGTATTCTAACCTCTCTGCCAAATCTCGAGGTTAGAACACATCTAATGCTACAAAACTAACACTTCCTCCTAGCGAGGAAAGTGTTCTAGTACTGCAACTGCAACAACTGCTACAATACGCTTCCTCTGCACCATCTCCTGCTACGTTGCTGATGTATGGCCACTACTGCCCACCAACTACTGCGCAACTCTGATATGCACTGCATCTGTGCTACTGCTAACCCTGCTGAATTGCTGCCAACACTTCATCTGCACTGCAACTTTGTTGCTGCTGCTACTGCAACATCTGCAACTCTCTCTCATCTGCTGCTACTGCAACTGCAGCATCTGTAGCTGAGAACTGTCCAGGATACTGAACCATCTGTGTTTAGTCCGATGCATCCGTCACCTGAGTCTTGACTGCTACTAGTCTCTGTGCTGCCACTAAAGCCTCTGCGTTGCTGCTAACTTTGCACTGTGCTAGCTGCATTGTTGCCAACTCTACACTGCGCTGCTCAGTATCTGACCGCTACTAGCTACTGCATCTGTCACTCTGACATCTGACTGCATCACCAACCACTGGTCCATCTTGCTACTGCGTACTATGGGCTCCCATAGCAAGGTTTTGATTTAAGAGGTGGACCTCCTTAAGAATCTTGCCCATCCTATAGCACTATGGGGCTACAGAACCAAGTCACCCCACCTCACTCCTGGAGGGATGTCTGCTATCATGGCAAAGTCTTCCTCCAACCTGGAGGACAACCTATCGATCTCCGCTGAAGCAGCCTGCTGGTCCTGCTTCTCCTCCTTGCCCTTCTTTTTGAGAGGACACTGAGTGCTGTAGTGGCCTAGCTCGCCACACCTAAAGCACTTGACATTAGAAAGGTCCTTTTTCTACCTACGCTGCTCCTGCTGCCCCTTTGATGTGAGGGCCACATTCTCCTCCTCCTTCACCGCTTTCGTCCCACTGCTGCTGCCACTAATGGTGCTCTTCACCAAATCTCGCCTCATCTCCTCCTGCTACAAATCAACCCACATCCTTTCCCACTCTGGCAACTTGTCTCTGCCCAAAATACTCTAGGCAAAGACCTGTCAGTCCTCGAAAACAATGTTGAGGGCTAACCGCACCAATTCTATAGGTTGGGGCGTTGACCCTACAACTAACAACTGGTCTCGGACCTCCTGAAGCCTGGTGAGGAAGGGATCTATGCACTCCCCTTTCTGCATACGAATACATCTCAACTTCTTCTCCAAAGACATCTTTCGCTGCTCGGAAGATCCCTGGTATAGCGTGGCGGGAGCATCCCACATCTGCTTGGCTGTGTCCTTGCCAGCTATATGTGATACTACATGATCTCGAACCCCATCGAGAATCAAACTCTTTGCCTTTGCCATTTCCTTTTTGGACTCTTTGAGCTAATCTGGATCTGTGGGTACAACCACCACATTATCGATGTATGCCTTGAGATCGTATTCATCTAGAAGGAAGGAATTCCTTGCCTTCCAGATCACATAGTTGGATGCTTCGTCCAACCTATCCTGATCTCTCAACCTTGCTGATGCCATCTTAGCAAAATAAGTCGAAATCCTCCTCTTCTTTTTTGCTCAGCTGCTTCTAGGCTCTATGCACTCCCTGTTGGAGTTGGTATAACTGCTCACAATGACCGCTGATCTGCTATGATAAATTGAACTTCTGAAGCTAGAAGTCCCCTGAGGAAAGATTTCCCTCAGTATGTGTTCGTTCTTCCTCCTGACGCTATTTTGCACTAGTAACTGCTGCAAAATACTGCGTCCAACTGGAGATTTGCTCTGCAAGGAAAAATACTGTTGCTCCCTCTACCTCTGGTAATCTTCGATGTGGTAAATTTGATTTCTCTGTCGCTCTCTCAGAGAAATCGATTTTTCCTAAAAAATTGACCCTCCTGGCCAAAGGGACTGCGTTGCCTTTGGGGTTTCGAGCAGCTGCTTACGCAGTGCTACGAAGCTCCTCTTCCTTTCCTATTGCAGAAACTGATGTTAATTCTTCTAATTGTTTAATTAAACAAACAATTTACTTGAGTTTACTACGACAAATATCGAATTAAATTCACTGTAACCTTCACAAAACAAATACTGCGGAAGAAATAAAAACGCTAGAAGAAAAGGATGCACACACAAAAAAATACACTGTTATTTTTGGACTAAGTCCCCGGAAAAACCTAACTCGGGAAAATCGGTGCAACAACTGAGGGTTTTGATATTATGTAGTAGTGAAATCTGAGTACAAACTATGGATGGCCAAAGTGGAAATCCAAACAAAGAAATACTGGCAAAAATAACTAGTGAGAAAAATATCTCACTCCACAGGCAATCCAACACTGACCTTAGCTCGAATTGAGCTGTCCCTTGCTATCTTTGCGCAGTCACCGCGTCAACCTACGCATTTACTGCATCCCTCGAGCTCAGAACTGCTTCTTCTCTCATTGTCTCGTAAGTTGCTGTATGGGAAACTGATTTTCTCGACCTCTGGAACCTCTGCGTATCTTCTGGCACTGAATCTCGCCTTCTCCCCAACAAAACGGAATTTGCCTTTAGAGGGATCGCTGCCTCACTGTGGCAATCACTGCCTCTCTGCAATGTACTCATCGAATATGGAAAAACTTCCTCCGGCCTCTCTATCTCTGCCTCTCTCTCACTGCTTTGACCTCACTGAATCACCTCCGGCAACTGAATGCTGCTACTCTCTGGAGATCGATTTCTTAGGAAAATTGAATGCTCAACTGATTTGGTGTGTTCTCCAAGCCCCATTGAGTTTCTTCTTATGAAATTCCGTTGAGACTTCAGCAACCACGATTAAAACTTAATCGATGGCTAAGATTAATTAGAAATCGATCCAAGTCTTTTTCTAGAAGATTCTCACCATGACTTAATTAATTCCTTTTAATTAATCATATTTCCTAAGTTTAGACTTAGGAAATATTAAAGGCTAACTAATTAATTTAATAAAGTCGTCTCTAGGTAGAATTTCCAGAAACGATTTTTGGGTATTGGACAATAAATGTATTCTAACCTCTCTGCAAAATCTCGAGGCTAGAACACGTCCGATGCTACAAAACTAACAGTAACACCTCTCTTTGGTACTATTTCCAACACTCCCTCTTACCGAGGAAGGTGTTGCTCACCACTCCCATCCTGTCTCTGAAGAAAACATGCTTGCCTCTTGGCAGACTTGGTGAGAATGTCTTCTACCTGTTCATTAGTGGATATATACTCAAGCTTCATTGCCCCTCATTGAACCCAGTCTCAGATGAAGTGGTATTTGATCTCTATATGCTTTGACCAATCGTGAAATACTGGATTCTCAAAGATTTTAATACAACTCTGATTGTCACAGGAAATTGTAGTTGGTCTCAACATTTGACCAAATAGACAATGAAGCATCTTGCGAAGCCATAATTCCTCGTACCTTGCCTGACTAGCTGCCATGTACTCTGCCTCTGCGCTGCTCAATGCCACTGTTCTCTGTTTCTTGCTAAACCATGACACAATTGCCGAGCGCAATGAGAAACAACATCCGGAAGTGCTCTTTCGGTCACTGACATTGCCAGCCCAATCTGAGTCCGTGCAACCAATCAATTTGACTCAATCACATCTGACATAGTCCAACCCATAATCCACCGTGCCCTCTAAGTACCTCAACTCATGTTTTGTAGCCACCCAGTGTACTCTCTTGGGCTCCATCATAAATTGACTCAATGTGTTGACTGCAAAAGAAATATCCGATCTAGTGTTGACTAGATACATCAATGTACCGATCAGCTAGCGACACAAGGTGGGATCCACCAACTCAGAATCAACATCATGAAGCTTCTTCCAGTTAGTGGTCATAGGAGTAGCCATAGGCCTACAACCATCCATACGAAATCTCCTCAAGATATCTCTTGCATACCTGCCCTGATCCACAAAGATGTGCCCATCCTCTTGCCAAACCTCCAACCCCAGAAAGTAATGCATCAACCCCATATCAGTCATATCAAACTCTGAAGCAATATCTCTCTTGCAGTGCTGGATGAGTTTGTCCTCCCCTGTAATAAACAAGTCATCCACATATAGTACCATAATGAGTGGATCGTCACCTACCAAGATAAACTATAGGTTCAGATCTGCATCACTCTTCTGGAAACCCATCTGTTGCAAGTAGGCATCTATCCTCTCGTACCATGCCCTCGCTGCGTGCTTCAATCCATACAATGCTTTCTTCAGCCTACATACATGAGACTCCCTTCCATGCAACTCAAAGCCCTCTGGCTGCTCAATGATTACCTATTCCTATATAACACCATTGAGAAAGGTGGTCTTCACATCCTCCATCTGGTGAATCCTCCAACCCATCTCAATTGCTATAGATATCACTGCTCTAATGGAAGTATAGTGAGCAACCGGTGCAAAAGTCTCTTCTTAGTCAACTCCCTCAACCTGTGAGAACCCTCGCACCACAAAATGAGCTTTGAACTTCTCCACGCTGCCATCCGCAACATATTTGATCTTGTAGAGCCACCTAGAAGTCACCACTGATTCCCATCAGGACGTGGCACTACCTCCCAGACACCATTCTTCAAGATAGAGGCATACTCCACCATGCCATCCCTCCAGATCCGTTGTCTAGCGGCATCCTCAAAACTAGCTACCTCTGTCTCCACAACATCTGCCACAAAGCCACCCAACCTCTTTGGCAGTCTTCTCTCCCTCACTGACCACTTGGGTCTCCCCACTGCCTCTTGAGCCTCCTTCAGGGTCTCTCAAAATCTTGGCTTCCTCTTCCTTGCAGTAGTCTCCTGTGGGGGTATGGGGAAATCATCAACTGGTGCCTCTCCTCTTGGCGAGGAAGGCTCTGAAATAACCAAGGGAGATCCTGAACTTTGAGATACAGTGCTTGATGAACCTGCACCAGGTGATCTTGTACTCTGTGAACCTGTCACCCCAGAAGAAGGTGAACCTCATGATCTTGATGTACCACCTGATGCTCCTGGAACTTGTAATGTAGCCCCCAACTGAGGAGCCTGCTGCTCTACCTGGTCAACCTCTCGAGACCTCCTCAAAGCCCTCTACTCCTCAAATGTCACATCCCTCCTTAGGACAATCTTCCTCTGTGCAGGAAGATATAAATGGTAGGCTTTGCTGGTCTCAATGTAACCCACTAGGATACCCCTCTTTTTTGTGGGTTCCAACTTCGTCCTCTTCTCCTCAGGGACATGTGAATATGTAAGGCACCCAAATATCTTGATGTGCCCAACTTTCGACGTCTTGCTGGTATACACCTCCTCAGGAGTCTTGCTCCCCAAGACTCTGTGTGGGCTCCTTTTCTGCAAATAAACAACAATGTTAGACGCCTCGGCCCACATGAAGAAAGGTAAACTTTGATCATGCAACATCGCTCTAGCTATACCCACAATGGTCTTGTTCTTCCTTTCTGCCACCCCATTCTGTTGAGGGTTATAAGGCATAGTGAGCTCCCTCCTGATGCCAACACTCCCACAAAAATCCCTCATTTCTGCAAAAGTGTACTCACCCACATTATTTGATCTCAACACCCTAATCTGCCTCCCTGTCTGGTTCTCCACAAGAGCCTTAAACTCTTGGAATCTTTGGAAGACCTCATCTTTGGTCTTTAGGAAGTAAATCTAGGTCCTCCTTGTAATATCCCAAAATAAAATTTTCAGCAGATCATGCCATAAAAACGCATTCTTCGGGTATGATGGCTTCAGATATCATATAATATCTCTGAAAATGTTCAGCAACCCAAATAAATAGCAGCAACAACCTTTACTCAGCTTCTAAGGGCAAAAGGGTGGGGAAAAGTGAGGATTTTGGCCCTAAAATGAGTGAATAAGGAAATCTGCGTAAAATGACGGGTCAAGGTTCTGGAATATGTTAGAATAGGTCAAGAGGGACTTCCATGTCGAATTTCAGCTCAAACAAAGGCGTTTTGCTATGTTAAACGGTTCCTCCTTCCCGGCTAGTCAATAGAAACCCTGATTTCCCAAGACTTTGAGTATGCAGAATTTTACTGAAGCAAGGGCTGCGTCTTTTCTGAAGGAATAAGATGTATAACAGTATGTATGTTCAGAGAATGGGTTTGGGGACATGGCATAGGCATTCAGCAAGGTTAAACAACAGTTTATATAGAAAAACCCCTCAAAATAGAGGTGCCTCAAGACAAAGATTGATCCAGAAATACTTCAGCGTTTTCTCTAGGAAGCTGAAGCTTATATCTAATATATTACAGATCTGAAACTGATAAATACATAAAAACAGAGATCTATAATGAGACAAAATGCCCAAAAGGGCTCTTTATTACTTCCCCCTTGGGAATTTCAGCAATACATGAAAATGCCGGAGCAGATCTGAGTTTTACTACAACAAATCTAAAGAATGATTCAGAATTTCTGAAGCAAACTTCAGTATCAGATCAGAAATATACTTGGATTGGTTGGCCAATCCAAGGATCACCCTCAATCAAAGATCTAACTCCAAAATGATGCCAAAACCCCACACAATGACCCTGCTCATCAGATCTGCGTCCTCCCTATTCAGATCTGCGTCCTCTCTCTCTAGATCTGCGTCCTCCCTAGCTGGATCTGCTGGATCTACGTCCTCCCTATCCAGATCTGAATCCCTTCTGCCTGGATCTGCTGGATCTGCGTCCTCCCTATCCAGATCTGCGTCCTCTCTGCCTTGATCTGCTGGATCTGTGTCCTCCCTATCCAGATCTGCGTCCCCTCTGCCTTGATCTGCTGGATCTGCATCCTCCCTATCCAGATCTGTGCCCTATCTCTCTGGATCTGCGTCCTATCTCTCTGGATCTGCGTCCTCTGCCCTAGCCTGCGCAGTCTCAAGAAAGGGGGTATCTCCTCTGCCAAATCTCCACCAGAAACTACTACAAATCACCACTGAAACTGAAGGATGATGCTAAGAAAATAACCTTACCAGGGCAGGCACTCGAAGTCCCTCGAGGCTAAGGATGATACTAAGAAAATAACCTTACCAGGGCAGGCACTCGAAGTCCCCCGAGGCTAAGGGTGAGATCTCCGCACGGAGACACTCGGTTGCACTAAACAGTGCTGCAGACCGACTAAACAACCGGCGTGCTGAAGCAGACAGAAGTCTAGCTCTCAATATCAATATCAAATCAAACATACCAAATGAGGTGAGAACCCCACCTTTTATAGTGCTAAACTCACTCCAAAACCTTGACTGCGTCCTTCACTCTCCTTGGCCTGCGCAGTTAACCTTGGGTCAGCGTGAGGCCTCCCCTCATACTCATGTGGACCCCCAAGGCCCCCTCTTTAAGTTATAACGTCAATCAACTAGGAAAACACTTTATTTTATAAAGTGCGGTGACTAAAGTGAGGTGACCCCTTTTATTTCTCACTTTATTTTATTTACAAACTACAGGTGGCAAAATAAACAAAATAGAATATTCCAATTTGCTGTCACAAATTAGGAATATTACACTCTGCAGGTGGTCATCAATGAATGTCACATAATACTCATATCCACTCAATGAAACATGGGACATAGGTCCACATACATTAGAATCAATCAAATCAAGGATACCTGCAGCTCTACTGTCACTACTTTGGAAAAGTGACTTGGTGCAGCTCTATTGTCACTGCTCTGGAAAGGTGACTTGGTGTACTTTCCCAAAGCACACCCCCTGCACACATCATGATGCTCCATGCTGAAGTCAGGTAACCCGATAACCATCTCCCTCAACATCCTGAAAGCTCCATGGTGCAAGTGGGCCATCCTCCTATGAGCAATAATCACATGAGCAGATTCGATACTGGACCCCGTGGGATATATCAACACTTGTCCCTTCGGAACAATACCTCATACCCCCTGTCCTCCAAGCTAGAGACTGATATCTCTTCTTCAAGCCTTGAACATAAATAACATTTGTAACCTTCAGAGGAGGTGATGACTCCCTTTGAAATGAAACTGTCCCCATACTTGCCGCCTTGACTTTGGAGTTGTCGCCAAGCACAACCTCCAAGTCAATGTTATCCTCCAAAAGGCTTATGAAGTGCTCTCTAACTCCAGTCATATGGCAGGATGCTCCATTGTCTATGAACCATGCAAGGGAAGACGTGACATGAGTGGCTAAACTCACCACCAAAGCACACTCTGAATCAAACATAGCTGCAAAATCATCCACATCTGCTGAAGCTGCAACACCTTGTTTCTTCTTACCCTTCTTGTTGGGACACTGAACATCATAGTGACCCATCTTCCCACAAGCAAAGCATTTCACTTTGCCAATCTCCTTCTCCTTAGCCTTCTGCTTCCCCTTCTCCTGCTTTGCTCCACTAGAAGACCCCTTCTTGATCTTCTTTCCCTTCTTTTCCTTTTCCGCAAGAGCAGCATTCTCCTCTTCACCTCCCCCACAACTCTTGCTGCCACCTCTCACACTCCTCCTGATCTCCTCTTGGATGAAATTGTCCCACATCCTCCAACCAGGAAAGTGCTCTTTGGCCACCAATATGTGGATAAAACCATCTCACTTCTCGGTGAACCCATCCAAGGCAACCCTAATCAACTGCTCCTCTGGAACAACCTCTCCAATGGAAACTAACTCATCATTCACCTGTGAGACTCTGGTGAGGAAAGATGTTACACTGTCGGTCTTGGTCATCTTGGTGTTGCGTAGTTTTTGCCTCAACACCATCTTCCTGTTCTCATTGGAACTCTGTTGCAAAGTGACCAAGGACTCCCACATCTGATATGCATATCTCATCCCTGAAACATGAGGGAATAAATGGTCCTTGATGGCATCTAGAATGATCCTCTTTGCCTTCACATTCTTCTTGTTGAACTCCACCAATTGAGCTGGATCAGTGGGTGCTTGCACAACTGTTTCAGCAACATCCCACACTTCCACCTCTTCAAGTAAAAGCATAGTCCTTTCCTTCCATGGGCCAAAAGTTTCAGCCCCCATCAATCTGTCCTCTATTCTCAACCCAGTAGCCATGACCCCACAACCAACAAAATGGAACAAATCTGGAAGCTAGAACCTTCCTCCCTATGAATTGCTGAAGTCTTTGGGTTTCTGGAAAAGTTTCAAAGGTATAACTTCACTGTTTGAAGACTTTATATGCTTGCTGCCCTCTATAACAGCTGACTGAAATTTGAGATTTGAGCCTCAACTTGGCTCTGATACCATGTAGAAAAACTATGATCTGCACCCTTAACCCAGTTTACAAGTTTGCATGTGTTTGTTTAGGTCCAACCCACATGTTTTGTCACGCTGATATAAATTTCAGTATACATTAATTGCAAACATAATAAGAGTGCTTCTACTATTTTTCACTTTCCTATCAGCTGAAAATTAACACATAATTTTGGCAAGCATTCAAGCATATGAGACACTTATTTTTGGTCAAGTTAACCCCGGGAAAAACCCCACAGCTTCTTGGGGGAAACCGGTCTTCAAAGGAGGATTTTATTGCTTAGGAAATTACAAAACAAGTACAACAATACACTGTACTTATCTCCCTTTTTCTGCTGTAGTATTAAATGCAAATTCTGGAAATTTGTGCCCATTGAAACTTTCAGATTTTCACAAAATACATGCCCAGAATTTCTGCATTAAATTCTCTGCCCAGATCCTCGAGAAATGTGCCCAGAATCTACCTCGAAAACTGTGCAACAGTTGCCTTGATTTCTGCGTTGAAGGGTGACTGTAATGCCTCAATTTTCGTGCCACACAGTCGCTGAAATTCTCCTTGAAATTTGCGCCGACTGTGGGTGATTGTCCCAAAATTCGTGCCTTGAGTTTCGGGCTTAAACTGAGCTGCTTCCTCGAAATTCATGCTGAGACCCTCCTTGAAAATTGTGCCCAACTCCTCAAATTTCGTGTTGCTGTCCCTTGAAATTTGTGCAGGTTGTCTCCTCGATTTTCGTGCTGCCTCCTTGAAAATCATGTTGAAAGTGCTGCTTCCTCCTAGAAATTCAAGCCCTCTTTTCCTTGCTGCAATTTCTCCTCCTTCGTCAAGCTTCTCCTCTCATCTCTTCTCCTCATGTTCTCTCTCTCAAGTGTGAAGTGAAGAATGAGCCTCCCTTTTTCTCTTTTCTCTCCTTGGAAAAGATTGAATCCCTAAACCTAGGATCCAATGGTTGAGATTTCATCCTCAAATCTCAAGATGTGTGGTTGCGATCATTTCTCCCAAATGACCCTCCTCATACATGGACCTCATCACTTACAAGTCTCCTAGTACCTTCTGTCAAGTTGTGTACATTTTTCTATTTTTCTCATAAAATGATTTTTCAACTCACTTTAATATTAGAAAAGTACACTATGTACTTTACACATAAAGTCATTTTATAAAGTACAAGTAACTTTAATATTAAAAAAAGTACATGGTACAACACTTTTAAGTTCCTTTTCCACCCATGCCATTAATATAGCTCATAAATGTCACCAAGACAAGTAATTAATGTGTTTACTAGGTTAAAAGGAATAAATTCCTAGTAACACCTCTCCTTGGTACTATTTCCAACAACAAGAGGACACAAGATATAGGCGATCAACTAGGGTCAAAACCTCTCCAATTGAGAGGAAAACCCAGCAGAATTCTTCTCTTTTTATAGAAATTCAATTGACGAATTCCAAGACCTATGATCCTTGACAAAGACCCTCCAAGACCAAGTCAAATCTTTCTTTCCTTTTGCAATTTCCAGCAAGTTCTTCTTCAACTTCAACCTCCCCAGCAGGTTCTTCTGCAACTTCGACCTCCCTAGTAGATTCTTTTGCAACTTCAACCTCCCCAACATATTCTTCTGCAACTTCGACTTCTAGTAGATTCTTTTGCAAAAACCCTAGGTAGCACGTGTGAGAGAGTGATAGAGATTTTGACCTTCTTTTCTGCTTCGCTTAAGATGAGACCTTCTCCTTATCAACTCGGCTTGCAAGAGAGACTTCCTTTAGCCCAAAAACTTGTCTCTACTCAAGTGACTGCAGTTTGGTACTTGTTGTTGCAGAAGAATTCCCTAATGCTTCACACGTGTGGAGAGTAATAGCCCAAAACAGTCCAAGATTTTCGCATTTCTTTTCTCCCTTTTATCCTTCTCTTTTTCACACCCTTTTCTCTTCCTTGATCGAACTTGAGTGTCGTGAGTGAGTGTCTTTGAATGAGGCTGAGTGCTCCTTTATGTAGTCTTGTAGTCCATGTTTGTAGGCCAACTTGTAGCTCTCTCTAGGGCGACTTGTCCTTGCTTGATAGGCCGACTTGTTACTTGCATTATGATGAGGTCCTGGAGGGCCTTTTGACTCAAATAATTTTTCTTTTACAATATGTAACATGCCCAAAAGGGTCTTCCATACATGACAATGACTCAATTGACTTGTAGACTCAATAACAAGCCCTAGAAGCACTCAATGGGTTAATGACATTCAGAGAAATTTCCCTTGAGCATGAAACACATGCCTCAAGGATAACACTAATAAATTTATTTTTCTCTTTACATTAATTACATAAAATCATGATTACATATGTCATTATGTAATCAACACCGAACCTAGTTACATATTTCAACACGTTCTATGCTGGTCATGCCAGGCCTTGTATTTTTCTTGTGACTTATGTAGTGTTTCTTGTACCCGTATGTGGATCTGCCTAATATTCTCAACAATTTTTTTTCCTTAAAGCGTCCCTGTAAGATCCTCCCTCACTCCCTGCTACCCATATGCAATATCCAAAGGTGAAGTTGGCAAATATTCAAAACAAGTTTCAAATGGGGACTTACCAGTAGAAGTGTGGACTGCTCTGTTATAAGTGTGTTGTATATATAACATATTTTCATCCTAGGTCTTCCAATGATTCTGATTATGACACCTCAAAAGCTCCACCAAAGTCCCGTTGACTACTTTTGTTTGCCGATTTGTCTGTGGATGAAATGTTATTGATCTCTTTAACTTCTTTTCTATCTTCTCCCATAATGTAGTCCTAAACGCATTGAGAAATCTTGTGTCCCTGTCTGAAATGATGCTCCTTGGTAACCCACAATGCACCTAGACCTGTCCAAACAACAAGTTCGATGCTTCTTGCCCACTAATGGTCTTTTTACAAGGCACCAGAAGTTACTCCCAAGAGAATTAATGAAAAATCTCATGAAAATATCCTCATGAACCACATTTACCTTTGAAGCATACTTAATGAATTTTACAACATGATCCACAGCTAAAGATGGATTACCATCAAATTTTAGAACATTTTTCATAGAATTTGTATCCTAACAGTTTGGATATCTAGGAATATCTTTGACATCCAAAGCAAGGGTACATCTCTTACAGATCCTAGGGAGCCATTGTCTTGAGTCTTGTATAACAACCAAATGGGGAGTCACTAGGGTGAATTCAAAATGCATTAAGAGATGCTTGCTTCACCTTACAAGCATTGAAAATTTGAAGTTCCATAAAGAACTAGGTCTTCGTTCTTCCAATGGAGTACCCAGATGAGTAGATTTATCCTTGTCTAATGGACAACATCAACCAAGAAAACAAAGCTCAACTTTGGATTATGATGAGGTTGACTGAAATCCTCCCCGACAACAATGCCAAAAATGTTGCCTCGAAATCTAGTAGGTCTTGTGAGAGGCCTCACAAGACAAGAACTAGACCAATGGACAATAATGAGGTAGAGGCCCATTGTCACCACAACACTCCACCTCTTTCTCTTTAGTGGAGTTTCACCGCAAGGGAGGCTTCTCGATATTGATTACTATTACCCACCACCTGTGGGTGATATCCATAGGAGAAATATTTTCTCCTAGATGGTCATAAGCCGACAACCAACAACCCCTTGTAGCCACCAGATAGCTCGATGTGCCACCATCTTTGCCACCCGAGCCAGCCATTGTGCTCTCTTGCCCATCTGTTATGATCATATGTTTGAAGGTGGGCCTTCCAAAGCCTGAAGGTATGGCTTTCATTATGTAGTTGGGTATTTTTGTTTACTTATCATGGACACTTTTGGGCATGGATTAGTGGGGGGATTCGGCTGAAAGAATGGGCTTGGTTTGTGCTCTTGTCTCCTCTGTCCAACTTTGTGGTTAACCTTGTATCTTAGTCCCATGGGATCTCCTTTTTTGGCTACTAGTTTTAGGAGTGCCACTACATGGGAAACCCTGATTTTGGTTGCGTGGTCCCGCTTCCCGACACCATATACATCTCTCCTCTTTGCTCATTATAACCCCTTTTTACATATTGTCCATTAGGTCCACAAGGAGTTAGCTTCCCCTTCTCCTTATCCACACTTTGGGTCAGGCCTGGAACGATGCCCCAAAGGTTGATGCAGCTAAAAAGAGAGTAAAAGCATAATTTGGCCACTATCAACAGGAAATGTACCACAAAATGCAAAAGATGGCCCGGACATACAAATTTAACACGTTGGCAAAAGCTAACATGAGCTCTACCCCCTATCATTCTGGCCATCACCCTGGTTTCTAGGGCCCCTATATGAGCTCCCCACATCACTAAGGAACCCATGATTGTCCCAACCCTGGTGGGCGATGAACTGCCCAACCTTTAGAGGGTATTCACTACTACATCATTCACCTCATGCTCTCATCCCTTGGAGCCTCGAGCAGTTATATAAGAAAAATCAATAAAAGGAAAAAGGCATATGAAGAAGGGTGGAAAAACAAAGGCCGGGGTAACTCATGTACCACGACTGCTCCCTCCTACATCTCCACACCCAAGTGTGGGCTTCCCTCATCATAGTTACCCTTCTACTATGGCATGTGGTTTAGAGCTTTCCCCTAATGCCCCACTCTGTTACATCATTATATCACATGAAATCTGCCACTTGAGGGGTGTACCATGGACTTGTCACTCCCTTAGAGGTCGAAAGCACCTAATAAGGTCCTTGATTAACCCCCTTCTTGAACTTGGAGACACTTGCAGTTTCTAAAGCCCATCATGGAAGGGCATGCCACTATTACGTGTCCACTTGGTTCCATAATCTGTAAGCTCATTTACTCAATTGCACTAATGGTTTGCTGTATTGGAAGGTGAGGAGACACATTGGATCTTATACAGGATTGCAAGTGGGTCTTCATCTTGGGTTTGGCCTCCCTATACAAGGTCCAAGCCCTCCAGAGGGTCATATTTGCATTTGTAGGGTGAGCGTTTAGAGCCATGGGCCTCCACTATAACAGAGAGAAAATTGTCACATCATGGGATCCATCAGTACCATCTAGTTTGCTCGTGTTCCACTTATTTGACGATGATGATGCACTTGGACCACCTTGCCTAGTCGACTACACTCTTGCACCACACACTTGGCAGCTGATCCAGGGCCCAAATGAGGTTGTGTATCACCATGGGAGACAAAGGGAGGGCTTGCATCATTCTTCTAGCCCTTGTAGATGGGATACATGCTTGTTCTATTCATTTGGAGACCCATGAGGATGTTATGTGACGACCCCACAACCACTTGGGAGCACCACAGGTCATTTGCTTGGATATCAAGCGATCACCCCCTTTATCACTATATTTGGAGCCTTTCTATTCATCTTGGCACATGTTGGACTCCACTAGGCCTTTCAATGGAACTTCAACTTATTGTATCTATCATTTCAGCACTCTTTAGAGGCTTAGTTTCATGTTATGAAGCTATCTTGGTGGGATTGTCACCAAGTAATGTTATTTTGTACATTATTTTATTAGTTGGATCATCATTAGGCTTAATTAGGCAAATCGAACCTTTAGAGGATGATATAAATTTATGAGAGGTTCATTCTCTTATGATCATCACTTGGATTTGGATCAATATTTCTTCTGGAATTTCGCTATAGTTATTGGAGGACAAATTAGATAGTCTTTGATGCATTTTGGCATTTGGAAATCTTGTCTTGGTCTTGGAGCTTCAATTTTGTCTCTCTTTGATGATTGGATATATTCACTATACTTGTAAGTGCTTTTTCATTAGTCGATTTCTCTATTTCATGTCACATGTATAATGTATGGAATTTTCGCTCATGTAATCTATGTTTCTACCCTAATTGAAGTGTCAATTTTATTTTGTGAGGGTTTTGCATATGTTACATGTCTAGTATAGTGAATGAATGTTCCTAGGGGTATATTATTTATATAATTTCCTTGATATGTCATCAAATTGCAGCGATAAGAAGTGTAAATTTCTTTGGTAACCTAGTTGCTGCCTTTAGGGCTATATGAAGTTGCTGGGGAACTCCTTGATTGGGAAAAAGATACTCCAAAGGTTGAAATCTCATTGAATCCATTCTCCCAATAGACTAGGCATTGGTCTAATCCTTGGTGATCATTTTCACGAACATCTTTTCACCTCCTCTCTCTTTTTCTAAGCCCTAACCCTAGTGTCTCCAAGGGCATCACATGAAATTAATTGCAACCTACCATTTGATGATCGATTTCGTCCATAACTGTGCTGGGGTGTCCTCTTGGCCCTCTCCAATTTTGATAGAATTCCGGTGGCTAGATTGAGAATTATCCCAAGCCCTAGCTCCAACTCCATTCTTGACCTTAGGTTTTATTGGCTGGTGGCTTCATCAAGGATCATTGCATTCAAAATCGAAGTCAAATCTAATTCCTTGATCCTTTTCTCTTCCCTTACTTGGTCAAGATCTTTAGTTTGAAGTTTCACCCTAAACCCTTGACCTTGCTTGGGTCCACTAGGGTTTCTTTATGGTCCCACAACCTTGCCACTCTAAATTTACAAGGATCATTTAAAGAACCCTATTCACCTAGGATTCTTAGCTCAAGGGCACCTCATATCAAGAAGTAATCCTCATCCCTAGGTCTAGGTATCCCTTTAAGCTCTTCTTGGAGAGCCATACACCTTGCCTTTCGAGCAAGTAACCTCACTCATTTGAGTCTCTCCATTGAATAGTCTCTTGAAATCACCCCCCCACATCATTGACATATCATTTTGGGTGATTCCTCATATACCGAGATTCCTCCCATCGATGAAAGTCCGTAAAGAGTAAGGGACATTGACTGAGGTGACAGTGGGTCTTTGTCCTATTGTTGCCACTTGGTCTAGTAGTTGCCCCTTTGGAACCCCTCCTAGGATCCCTGCTAGATTGAGCGTTAACAGTTACTTAATAGATATTCTAAGGTAATAGCTCAAAGGTGAAAGTTGGGATAAGCTTGAGGAGGGCAATCAAACTAGGAAAAGTCTCTATCCAATGAAACAAGGAATAACATGCTCTCCAAGAAACCTATCAAGGATATTTATAGCCTAGCCTTTGAGGAACATGTGACATGGGTGGCTCACATAGGCATATAAGACCAAGAAAAGGCTTGTGAAAATTGGTATAATCTACTAAAAGGAACCAAAAGCCTTGAACAAGCCCTAAGTTGAAGCCTTAATGCTAGAATAGGGTTTTCCTAAGGTAAAATTGCCTAGGGTTAGTGATGTCATCTCTAGAGAGGCTATTCCAACCATGGAAAAGGGTAGATTTTGATGTTATAAGGTTCAATCAACAAGAAAAGCCTCAAAACCAACCAATGACTTGATCATAGTTGAATTTAGCCCTATGCCCTAACCCTAGTGGCTTGCCTTGAAGGGCCTAAATTGAGAGAGAGAGAGAGAGAGAATAACAAAGTTATGGTATGGTTTAATCATTTATGTGGAAGCTAATGCATACTTCTTGGTGATGAAGTCTAAGGGAAGAATTACTATGGATATATCAAACCTTAGAAGGGAGTAGGGGGGAAACCCTAGTTTCCCACTTTCAAAACCCTAGCTATTACTCAATACGAGGATAAAATCAAGAGAAAGACTCTCTAGGGGGTTCTCAAGGGATGTTCGATATTCTCCTATTATAGCATACAATATTTCACCAAAATTTCATATAAAGATATGCAATTGAACAAGAACATAGAGCACCCTAGCAATTATATTGCATGCAATAACCATTAAAATATATTCAACAACAAAAATACTCCCAAGATATCCATGAATAATCATTCATTATCCCAAAGCGACGTCTCCACATCAAGGATTAGTCTCCAATAGCAAAAATATCCACAAAGATCACACCTCCACAAGAGTAATAGGTTACAAGAGCTAGGCTGAAATTTCTAAGGAGGCCGAAATAATCCACAAGTGATGTTGAGATGCAATAATGAGGTGAACTTTATTTATATTAGGTCTACCTCATCTAGTTTTAGCCTATGAAGCCCCTAAACAAGTTTGATAATGAAAAGATAGAATAATTCTTGGGTTGTAAGCTAACTCACTAACTCAATGTGAAAATATGTCGCAAAATACCCACACGTGTGAGCCATAAGCCTCTAAATGATGACGTCATGACCTTTTTTGGACTTTAAATGCCATGTGATGGTGAGTATAAGGCTGAAGGTGTCTCAATATTTCACGATCATCCATCATCCGAGTATATCCCTCAAATCCAACCTCAAAGCAGTTCTAGGGGGTCACAAATCTAGCTCGATTGTCACCATGTCATCTCCGTGGGTCTCCAATGGTCAACACAATGACTTCTCTCCAGTGTTAGGGCTCCATCAGGTGCAACAAGCCCTCCCTAGTCATCTTATGGAAGACCTTCCTCATTTGGGCTTTGAATCATGGCCTGCCCATCAGACAGTGTCAAGGCCAACTTAGGGGCATACTGGGTCGAGTGGTGCAATCATTAAGAATTCTTTGTGTTGGGCCAAAGAAAATCAATGTCTTTGGTCTTGGAGGTACTATGGGATGTACATCAGCTGCTCAAGTCATCATATTTCCCAACTCTTTGATGTATGTGGGCAACGCTGCATTTGCTAAGTCAACAACCTCTCTGAAAGGCCCGAGTGTTAATTTTTCAATGTTCTATGCTGTAACAATCACTTTTAACAATTTCTTCTTTCATTAGCAATCACTTTTCAATTAGATTTCAATCACCCAATAACAGTAACTTGGAAGCAATTGTAGATAGAACAATAAACAATATGAACAATAGAAGACAACCAAGATCAATGAGATAGAGATTTAGGTCAAAGACCAAGGAAAAACCCCACAAGGGGGGAAACCCAACCAAATTCTTCTTCTATTAGATATTCATCAAATGTTCATTAGAGATACATAGTCCAAGTACATCCAGCAAGTCAAAGGTCAAAGCCTTGACTATCCAAATCAACAATCCAATATCTAATAAAAGATGAGTTTAAAAGTCAAATTTGGTCAAATACCAATCTTGCAATTTTTTACCCTAGTCAAAGTCAACAGTGGTCAATGCAGCGCTAACCAGTCCAAGGTCAATGGTCAAAACAAATCCAAAAAGTTTGGTCAACCAGTCAAAGAATGCAACGTCTTTTCCTTAGTCAAGCTCAGTCAAAATACATCTAAAATTCCTCTAGTAATTCGGTCAATGTCAACAATTGACCTACGGTCAACCCTAGCCTTAGATCTACGATCAAAGATGGTTACTGTGCCCATAAAATCTCAGTCAACAACTTAGTCAATGCGACCTTTTGGAACAAATCTAAAAAATCAGTTAAACAAGGTCAAATCACCGAAAGTCAACACTGGTCAAAGATGCCAAAAGCAAAAAGTCAACATAGTCAAACAAAACTTCTCTCCCCTTTTGCACATGTGAACTCGACCCTATAATTTCAGAAAAAGTACGAACCAATATAAGAATGTGTGATGTGTGATGTGTTGAGATTTCGTGTATTTGGGGTAGCATCAGTTGTGCTCTAGGTCCCAAATTTTGTGGAGGGCGTAGAGTACACTTGATCTATAAGACCCATAAATGGATTTGAGAAATTTCAAGTTGTGTTGAAGTTATTCAAATAATTAATTATTTTTAATGGATTTCCTAAGTCTAACTTAGGAAAATAAAATAATTAAGGTGAATTAATTAACACATGTGCTGAAATTGTCTTAAGTCACATGGATCAAGCAGTCTTTTAATCTTAGCCATTGATGGATGTTTTAATCATGGCCTTTGAAGGGTTGAACAAAAAAGTATAAGAGAAAGGCTTGAGGGTCAGTTGAAGACACACAATTTCTGTAGAACTGAGGAATAGATCTGGAATTCTAGTGTGGGTTTGCTCAGAATTTCCAGTGGAATTTCCTGCAGTGAGAGGTAGTATTGGCTGAGGGAATGATCTGATTCCAAGAGCCAAGAGACAACAAGAGGCGAGAGGAGTAGCCACAAGGACAATGCAGAGAGGCTTCAGAGCCACGCAGAGCAGCAGGGATAGCGCAGAGGCAGCTAGGGCCACGCTGGGCTGACGTTGGCCTAGTAGAGGCAACGCAGGGGCAGCGTAGACCCTCCTGGGGTGACGCAGGCCCTCCTAGAGCCATGCAGAGGCTGACACAGGCCCTCCTAGAGCCACACAGAGGCTGACACAGTCCCTCCAGGGCAACGCTAGGGCTTAAGAAGTAGCGCTGAGGGTTTCTAGGGTCAGATCCGGGCTGAGTCCTGTAAATCTCGTTTGAGGGTGTGGATCAGTCAGATATTTGGCACTAGATCTTTAGGTTAGCTGCAGATTTTATATCTTTTATTCTCTGTCGGGTTTTCCAAGGTTGGGACCTAGATTTGCTATACTCAGAACTACTTAATAATAAAACCCTCATATCTGCTGAACCAGTTTTCCCGCTTTGGGTTTTTCCGGGGATATATGTCCAAAAATCCATGTGTCATTTTGTTGCACGAGTGAATTATTCAGTAAATGATCTGCATGTGTAGGCTGTAGTTGTGTTTATTTTTGGTATTTTCTGAATCTAATTTCTGGAAATAACTTGTATAAATTAAATCAAGTAGGAGGAAATAAACCAATACACTGTAGTAGAATTTTCACATGATGTGATGCCTCCAAGTGATGTCAACTTAGGCCTATTTATATGTGAGTTAGGAGGACGAATTTCTCTCTTAGGCTGACTTGTACTTTTCAAGTTGACTTTGGACCAACAATAAAATAATATTTTCCCAAGTGCAAATTTGACTTTTGTCAAGTGGAAGAGGAGTCTCCTTAGGGGTTGCTAGGATTCTCCATGGAGGGAATTGCTCCCTCCACTGCCAATCTTCAACACCGAGTGCCCTGAAAGCCCGAGCTACTTTGGACCATCTTACAAGACCAACTTAAACTTTAGTGAGAGCAACCATTCATTAAAGACCAAGATCATATAAGCATCTAAGTGGACCAAAATTGCATGTTAAGGGAATATTAATACTTCAAACTTGGATCACCTTCCAATATCTAACTAGACCAAGTCTCGCAAAGGTATTCCCTACCTTGTTAAGGGTTGCTAATAGTCAACCCTATTAGGTGCTTCCACCCTGAAGGGGAGTTGGCATCTCCAAGGTCAACCCTTCAATCAATGGGTGTTAGTATAGATTAGTGGCAACAAAGGGGGAAGACTTCATGGCCAAGTGCCATGGTTAAGGGGATCAACTAATGAGAGTTCTCATCCAGAGTGTATAAATGTAATGGAGGGAGCAATCGTGGAGGCATGAGCTATCCTGCTCGACTTGCTTTTGTGAAAATTTCAACTTCAAATTCTACTGCAGTATCTGATGTTATTTCTTCTACTTATTATTCATAAATAAGTTATTTGCAGAAATCTCTTCAGTAAATATCGAAATAAATTTAAATGCAGAGTTCACCATACAATTACTGAGCAAAACAATAAGGAAATACTAGCTCAAGAATGACATAGATATTTTGGACAATTGTCCCTGGAAAAACCCAATGTGGGAAAACCAGTGCAGTAGATGAGGGTTTCTATTATTCTTCAACAAAATCATCTTGTACAATTTACAATCAACAGTAACAAAGAGAAATTTTCTAGGATAACACTGGAGAAATTTCTCACAAAGTTAAATGATGAGAAATGACCTCGAAAGGACTCTCCTGGGCCTACTGCGTCACCTCTGTGTTGGCTCTGCGTGGGAATTTGTGCGGATACGTCACCTCTTGTGTTGGCTGCGTGGGAGCGCTGCAGTCCGCGTCACCTCTGCCTTTGTTCCCCTTCCTATGCATGCTGCCCCTTCCACCTTGCTTCCGTCCTGTTCACAGCCCACCCAGGATTGATGTTGAACCCTCTCTGTCTCTCCTCCACCTGCAGCTCTCCCTCTGGATAGATTTTCTCTTGCCAAACTTCAACCACTGAGAAAATCGATTTTACTTGGGCAACTAAGTATCTGCACTGGTGTGTCTTCCAAATGACCCTCAAGCCTTCCTTTATAGTCTTCTCGTTGAGATATCAATGGCCGAGATTAGATCTCTAATGAACGATTAAGATCATAACTTGACTTGATCCACGTTCTCTAGAAGATTCACACTCTGTTTTATTAATATCCTTCAATTATTTAATTTTCCTAAGTTTAGACTTAGGGTCTCCATTAAAATAATTAATTATTTTAATAAAACATATTTCGAGTGGAATTTCCACAAACGATTTCTGGGTTCTTTGGAATACATGTGCCTAAGCCTCTCCACAAGGTTTGAGACTTAGAGCACTTTCGATGCTACCAAAAATCAACACTCCCTCTTAGCGAGGAAAGTGTTCTAACAATATGCCTGCTGCACACTGCTCTGACCCTGAAGCATCCTCTGCGTTGCTAATATCTGACAACCTGTCCATCAACCACTGTGTTGCTGCTGCCATTGTAGTGCTACCCATGACACTAGCCACTGCCACTGCTGCATTCGTACTACAACTCCCTCTCAAGTGCTGCTTCATCTGTTACTGAAACGGATTCTCAATCATCCCCATCTTTTCCCTGAAGTGAACAAACTTTATTCTCCCTAGGGCCTTGGTGAGAATGTTTGCTACTTGATCTCTTGTGGGAATGTATTGCAACTGCGCTGCTCCCCGCTGAACACAATCCCTGATAAAATGACACCTGATGTCGATGTGCTTCGACCGATCATGAAAAACAAGATTCTCAAAGAGCTTGATGCAACTCTGATTATCACATAGAATACTGGTCGCTTCCATCTTCCTTTTTAATTAAATTCATGAGCAGTTTTCTAAGCCATATGGCCTCACACGAAGCTGTGCTATATGCCATATATTCTGCTTCAGCGATGCTCAGTGCTACAGACTTCTGCTTCTTACTGCCCTGTGGTACTTTTCCGATCTACCAAACTTCCTGCCCAATCTGCATGTGTGAATCCACGTAGAATGATGTCATCATCTTGGGTATATTTTAATCCATATCCGATTGTTCCTCGCACATATCGGAGAACGTGCTTGGTAGCTGCCCAGTGTGCCCTCTTTTGTTCTACCATGCACTGACTGAGGGAATTAACAATGTAGTAAGTGTCTGGCCGAGTGTTGACCGGATACATGAGAGACCCTATGAGCTGCCTGTACAAGGTGGGGTCCACTTCTTTATCTTCAGATGCATCAATTTTCTTCCAATTGGTAATCATTGGAGTAGCCATGGGTCTACAGTCCTGCATTCTAAATCTCTTTAGAATTTCTGTAGCGTATCTTCCTTGCCTAAGGAATATTTCTCCCTTCTGCTGCCAAACTTCCAATCCCAAAAAATAGTGCATAAGCCCCAAATCCTTCATGTCGAATTCTTATGCCAGATTCTTCTTGCAGTCTTTGATGAGCCTAGATGATCCTATAAGAAATAAATCATCTACATACAATACCAAAATCTGAGGCTCATTCTCTACTGTGAGATAGTAGAGATTGGGATCAACGTCACTCTTGACAAATCCCGCTGCTGCAAGTAACCATCAATTCGACCATAGCATGCTCTAGGTGCCTGTTTGAGTCCATACAGGGCTTTCTTCAGCCTACATACATGAGTTTTCTTCTCATGGGTTTGAAAGCCTTCCGATTGTTCGATGTAAACCTCTTCTTCTATCACCCCGTTCAAGAATGCAGTCTTGACATCCATCTGGTGAATCTCCCATCCCATCTATGCTACAAGGGATATAATGGATCTGATAGAGGTATCTCTGGCTACACGGGTGAAGGTTTCTTCATAGTCTATCCCTTCCTTTTTAAGCATACCCGTTAGCCATGAACCTAGCCTTGTACTTCTCTACATGGTCGTCTGCAACATACTTAATCTTGTAGTTCCACTTGGAACCTACAACTGATCTGTCCTGTGGTTTCGGTACGACTTCCCACACATCATTGGTCATGATAGAGTTGTACTCCTCTACCATAACATCTACCTAGACTTGATGCTAAATGGCTTCCTGAAAGCTAGAGGGCTCGACAACCTGTGCTACCAGTGCTTGGTACTTGTCAGGCTGTCTACTCTGCCTTTTCTCGGTTCTAGGAGCCCCAACAAACTTCTCTATGTCCCTCAGCGTCTGTCGTACTTCTCTGTTGATTTTGCCACTGGTAGTGGGTGGCTCAATCATCTCTTCTTCTTGCAGTCCCATCTGCTACGAGCTATCTGGATTTTCTTCTCTTGAAGAAATACTAGTACTGGTCATAGTGCTAGATCCTGATGGCTGTCCATCTGCTGGATCTTCTCCTAGCTGCCGCTTGACAAGAGGTTCATCCTTAGACTGTTCTTTGGTAGGCATTTCACGGGATTTTCTGAAGGCTCGATCCTGCATGAATTTCACATCCCTCCTTCCTACAACTTTCCTATTACCCGGAATGTAGATTATGTATGCCTTGGATGTCTCACTATATCCTAAAGATACCCTTTCTCAACAGTCTAATCTAGTTTGCTTCGTTTCTCATCTGGAACATGGAAATACGCCACACTTCCAAAAATCCTGAGGTGGCTTACCTCTAACCTCATCCCTGTGAAGACACTCTCGGGCGTTGTCTTACCCAATGCTCTATGAGGGGTCCTATTCTCGATATATACAGCTGTGCTGCATGCTTTTGCCCACAGAAATCTAGGCAGATCCTAGTCATACAACATTTCCTTTGCTGCTCCAACAATATTCTTGTTCTTCCGTTTTGCAACTCCATTTTGCTCCGGATTGTAAGGAGCGACCCATTCTCTTATGATGCCCTCCCTTGTGCAAAAGTCTGTGAATTCCTTATCAGTATATTTGCCACTGTTATCTGAACTCAATACTTTGATTTTCTTCCTTGTCAGATTTTCTACTAGAGCTTTAAATTCTCTGAACCGGTCAAAGACCTCATCCTTGGTCTTTAAGAAGTAAATGCAAGTTTTCCTGGAATGGTCATCTATGAAAGTGACAAAATATTCACTTCCTCCAAGAGCTCTAGTGGACATTGGTTCGTAGATATCTGAGTGTATTCGTCCCAATACACTTTTCGCCCTATTGTTGCTCCCAGAATACGCTGGCTTAGCGTATTTGCCTAGAACGCACCCTCTGCATACGTCATCATGTTTGGTGCTAAGAGATGGAACTCCCGTAACTGTTTCTCTGAGCATTCTTAGAGCTCCATGGTGTAGATGCTCCATTCGTCTGTGCCATAGTTCATTTAGATCTGACTCGCCGCTAAGATTGCTGCTTACCAGTTCCATTGGAGACTCAAGCTGCAACTTTTATAGTCTGTTGCGTCGAGTCCCAATCTAAGCCTTCTTCTTCCATCTTGGATGTTTGACATAGACTATTCTTCCGATAAAGTATACATCGTATCCCTTGTCTTGCAATTGAGACACTAAAAGTAAATTATTCCCATGCCTGGCACATGCAGCACATTAGTGGCTCAAAGACTCTCTCCTGCTTCTGTCTGAAATGCTACGGCTCCTTTTCCCACAGGGGTACACTTTGTCTTGTTTCCCATAGTAATTTGGAAGTCCATTTGTTCTTCTTGATAACTAGAGAAATGATCTCTTTCTCCAGTCATATGAGTTGAAGCCTCGCTATCAGTATACCAATCATCTGATGATGCAGTGCTAGATAAACACACACATTCTATTTCCAGCCTAGAGGCCAACTTTGACAAAACTCGATCTTCCATCTTTTCCTTGCTTTTCCCTTCTCTGACAGTTTCGGTAGAAGGAATGCGTAAGCCCTTTAGGAATATGATTTGCTGCCAAGGCAACATCACGAGTTCCCTTTGTCGTAGACCCTCTTGCTTTCTTGCATAACCCTGCTCTGATACCATGTGAAAATTTCAACTTGAAATCCTACTGCATTATCTGATGTTATTTCTTCAACTCATTATTCAGAAATAAGTTATTGGCAGAAATCTCTTTAGTAAATATCGAAATAAATTCAAATGCAGACTTCACCATACAATTACTTAGCAAAACAATAAGGAAATACTAGCACAAGAACGACACAGATATTTTGGACAATTGTCCCCGGACAAACCCAATTCGGGAAAACCGGTGCAGCATATGAGGGTTTCTATTATTCTTCAGCAAAATCTTCTTGTACAATTTACAATCAGCAGTAACAAAGATAAATTCTCTAGGATAACATTGGAGAAATTTCTCACAAATTTTTTTGATGAGAAATGACCACGGAAGGACTCTCCTGGCCTCTTGCGTCACCCCTGCGCCGGCTCTGCGCGGGGACTGTGCAAATCTGTGTCACCTCTGCGTTGTTCCCTTCCTGCGTCTGCGCTGTCCCTTCCTGCCACTACGTCACCTGTTCCTGCACCCCAGATTGATACTGAACCCTCTCTGTCTCTCCTCCACCTGCAGCGCTCCCTCTGGGTCGATTTTCTCTTGCTGAACTTTAGCCACTAAGAAAATGGATTTTACTTGGGCAACTGAGTATCTGCACTGGTGTGTCTTCCAAATGACCCTCAAGCCTTCCTTTATAATCTTCTCGTTGAGATATCAACGATCGAGATTAGATCTCTAATCAATGACTAAGATCATAACTTGACTTGATCCATGTTCTCTAGAATATTCACACTCTGTTTTATTAATACCCTTTAATTATTTAATTTCCATAAGTTTAGACTTAGGGTCTCCATTAAAATAATTAATTATTTTAATAAAACATATTCTAAGTGGAATTTCCACAAACAATTTTTGGGTTCTTTGGAATACATGTGCCTAAGCCTCTTCACAGTTTTGAGACTTAGAGCACTTCCGATGCTACCAAAAGTCAACAACTTTTTCCACCCCTGTAGTGCACATTTTACTTTTTCATAATAATGCTTTTTATTTTGGGTGCATAGCTCAAGGGTTAGAGCTTGCTCTTTATGATGTAGAATTTAATTTCGCCCCTCAAGATGAGACAAATTATCATTCATCAGGGTTGGGACATGAAAGGGTTCCTTTTGATGAAATGGAGCATCGAATGCTCAAGAATTGGTTGATGGCTAATGAGGAGGGTAGAGCTCATGCTAGGATTTTTCCCACGCACTAACTTATGTCTCGGACTCTCGACCATCTTTTGCATTTTGATTTTCTTCTTTTTCTTTCATTGTGGTCATAATATGCTTTTCCATTCTTTTAGTTGCATCAACCTCCAGGGCAATGGTTCCCGATCCAACCTAAGGATGTGGATAAGAGGGTGCCAAATCCAAATGAACCATTGACAAGTTAGACCAAAAGAATGGAGATGGTATAAGGGGTTTGTAATGTGACATTGAAAGTTTCAAGTATGGTGTAAGGGAGAATGGACACGTTATTTCAATCCAGGTTTTCCAAGTAGTGCCCCTTCTATAACCCTAAGCCTCAACGAAGGTCCCATTGGACTAGGGTTAAAGATTAATCCCCTGGTAAGGTGAGAGAACAAATTTACAATCAAGATCTGTCAATTTTCTATAGCACCTCTTTATCTATACTAAATGCCCAAAACAAACAAGTATAAGCTCTCGATTGCAAAATGATCAAAGTACCTTTTGAATAGCAAGCCACCTTCATTCAATAGGGAATGTTGGATGGTGAGAGGTGTATGACTCATGTAGTTAGCAAAGGCACATGGAAAATCATCGTTGAGAAATGAATGTCAGGGGCTGCCAACTAGTAGGATGTCAAATGAGGAGAAAAGTTTTCTCCTATGGGGTTACCCATTTTCATGGGTAACAAGCATCGACATCATCAATTAATTTAAGTAGGATATCTGCAATATTTCGAGAAGATGAAGTGATTGAGGAGGAGTCATAGGTTGCAAGAAACATTACACCGCTAGTAGAAACACCAAGAAAATTTATCAATGTTAGTTTCTAACATTTATCCAACCTTTCGATACAGTGGATGCTCTAGAATATGCCCACTCATCTATAAATCATGTTAAATCTCTATGAATTTTTCATCTTTACGCCGGAGGCGTTTTCTTTCTGAGGTTGGGTGGGCAAACACTATTCAGCCCACCCAATCAAAAAGTTTTATTTTCGTCCTTGCAACCAATTATATTTTGACATGTTCAGACAAGTTTTGCAAAATTTTAAGCCAGTTTTAGTCCATAATTCATCGATGACCACCCAAACATTTATGAAGCCATCAACGTACATTCCATCGTCTTGTCGTATATTCCATAGTCGTCCCACGGATTTAGACCTCGACGCAGTTGTCATACGACCTTTGTGGACATGTTGGAAAACTAGAAGGGCAGACCTGCCAAAACCTTCAACTTATAAAGTGTTTCAGTGGCTTGGTGTAGTTATGAGAGATTCAATTACGCTCTACAACAGAAAGGATAGTAGATGAATCATTTAATAATCTATGTGCACAATTTATAGATGTGTACATTTTATCCCCTTAGGTATACAGGGTCGTTGGTCATCCTCGTCATTAATCATTATTTTAAAGTCTGGGGAAATCTTCGTGATAGCCCAATCCAATCTAGACTCTAGAGTAGTTTATTCATTTACAAATAGAATAAATAAATACCTAATAAAACAGGTTGCTTCTATTTGTAATTGGGAAATTGAAAGATCAATGATGATGAATACGATCTCATTCAAGCACCCTTCTGAAAGGTATCACGTTATATCAATGTCCACGTTTATCCATAGAAATCCATACTTACAGTTGAAATCCATACTTCAGTTGTTGATGCTTCAAAATCCTTGAGCACATATTTGGGGTTTCGAACCTGGAGTTTGCCGCCAAGAGGAAAAGTTGGTAGGAAATTAATTCACATATTAATGGAAAAGTAAGTGGAAATTTTCCATAAAGGAGGTTGGAGTTCAGGAAAAAATTTGTTGTGTTGGTGCCAAGTTCGACTATGTATGGTTTGAGGGTTACTATGCTTCTATAATCTGAATTGCTGCCTTTATATAGTGTTTGTGTGAGGTCGAATTCCCTTGATGAGGTCGACTTGTCCTTGAGGCCGACTTGGTGGAGGAGACCTAAAATACCTATTTTACATTAAAATAAATTTCTTTCTTGATAGATGAAGCCCAAGAAGGGTCTTTTACATTATGACATAGACAATGATATTTGACATAAACCCTAAAAACCTACAATGGAGGCTTTGACCTAAGAATTGTTGAAATTTTGAGGCTCTATGCTATTACAATCACTTAAATCCGTAACTTCTTTATGCTGCAAAAAAATTTAAGTAATTGTAGATAGAACATAAACCATATAAACCATATGCACAATGAAAGACAACCAAGAACTCAATGAGACATAGAGAAGTTAGGTCAATGACTAGGGCAAAACCCATAAGGGGTAAATCCAACTAGATTCTTCTTCTATTAGAAATCAATTGTTTAGCAAAGATACAAAGTACAATGAGAGAATGAAGAAGTTCACTCAAATCTGAAGAATATCTTCGATAGCAGTCGCTGATGCAAACACTGAATCACTTTGGCTCTCCAAGATCTGCTCTTACTCTCCAAGTCTCTCTCTCTCACAATCTCCTTCAAGTCTCTCCAACTCTCTCTCAAGTTCGAATTCACAATGCACAAGTAAGTGAGGTGAGATGATATGAGACACATATATAGGAGAGGGGCAATGAATTATTCACATAAAGGAGGAGAAATACGTATGCCTTGCGGAGGAGTTACATATGCCAAAATAGGATTGTAACTTATGCCATAAAGGAGTGGAGTGTAACTTATGCATTTAGGAGAGAAGTGTAACGTATGCATTAAAGAGGTGTAAGAGGAATCTTTTTATAACGAGTCATTAAAGTGTGTAAGAGAGTGTAAGAGGTGTGTAAGAGCATTAAATAGAGAGATGAATGAATCCACTGAGAGAGAGAGAGAGAGAGAGAGAGAGAGAGAGAGAGAGAGTAACACATGCATTAATTGATGGGAGTTACATATGACATGATTGAGAGACTTGAATGATAATATAGTAGTGTCATAATAATAATAATAATATTAATATTAATGATAATATTGATGATTAAGTCGAAATTGAACTATTAGGATTGATTGATGATCAAAAGGAATTTTCCATCAACAATGCTTGATTACCAATTGATGCAAGATGTTTTAGTATTTTTGGAAAGTCATACTTGAGACTTTCTATTTTTAGAAATTCATCCATGAGATGCCAATTTTCAACACTCCCTCTCAGCTAGGGAGGAATTTCTTTCTGCAAAAAAAGATCTTTGCTTTCTCAGCTCATCTTTGTTCATCTCTGCTTTGTATGATCTGGAACAATGATGTCTCACTCTAATGAAAAAGAATCATCATAGGGGAGATTCATCCATCACCCTATATTCACTTGGGGGCAATGCCACTTGCCAACATATGACAAGGATCTCACACAACCAAGTCTCATATCTGCTTGGGGTGATCCACTTGTCAACACATGACAAGGATCTCGTACATCAGGGCTCATCTATGCTTTGGGGATCCACTTGCCAACATATGACAAGGATCTCACACAACCAAGTCTCATATCTGCTTGGGGTGATCCACTTGTCAACACATGACAAGGATCTCGTACATCCAAGGCTCATCTATGCTTTGGGGGATCCACTTGTCAACACATGACAAGGGTCTCGCACATCCAAGTCTCCTCACTGCTTGGGGGGACCCACTTGTTAACACATGACAAGGATATTGCACATCCAAGTCTCATTAAATATCATGTGGTGGAACACCTACATCCTAGATAAGTCACACAGACAAGTTTCACAGACAAGTCTCACTACAGCTATTGGCCAAATAGGTGGCTCTTCCGACATTCTAGACTGTGAGTCAGATCCATATTGAGGCCTACTCTTGTGGCACACACTACACAAGAGGTCCCTCATCTTCAGGAGCTTTTCGACATCATTCCCTAATCCCGTGAGCTTTGACAGGGGGGAAAGGCTACTCAGTGTTCTCAATCACCTGTGAACGCTTATTGGAAGGGTCACATCCATAAGTCCAAGCTGCTCTCTAAAAACCAAGAACTTTCCTTTCGGTGAAGGCTTGGTAAGAATGTCAACTATCTTATCGTCAGTCACAATATGATGGAGCCTTACTACTCTCTGCACCATACCCCAGATATAGTGATATTTGATCTCAATGTGCTTGGACTCGTCATGGAACATAAGACGAATCCCACTCTTATTGTCACAATATATAACTGTTGTGTCTGAAACTTGCTGAAATAGCTCTCCAAAGAGCTTCCTCATCCATACTGCCTCACAGCTAGCCATACTAGCAGCAATGTACTCAGCTTCAACTATACTTAGTGCAACAGACTTCTGCTTTATGCTCATCCAAGAGATCTTGGCAGATCCCAAGCTAAAGCAACACCTAGAAGTGGTCTTTCAATCAATAGAATTACCAGCCCAATCAACATCAATATATCCATGAAGTCTTACATTTTTAACACTATATCTGTAAATTTTTGTAGATGTTCTATGCTTGGAGCAACTTTACTTTTCTCACAGCAATCATACAAATAGTTAAGTAAAATGCAGATAGAACATATAAGTGGATCTTATAGAAGACAAATCAGAAACAGGAAAAATGTGGTGGTGCGTTACGGCGGTCAACGGGATGCTTCAACCAGCAAAGTCTCCTTGGTCAGCCAACCCAGAATGTGTCACAACAGTCCTCCAATCAGCAAACGAGTCAACCCAAGTCAACTCCAAAAAAGTCAACGCTGTCCAGAAAAAGTCAACGCAGGGCAGCAAGCTAAAAGTCAACGCAGCAGCAAATTGGTCAACCCTTTGACCTCGATTTCTGTGCCAAACAGTACGGCCTTCCAAAATCGAACTTCTCACCAAATTTCAGCCCATTCGGACCATGCGTTGACCAAAGTCAACGCTGGTCAAACTTCCTGCAAAACCCTAACTGCAGAAATTCGTCCTTCAGCTCAGCCGTACAGATTTGTCCTTCTTCTTCTTCACACGTGTGGGCTGAACTCGTCCTCCAAGGAGCTCGTACTAAATCAGATGAGAGAAGAAGATGTGAGTTGAGTTGTTGTGAAATGCTCTCCAACTTTGCCTGTATTTATATCCATCATTGGGGCGTGTGACACATCTGCTGGGGGTGTGAAACCTTAAGGCCGACATGCACATATAATTTATTATGAATAATAAATTCAAAATAAATGTTCTGCTCATCGGATTAAGACATATTATATATGGATTTTACACCTCTCCGAAAGAGGAATCCAACAAAAATATTAGCCTCTTAATCTGATCATCATAACATGGAGTTTGGACCTAGTTTTCCAAATTTAACACTCCCTCTCAACTAGGGAGAACTCCATCCATCAGTGCAATCAAACATCGTGCGTCATCCCGCCGTAACTTGCTTTGCTGGCCTCTTTATTTCAGAACAGAAGTGGGTCGGTCACAAAGACATCATCCCCCATTGCTAATAGTCTCTAGCTTTTCCCACCTCATTGGCCAAATGAGAGGTACTTCCCATGAGCCACAGACTCAATGGGTAGGATGCATATGGGGCACGGATAATTGAGGCCCGAACCGGCTCAATAATCACAAGGGTGTGGGGCGGAAGCATTATGAGTGCTTATAGCTCCGAGAAGCTATCCCCAAAGCCCCCCAGAGCTCCCAGAGCTCATCGTCCAATAGGACCCTCAGCATAGGGTCGTTCCACAATACCAAGACTCTCACGGAAGGCTAGGAACTTGACCTTCCCCAGGGGCTTTGTGAGAATATCCGCGACATGCTCAAAAATTCCTATATGATTGAGCCTTACGGCGCCTCGCCGTACCATATCCCAGATAAAGTGGTACCTGATATCAATATGTTTGGATCGGTCGTGGAACACGAGGTTCTCGATCATACGAATCCCACTGGGAATGTCCGCAGTATCACGGTGGTAGCTAGCCCATGTCCAAGCTTGACTCACTTTCACTAAAGGCTTTCGCAGCATAACACACCAAGCTGCTTCACAACGGGCCATACTAGCAATGATATGGCCCCAAACCACCCCGCCGGTGCTCACACGCAGCGAGCCACCAGGCACGCTCAAGATTGAAGCAGCATCCAGATGTGCTCTTACGATCCACCACACTGCCAGCCCAATCGGCATCAGTATATCCACGGAGTATCACACTCCCGGCAGTGTATCTCAGCCCATGGTTTATCGTGCCCCGAAGATATCTCAAAAGATTCTTGGCACCAACCCAATGAAAGTGATGAGGCTCAACCATCTGTTGACTCAAAGTGTTCACTGCAAAACATATATCCGGTCGGGTGTTCACTAAGAACATCAAAGCTCCTATGAGTTGACGATACTCGGTAGGATTGGCCAAGATAGGCCCAGCAGCGCTGCCACTCAACTTCTTAAAGTTGAGTTCCATCGGTGTCGACACGGACTTACAGTCCACCATTCCAAATCTTTCCAGAAGCTTCACAATGTATTTTCCTTGAGAAAGGAAAATCTCTCCAGGTCTCTGCCAGACCTCCAGGCCTAGGAAGTAGTGCATCGGTCCTAGGTCCTTCATCTCGAACTCAGCAGCGAGCTCCCTCTTACATTGATGAATGAGAGGGTCAGCACCTGTCAGGAAGAGGTCGTCCACATACAGCACTAGAATGAGAGGCTTCCCTTGCACAACCTTGAAGTAAAGGTTCGGATCAGCATTACTTCGAGTGAAGCCCAGCTTCATCAAGTAACTATCCATCCTCTCGTACCAAACTCTGGGTGCTTGCTTTAACCCATAGAGGGCTTTCTTCAACCTGCAGACATGAGTGTCTCGATCCTGAACTTCAAATCCCAGAGGTTGTTCCACATACACCTCTTCCTTTATAGCACCATGCAGAAAAGCGGTCTTGACATCCATCTGATGAAGACTCCATCCTTGCGTAGCAGCAAGGGCTATGATTGATCGAATGGTGGTATATCGTGCCACAAGTGCAAATATGTCATCATAGTCAATTCCTTCCTTTTGAGAGAAGCCACGGGCAACAAACCTTGCCTTGAACTTTTCAGCACTCCCATCAGATCCATGTTTGATCTTGTAGAGCCATTTTGCGGTGACAACAGATTTGTCCTTCGGTCTCGGGACCACATCCCGGACATCATTCTTCATTATGGACTCATATTCTTCGTGCATAGCATCCTTCCAGACTTGATGCTTTACGGCTTCCTCAAAAGATCCAGGTTCAGATTGTACAATAGTACTCATGGCAGCTAGATACCCTTGGTATCTACATGGCTTCTTGCTTTCCCGGAATGTCCCCCTTGGGGCAGCATGACCCTCAGCATCTTCGAGGGTATCCCTGAGCCATGATGGTCTCTTTCCTAGTGAAGGAGATGGATCAATAGGGTCCATTGGTCCTTCAATATCAGGCATTGTCTCATCCTGCGGTTCTTCCAGATTTCCAGGCCTTTCTTCATGATTTTCTCCAGATCTTGGAAGATCTACTACTTTCTTCGGGGAAGCATCTTCGTCAAAGGTGACATCATGGCTTATCTCTACTTCCCTTTGACCAGGTACATAGACTCTATAGGCCTTAGAAGTCTCACTGTAGCCCACAAACATTCCTTTCTTCCCAGTAGCATCCAGCTTACTTCTCTTTTCTTTCGGCACATGAAAATAGACAGGACATCCAAAAATTCTAAAATGTGAGACATCGGGTTTCTTACCAGAGAAAACCTCTTCGGGAGTTTTGGAGTCCAGAGCGGAATGAGGGCATCGGTTTTGAATGTACACAGCAGTATTTGCAGCTTCTCCCCACAGAAACTTCGGTAGACCCTGGTCACATAGCATGGCACGGGCAACTTCCACAATAGTCCTATTCTTGCGTTCAGCAACACCATTCTGCTCAGGAGTATATGCGGTGGTAGTCTCCCTCTTAATGCCAGCTTCTCTGCAAAAGTCTTTGAACTCATTTGACTCATATTCAGTGCCATTGTCGGTCCTCAAAATCTTGATCTTCTTTCCGGTCATATTTTCCACAAAGGCTTTGAAAGTACGGAACCACATGAAAGCCTCATCCTTCTTCTTCAAGAAGTATATCTAGGTTTTGCGAGAGAAGTCATCAGTAAATGTCATGTAGTAAGAACATCCCCCCAGGGATGTCACGGGCAACATACCAGATAGATCAGAATGGACCAGTTGCAAAATATCAGATGTCTTTGTGACACTTGAGGGGAAAGGTCCCCTTGTATGCTTTCCTTCGGCACAGCCCTTACATACACCTTCATGATTATTTCCAAAGTCGGGCATCCCTGTCACCACCTTCCTTGCTTCGGGAAGGGCCTTGTAATGAAGGTGTCCAAACCCTCGGTGCCATAGTTCGGTTTGTTGGATAGTATCACAAGTCATTGCTCCCAGCGGACTTCCTCCAACCTGGTAGAGTGTACCAACTCTAAAACCAATCGAGATAGCTTCCTTGAAGCTCTTCTTCCACATGAGCACCTTTCCATCAGAGAATGTTACATTGAATCCTTTGTCTTCCATGGCGGATACAGACACAAGGTTCTTCTTCAATTTAGGTACATAGAGTACATCTTGCAAACGTAGGACTTGTCCTTGAGACAAGTGGAGGGTCACAGTCCCTGTCCCTTTCACGGGATATGTGGCATTATCCCCAAGGATAATTTCTAGATTAGTATCCCTCTCAACCATGTGAGAGAGTGCTCCCTTGAATCTGGTGATGTGTCTTGAGGCACCACTATCGATTATCCAGACATCCATAGTGTCGGGCGGAGATGTAGCAGAAAGAGCAGATACAAGAATATACTCATTTCTTTTATCAACAACATTAGACTCCTCATACCTGGTATTTCTAGACCTTTTAGAAGGTTGATTGTTTCCACCAAAGTGAGCCTTCCTCTTTCCTTTGGATCTGTCATTTCTTCGATTCCCATTCCTTCGGTTGTTGTTGTTATCATCACTATCAGGAGAATCCTTCTTGAAGGGGCATTCTCTAGCATAGTGACCAGGCCTATGGCAGGTGAAACATTTACCCTTCTTTTCTTGAGTCTTCGTTCTTCCTTTGTCCTTAGGACCACCAGAGTTCTTCTTTCGAGAATGAGCACCATAGGCAACATTTCTGTCATTATCGAATTCCTTCATCCTTGTTTCTTCTTGCATACATCTAGACAGAAGCTCATCAAAGTTAGGAATGGTATTATTGTTGAGAATGGTAGCTGTGAATACTTGCCATTCATATGGGAGTCCTCCAAGTGCGGTGAGAACCATCTCACCGATCGCCTATTGTCTCCCAATAGAAGCAGCATTGTCTCTTGTTTCTAAAGAATGTAGCATTGATGGAGTGTTCTTGAATCTCACTCAAGACATGATCCAAGAGATTGGGTGATCTTCCAATTTGAGATCATAATATCTTCCAAGCATGGAAGTCATCCTTCCAAATGCCTTGTCATTCTCCCTTGCCAATCTGACACCTGAACCCATTTCTTCCCAGATTAAGCAAGATAGAGTTTGTCTTCACCTCTACCCGATACCACAATTTCTTTTAGTAGATGTTCTATGCTTGGAGCAACTTTACTTTTCTCACAGGAATCATACAAATAGTTAAGTAAAATGCAGATAGAACATATAAGTGGATCTTATAGAAGACAAATCAGAAACAGGAAAAATGTGGTGGTGCGTTACGGCGGTCAGCAGGATGCTTCAACCAGCAAAGTCTCCTTGGTCAGCCAACCCAGAATGTGTCACAACAGTCCTCCAATCATCAAACGAGTCAACCCAAGTCAACTCCAAAAAAGTCAACACTGTCCAGAAAAAGTCAACGCAGGCAGCAAGCTAAAAGTCAACGCAGCAGCAGATTGGTCAACCCTTTGACCTCGATTTCTGTGCCAAACAGTACGGCCTTCCAAAATCGAACTTCTCACCAAATTTCAGCCCATTCGGACCATGCGTTGACCAAAGTCAACGCTGGTCAAACTTTCTGCAAAACCCTAACTGTAGAAATTCGTCCTTCAGCTCAGCCGTACAGATTTGTCCTTCTTCTCCTTCACATGTGTGGGCTGAACTCGTCCTTCAAGGAGCTCGTACTAAATCAGATGAGAGAAGAAGATGTGAGTTGAGTTGTTGTGAAATGCTCTCCAACTTTGCCTGTATTTATATCCATCATTGGGGCGTGTGACACATCTGCTGGGGGTGTGAAACCTTAAGGCCGACTTGCACATATAATTTATTATGAATAATAAATTCAAAATAAATGTTCTGCTCATCGGATTAAGACATATTATATATGGATTTTACACCTCTCCGAAAGAGGAATCCAACAAAAATATTAGCCTCTTAATCTGATCATCATAACATGGAGTTTGGACCTAGTTGTCCAAATTTATAGACAATATCTCATAATCCATGACGATGGTCCCATGCAGATCAACACATGCTTTGCAGCAATCTAGTGTGCATGTGATCGCTTAATCGTATATTGGCTCATAGTATTGACCGAAAAATATATGTCCAGTTAGTGTTCACTAAGAACAGCAGTGCCCCAATCAGCTGACGATACTTAAAAGGATTTTCCTAATCAAGACCTACAACTTCACCACAGAGCTTCTTGAAATTCATTTCATTGGAGAATCCATGGACTTGCATTATGTCATACCAAATCATTCTAGTAGCTTGACAACATGTTTTCCTTGAGAAAGGAAAATCTCACCAGGTCTCTGCCATACTTCAAGACCCAGAAAGTAGTGCATCGAATGGATATCTTTCTTTTCAAATTCAGAAGCTAACTCCCTCTTACACCGGAGGATAAGTGGTTCACCACCAGTCAGAAATAAATCATAAATATATAATACCAAAATCAAAAGGCATACCTTGGACTGTCTTGAAGTAAATATTTGGATCAACATTACTTCTAGTAAAACCAAGCTTCATCACGAAGCTACCAATGTGGGCATACCAAGCTCTTGGAGCTTGCTTCAAACCATAGAGGGCTTTCTTCAGTTTGAACACATGAGTTTTCAGGTCATGTACTTTAAAGCCTTGTGGTTGCTCCGCAAATACTTCTTCCTTGAGGAAGTGTTAAATTTAGATAACCATGGTGTTCTATGCTTGATGCACTTTTACTTCAATCTTTCTTAGGCTCAATACAAAATAGCAATCACATAAACTTGAAAGTAAAATGCTGATAGAACACAATAATAGATCAATAAAAGACAAGCCAAATATAGATCAGATTTACAATTCCTTTTGTCCAGCAAAGATATGAGATATTATGGTGTTATGGCGGTCAGCGAGATGCTTCAACCAGCAAAGTCTTTCTCGGTCAGCGAACACTTTCATGTGTCACACCCACAACCCTCAAAGACAACTCATCACAAGTCAACGCAAGTCAAACTAGGGACAACGCAAGAAAGTCAATGCAAGCAACTTCAAAAAAGTCAACGCAACAAACTAGGGCTTCGGTCAAACAACCCAAAATTTCTCGATTTTAGTGCCCAGCTGTAGGCCTCCTAAAATCGAAATTTCTGCAAAAGATTGAGGTCAAACGACCAAGGGTTGACCACGGTCAACGCTGCAGCAAAAAAACCCTAAACAAATCAATGCAGAGAACAGAAAGCCCTAAACAGATCAATGTAGAAAACAGAAAGCCCTAAAGATTCCAGCGCAGAAAAACAATAACTTCGCTCCACACGTGAGGGAAAAAGGCCTCCAAAGGCCATCGAACCAATCAGATCACAAAGAGAGAATGAGTGATGAGGTGATGAGAAAATGAACTCCAAGTCTCTCCAATTTATATTCATCAATGAGGGTGTGTGACACATCTCTTAGGCATGTGGGATAAATCTGGCCGACCTTACACATGTGGAAAATAAATTCAAAATCAATGTTCTGCTCATTCGATCAAGATGATCTTTAGATCAATCTTGCACCTCTCCAAAAGAGGGATCCAACAAAAATATGACCATCGTCATATATGCAGTGCAACATGGAGTTTGGACCTAGTTTCCCAAAATTAACACTCCCTCTCAACTAGGGAGAACTCCATTTGTCCACAAGTGCCATCCATCATGTACCAAACCAAACATCGTGCGTCTTCCCGCCATAACTTGCTTTGCTGGCTCTTTATTTCAGAACAAAAGGTGAGTCACAAAGACATCACACACAACTGACCCGAAGTCAGCTTAGAGGTAAAAACCTCTCTCGGACTCAAAAGAGTCTCATACTATCCCGAAGTCAATTTTGAGGATAAAACCTCATCATACTTGATCCCAGATCAAGGTGTTGGACACGTGCCATCCTAGACATAGAGAATACGACAATCTCCGATGCGTCCATTGGTCTTGGTATGGTCTCTATCCACATTTCCCACCTCATTGGCCAAATGAGAGGTACTTCCCATGAGTCCGAAACTCCATGGGTAGGATGCGTGCGGGGCATAGATCAGAAAGAGGCGAATCAACTCAATATCATAATGGTGGGGCAGAAGCATAACAAGGTTCGGCAAGCTTAGCCTTGTATGTGCTTATAGCTCCAAGAAGCTATGCCCAAGCCCCCTAGAGCTCCCAGAGCTCATAGTCCAACTCAAGCAAGACCCTCAGAATAGGGTCTTTCTAGGATTCCAAGCTTCTCACGGAAGGTTAGGAACTTGACCTTCCCCAGGGGCTTCGTGAGAATATCCGCGACCTGCTCATCAGTTCCTATATGATCGACTCTTATGGTGCCTCACTGTACCATATCACAGATAAAGTGGTACCTTATATCAATATGATTGGATCGATTGTGGAACACAGGATTCTCAGAAAGATGAATCCCACTCTAGTTATCACAAAGGATAACGGTGGTATCTAGCACATGCCCGAACAACTCACTGAAGAGCTTTCGCAACCAAATTGCTTCACAATGGACCATACTCGCTGCAATGTATTTGGCCTCAGCGGTGCTCAAAGCCACCGACTTCTGCTTCCTGCTCATCCAAGATATCGAAGCAGAACCCAAGGTGAAGCAACATCCAAATGTGCTCTTGTGATCCACCACTCTGCTAGACCAACCGACATCAGTATATCCATGGAGTCTCAAACTCCCGGCAGTGTATCTCAGCCCATTGTTGATTGTGCCCTGAAGATATCTCAACAGATTCTTGGCACCAATCCAATGAATGTGATGAGGTTCAAAGATATGTTGACTCAAAGTGGTCACTGCAAAACATACGTCCGGACGGGATATCACTAAGAACATCGGGCCCCACGAGTTGTCGATACTCGGTAGGATTTGCTAGCACGGGCCCAACATCGTTTCCACTCAACTTCTTAAAGTTGAGTTCCATCGGTGTCGACACAGACTTACAGTCCACCATACCAAATCTCTCCAGCAGCTTCACGACATATTTTCCTTGAGAAAGGAAAATCTCGCCTGGCCTCTGCCAGATCTCCAAGCCTAGGAAATAGTGCATCAGTCCTAGGTCTTTCATCTCAAACTCAGAAGCTAGCTCCCTCTTACACTGGTGAATGAGAGGGTCAGCACCTGTCAGGAAGAGATCGTCCACATAGAGAACCAAAATGAGAGGCCTTTCTCTATCAACCTTAAAATAAAGGTTCGAATCAGCATTACTTCGAGTGAAGCCCAACTTCATCAAGTAGCTATCTATGCTCTCGTACCAAGCCCTGGGGGCTTGCTTCAACCCATAGAGGGCTTTTTTCTGTATAAATTTCTGAATCTTATATCTTATGCAGAAATTATTACTGTTAATCCAGTTAAGCTCCTCCTACATATACAAGTTATTAACTGAATAAATTCAAGTTAAAATCGAAGCAAAACACATAACAGATCTCTACCAATTCAGATCTAGAATAAGCACATGCACACATTGACAAAGTGACATAGTTATTTCTGGAGAAATAGTCCCCAGAAAAACCCAATGTGGGAAAACCAGTCTCTGGCTGCTGGAGGGTTCTATTATTAAGAATATTTATGAATACACAACTCTGGGTTCCAGATCTGGAAAACCCAACAATGAAAACTCTAGATCTACAGCTCATTGGCTGATCTAGGGCCAAAATAATGACTGATCCACACCCTCAAACGGGATTTACAGAACTCAGCCAAATCTAGGCCTAGAAACCCAGCACTGTCCCTGAAAGGCTCTGCATCAGCCTTTGAAGCCCCTTAAAGCCTCAGCGTCAGCCTTGGATGGCCTCCAAACCCTCAGCGTTGCTCCAGAAGGGACTGCGTTACCCCAGAATGTGTGACGCAATCACTACGCTGCCTCTAAGGGTCTCTGCGTAACCCCTGAAGGGTTTCCTGAAAATTACGCTGTCCTTGCTGCTGCTGCTACCTTCCTCTGTGCTGTCCTTGAGCTGATCTCTTCTCTGCCTCTTGTGTATTCTAGACCCTGGGATCAGATCATCCCCTTGGTCTAAATTCCCCTCTCTATAGCTGAAACACTTATGAGTATTCTTAGAAAACCCTGCCCTAGAATCTCAGCTTAGCTTCAGTGCTCTGCCTCTGTGTGTCTTTACAAATGACCCCAAGCCTTTCCTTTATAATTTTCTCATTGAAAAATCAACGGCCATGATAAGATCTTGAATCAATGGCTAAGATTAAAAAAAAGCTTGATCCGTGTGACTTAAGACAATTTCATCACATGTTTAATTAAATTCACTTTAATTATTTAACTTGCCTAAGTTTCAACTTAGGAAATATACTTAAAATAATTAATTAATTTAATATCTCCTAAACCAGATGAAATTTCCCAAATCCATTTTCAGGTCTTGTAGATCAGGTGAACTCTAGTCCCTCCACAAAGTTTGGGAGCTAGAGCACAACTAATGCTACCCCAAATACACAAAATCTCAACACTCCCTCTTAGCATCAAGGGTGTGCTCTAGCAATACATCACACTTATGCATTACATGATTTTGAGCACTGGTTTTGTGCCGCTGAAGCTTGGCCTCCTGCCACTCAACTTTGCACTACTGCTGCCATTCTGTACTGCTGCCCATGACTCTGCCACTGCCACTGCAACTTCTGTACTGCAACTCCCTCTCAATATGCTGCATTTGTGTTGCTCATAGTACTGCCACTGTTGATCTGTTGCACTGCAACTTCAGTTGTTGAGAGAGACAACTGAATCTCCTGCCCAATCTTTGACAAACTAGTCTGATGGGTTGCATCCTCATCACTGAAGCTCCATAGGCTATAGATCTGTGCTGGCATCTAAAGAACGATGCACGACTACAACTTTGTCTGCATAATCAGACTCCCTCTGCACTTTTGAAGTCACATCAGCTCCTTGTGCTGAAATCTATCATGCTGCTGCTGCACTGCGCTGTCCCTCTGAAGCTCTCTGCGCTACTGCAACTCTTCTCTATGCTACTGAAGTCACATCAGCCTCTGCGCTGCTACTGCTTCTACACTGCTGCTGCTTTGCTTTTCACTGCTCCTCCCAGTCTTCAGATCTGCCTCTGCCTCTGCCTTTGCTCTGCACTGCTCCTCCCAGTCTTCGGATCTGCCTCTGCCTCTGCTATTGCTGCTTTTCACTGCTCCTCCCAGTCTTCAGATCTGCCTCTGCCTCTGCCTTTGCTCTGCACTGCTCCTCCCAGTCTTCGGATCTGCCTCTGCCTCTGCCTCATCTGTCATGGGAGACTTTACAAGTTAATGTTTTAGTGGCCAAGGGCCTTGACGAGGTCACGGGAGGATGATCATATAGAGCAGTAGGCTCTTGAGCAGGGAAGCACACCATAGGCTTCAGGATCTACAAGTACAGGGTCACAGGGGTTTAGAGGATCACAGACTTCTGGGGTGACAGGTACATAGGTTATAGGATCACCAAGCACAGATGTTTGGGAGATAGTGCCGAGACCTGAGGGGAAGTCCAAGGAGAACAAAGGCCCGAAAATATAGGAATCAGAGCGCTGAGTTCAAGGCAGGAACTATGCATTTTCGAAGGAGAACAGAGGCGCTAAAATCTAGGAATCAAAGTGCTGAAGTTGAGGCAGGGACAGTCAACTCAGTGCTGAAGTTGAGGCAGGGACAGTCAACTCAGTGCTGAAATCGAGGAGTTTCAGCACATTAAATGCTGAGTTGACTGACACATTTCAAGGCTGAAGTGCAGGTCTGTTGGCACAAAAAACAAGTAGAAAAATCAGTCTGAAAGGCACACAGGATATGTAGTGGTGTTCTGGGATGGACAGGTGCTTATGTATCCAAGGGGATCTAGCATAACTTCTACTAGAGTGATTGGTGTCTGTCATGGGAGACTTTACAAGTTAATGTTTTAGTGTACCAGGGCCTTGACGAGGTCACGGGAGGATGATCATGTAGAGCAGTAGGCTCCTGAGCAGGGAAGCACACCACTGGCTTCAGGATCTACAAGTACAGGTTCACAGGGGTTTAGAGGATCACAAACTTCTGGGGTGACAGGTACATAGGTTATAGGATTACCAGGCACAGATGTTTGGGAGATAGTGCCGAGACCTGAGGGGAAGTCCAAGGAGAACAGAGGCCCGAAAATATAAGAATCAGAGCGCTGAGTTCAAGGCAGGAACTATGCATTTTCAAAGGAGAACAGAGGCCCTAAAATCTAGGAATCAAAGTGCTGAAGTTGAGGCAGGGACAGTCAACTCAGTGCTGAAATCGAGGAGTTTCAGCACATTAAATGCTGACTTGACTGACACACATTTCAAGGCTGAAGTGCATGTCTGTTGGCACAAAAAACAAGGAGAAAAATCAGTCTGAAAGGCACACAGGTTGAGGAGAAATTGCAAGTATGTCAGTGCAAATTTCAAGGAGAAATTTGCAGAGCTGTGGCATGTTTTTTGAGGGGTCAAAGAGCTGACTGTGCAACGAATTTAAAGGCAGTCAGAGGTCCTGATCAGTGGCACACATATCCAGATCTGTGGCTCGAGTTTCTAGGAGCAACAGGGAGAGATAACTACCCTGAGTTGTGTATTTAACTGCTGTAAATTCTTTGAGATTGAAAGCAAATAAAACTCCTTCAAACTGGTTTTCCCCTTTGGGGGTTTTCCAGGGTCTGAGATTGACCAAAAACACGCGTCTTAAATTTTTGAATGCTTTTGTTTATTTTATCAGCTGTGTGTAAAGAGTAGTGGTAGCCTAGCAGTGTTTTATTTGAATGCACATTTATGTTTATATATCAGCTACATTGAAATGGGTTTTGGGCATTAAACTTCATGTGCAAAACAAACTAAAACTGGATGGGCTACAGGGACCTAGAATTTTCTACATGAGACTCTAGGTTGCGGCATATATATTCTGCCCCTTTGGGTGGATTTAACCCATGTAAAGCAAAGATCAAATGGCTAGGTGCATCACTTAATGCTAAAGCCAAGCATGGCCCTTGAAGTGTGGAGCGCAGTCCTAACTCCTAACACACTTGCTTATGAATTCCTTCTGAAAGCTCCTCCTTCATTATCAGAATCCTCCCAAATATTGTATTTCTGTGGGTATCACTGTCAGGATTTGTAGTTGTGATTCCATCTTTCTGACATAGAAAAGTGCAGGAAGAAACCACAAGGTGGTTGGACCATCTTCACTTGCTGGTTATTTAATGCAGCATGTTTTATAGAAGATACAGAAAGATAGTTGTATGAATATACTGAGTGATTTCATACCTTTGAGCACCTAAAAGCTTTCTGAGTTGTGTAATTCAGCCATGGGCTTCAGGGTGCTGTGCAGCCCAGGAGGAAGAAATTTGGCCTATTCCTAAGTTAAGTAATCTCGTGCTTATTTGTTCCATGGTAAACTTGTTTTTCTATAAATCATAAATCAGCGGTCACACATACTGCTTATCTGTATCTTTAATAATTGAAGAATTATGTATATAGATTTTGATGAATGGCCTTGCTGTAATTGAGTTGGCTTATTTGGTAGTTGGGTAATTGCTTACTGTTGTGGTTACTTTAAAAGCTTGAGGTTGGGGAAAAATTTAAGTAATGATATATTGGACATGTGGGTGATAGTCAGTCACCCCCCTATAAGTAATTACTAATTCCAAGATATGCTAATTATATTCTGAGGTAAGAAAGGAAGACTGTTTGCCCCTACGAGTTAAAAATACTCTTAACCAGTTCCACTTTACCATAGAGGGACCTGTTACATGTGCATATGGATTCTTGTTTTCTTTTCCCTTTTTACTACCTTCATTTTTTGGGTGAAATCGATCTTTCCTTATAGATATTGATGGATTTAAAGAGAGTGAATGTTCTGAGGGGTAAATTTTTGAATTTTGTTGTGGAATAATGGTGTTTGGCATGCATTTGAACATAACACAGTTCACTGCAAAAGAGATATACTTCATAAATTTAGGTACTTATATTTTTCCTTATATCTTTTCTTCATAGGTAAGGGACAGTTTCCTGAAACATAACTTGACAATTAACTTTTTGTTTATTTTCTTCTCGAATCAGAATTGGATAAACTATTGGAAGATGCACCTGCTCCATTTATTACCCAGAATTCAACCAAGCTCTCAGTTGTCCGTAAGCGGGTTTCATCTTTAACTTCAACTTTACAAGTTGTCCAAAAGCGCATTGACAACATTGAGCGAATGCTTTCTGGGCAAGGTATGGTTTTTTTGACATGACAACATCACTGTAATCTATATCTCCCTTTTGATCCTTTGCTGTGTAACGAACAAAGTTCGTATACGCAGCGGAATAATTCAGAGGAACTGAAATATGTAAGTATCCATTGTAGGAAAAGTAGTAATTGTATATAAGAATTGTTGAATGTACATAGATGTGTGAAATGATTTCAATGAGGGCCCACTGATATACCTAGGCAGGCGCCCTTTCATGAATGGTCATGTTTCTAAGAGGCAGGTGCCCTTTCATGAATGGTCATGTTTCTAAGACATGTTTTTTCATTACTAACTAACTATTAGTTAATTAATTATTATTTATTATTATTGTATTTATATTTACATTTATTACCCCCAATCGGGGTGCGAAGCGGTCACTGATCCCCAAGCCGGATCATGATCACGACATTAAGAGCAGATCATTACGGCAGGCAGGCTAGCCTGGCCGGAGTTAAGTGTCAAGGTAAGGATGGCGGCGAAGGCTGCGTGCGAAGGAATGGTTGCACCTTTCGAGGGAGGCACCATGCGGCAAAACTATGTAGAACGTGCAGGAAGCGCCGCAGGGAATTCATTCTTTGGGTTTGGTTTACTGTTTGCATTGCTTGGAGGGTGACAAAGCAGAAGAACGGGGAAGCTAGGAGCGTCGGTCCAGGCCTTTGCAAGCGACGACGACGCTCTTCGGCTCAAGGGTATGTAGTATTGACCCACGCATTTCCCCATTTCCTGTATATGGGTCCTTTTAGTATTTGCCTGTGTAACATTATGCATTGGGTGACTGTGTTGAGGGTCATGGCTTCGCCACATGAACGGGTGTCTAGGAATGTTTATGGGTTGTCTTTTGGGTTGAGACAGTCAATTTCAATTTTTTTTGGAATTATGCTCTGTAAAATGGGGGAAAGGGAGTCAGGTAGAGGGATAGGGTGCTGGGATAACCAGGGCAAGACCGAGTCGGCCACCTGGGCCATAGGGTGGCGGCGCCATCCTAACCTTCATGAAACCAAGAGATTGAACGACATGATTGCCACTAGCTGCTGTATCTATAGGAAGCATGGGAATAGTAGCAACACCCCCGATGGAAGTCATCCAGGGAGACCTCAACGCATAGTTTGGGGCAGGGGAGTCAACTATCAATCAAGAGATAACGATAGTCGGGTTTCGTGTTTGCATTTGGGCTATATTGATATTTTGATGTCTTTGTATTTTATTACCACTTCTATTACAGTGACAGAATTGGGAAGAGAGTACAGGAACATAATTGGAGAGGTCCAGGAGTGCAACGCAGCTGTTGCTCTTATCTGTGTAGAGAAGAGTCCAAAGATGGCCCAGGCAAAGACAGTGAAGGAGGCAGGGATGGCAAGTAGAAGACAGACTTGGAAAATAGGGGTTCAGAAAGAGAGGGGGGGAGCCTTCCTCTCAGGGACCAAGGAAGTCTGGCCATAAAACGCAAGCTGAGCATATCTCAAATGCTTCCCTCACATGTATTCAAGAAATCTCGATCCAGGTAAGGAAGGTAATAGAAAAATGGGAGGAGGCCCTCACTTGCCAAGCTGAAGAAGAAGAGATAATTCTGGAGGGAGAAATGATTGTGCCCGACCTGGGCAACACCAGAGGAAGAGTATCTTAGTACCAACAAACTCTCCAGTTGTATTGGAGAATGAAGCATTTGGTGGCGAAAGCCATCATGCACGCCACTGAGTTTATGCAAGTTGATCCGACAATGCGGGAAATCTAGAAAGATTTCTAGCTTCTGCAGTTCCAAGTCTAGCAACAGAACACTTGTTTGGGCAGAATTGAAAAACTCCTGAAGCATCCTCAACAATCAAAGATTTCTGGGTCAAGCACTAGAGATCCGATGCCCATCGAGTCCTCATAGGGCTAAGCAGATTATTGTCTTGTCAGTTTTTGTCATGTTTATGTCTCTTTTGTTGAAGAATGTAGCAGGAAACAGTTGTAGTAATTCAAACTCTGTTAATATTATAGATAATTCCGCTTCTAAAGCTGAGTAGGATAGACTGAAGAGATTCCGGTTTTGGATGGCTTACAATGCCTTTCGATGGCCAATAGAGCTGGTTTCCCGCTAGGGCAGGTTGAGGCCTCGAAAGAGAACATATAATGTAATCTGCCCTTTTTGAAAAATGAATGAAAATGACAGGTACTACTTAGCTTACAAAAAAAAATATTTGCATTTATTATTTTTACATGAATTATATTCATAACACTATATTTGGGGAATTCAAAATTTTACTTTGACTTTCTGTTGCATACTTGTTTTCTGTTAAGAGAATGTGGCTTCCTCCTCTTGTGGTTAATAGAAAAACTTATGTACTTTATATATTGCTTATTTTCTTTAGTTTGATTAAAAAAAATAGTCACATTTGAAGTGTATGTAGTGCACCTCTCGAAGGGATGCAGTGCACTCTTTGGCACTTGATTTTGCCTTTGAAATATCAGCTTCGGGTACTTTTTTGTAATATCCTAAGAAAATTTCTGCCCTAGGGCTTCAGATAATCAGGGTTCCCCCCCTTTTTTTAACAATATAATTTATTTTTTAGTCATAGACTCATACAATGATGAAATAAACCATGTTCTGTAGCAAAATAAAATACTCCTATTGCGCACACAATAACAATTCACAGTTTGTTCAGTAATAATAATGCCACTATTCATAATCCATCAATTTTACTAACATTCAATAATACGAACACGAAATGACCACTAAACACTAGCATATCCATCTGGACTGTCTGCAACTAAGATAGGGCACACCCCATATCCCTATGAATTTGAAACAAACATCCTACCCAATTCGACCTCAAAGGGTGCGATTACCACAAAGAAGTTGATGCGTTGCTTCACATAGAGAAATTGACCTGTTACAGGTAGACTCTCGCACACGGTCTTCTTACTTCGATATCTCAGGAGTGGCCCGATCTTTCTTAGGGAATTCTCCCACAAAGTGTCGTGAATTGCTTTTATCCAAGCGATCTTGGTGCTTTATATGCTGACCTCGGGTGACTCAAGGTTGGCATTGATTCTTCCTAAAAATCGATTTCCGAGACTATAGAAACCTACAGGTGTCGTATCCTCTACGTATTTCTTTAGTTTTGTACAGGGACGAATTTCGTCAGACTTCCGGATCTATAGAAATGATCCCAAACGCATTCATTCGGGCCACATAAAAGTCAAATAGAGTTGTTCATTTTCAAAGGGGTCCGATCTGCACATGGTTAACCTCCATTGGGTATGCTGTGGCCCATTTGTACCTTCTCCTAGTTGCGGTAGGTCACGTGTTCTGGCATATGTACTGCGAGAGAGAGCCACCGTAAAAAAAATCTATGCTTGGTACCATCGTAAAACTCACGCCACTGTTGAACTGTTATTACCACTACCACTTCATTGATCCGCTCGCAACGTAACAATCACAATCATCTCCACTGATTCGTAAGATATACTGTCACACTTGCCTCCACTAATCGACTCACAAGGAACCTGTCACCGTGGATGCTTCATTCTTCGAACCTTTGCGCTAGGAATTGCTATCACAACTTAGAATAACCCACTCTTTATTCTCTCTTCCTGTGTTAATATGCTGCAGGGTAATTTCCAAAATAATTACTTCCTGATTTGCCACATATAGATAGATCGAGTGCTTTGGTTTATTCCCACGATCACATAAGTAACTTTCACTGCCTGTGGAAAAGTGTCTTTGGTAGCCATAAGGAAAGAGTTGACTATCGTTGCTCTTTGATCAATGAATTACCACAGAGAGACTATGTCCTTACGATCAATCATAAAAGAGTTGCTTCAAATCCTTCTTCCTTGTAATCCAGGACAGATCCGAGCTGCTACAAAGAGAATAACCTGTGCCAGAACAGAGAAGAGAAAATAGAAGAGACATATTTTTATCAACTAGAGTGGAATCTTTCACCACTGAAATTGATAGGGAAATGGGGTCTTAAAATCCTCAGAGCCTTAGGCTAAAAAATAAACAGAGATAAATGATCCAATCCAATGATGCTCAAAATCAATTCATCCCTCTCATATTTATAGATTTCGTAGAGGGGTCTCTCCTCCTTAAATGATTGAGTAAATCTCACTTCAAACCCTAGTTTTGGGCTTCTTTCCCCAGTTGCCCCAAAACTCACCTAGAATTGGAAATTTTGGGATTTTTCACCTTTGTTGAGGACTGTAGCCTATGGGGATCGATAGGTTAATTCGTCCCTTAGGCAATTAATTTCATGGGAACATTGCATTTTTGGCCATGCATTGCATTGAAAAGATATTGCACTTGTCTGAAGATTATGTATGGATGCTTGAAGACACGAGGTTTAATCCAGTTATCTTAATAATGCAAAATATGCTAGGGAATTGCATTTTGTCTCATTCGCATGATTTCTTCACCATTTGCAAGGAAGCATTACATGAGTAGAGTCCAATTGATTTATTTTTTGTTTTTTCCAAGGAAAATCTTTCAGCGAAACCCATGGAATGCTTCCCCACACTCATGGATGGCATCCTTACTATAATAGTATAACCCATTGGTGTAGACTAGTGCACTTAACCCAGGGAGATTCTGTTAATTTTGGGCAACTAGGTCCAAACTCCATGTTGCACTGCTCATATGACGATGGTCATATTTTTGTTGGATTTCTCTTTTGGAGAGGTGCAAGATTGATCTAAAGATCATCTTGATAGGATGAGCAGAACATTGATTTTGAGGCAGAAATTCCGATTTTAGGATGCTGTACAGCTGGGCACTAAAATCAAGGAATTTCAGGCTGTTTGACTGAAGCCCTAGTTTGCTGCGTTGACTTTTCTGAAGCTGCTTGTGTTGACTTTTCTGCGCTGTCCCTGGTTTGACTTGCGTTGACTTGTGATGAGCTGTCTTTGAGGGTTGTGGGTGTGACACATGAAAATGATGGCTGACCGAGAAAGACTTTGCTGGTTGAAGCATCTTGATGACTGTCGTAACGCAACAATATCTCATATCTTTGATGGACATAAGGAATTGTAAATCTGATCTTATTTGGCTTGTCTTCTATTGATCTATTATTGTGTTTTATTAGTGTTTTACTTTCAAGTTTATGTGATTGCTATCTTGTATTGGGCCTATGAAAGATTGAAGTAAAAGTGCTTCAAGCATAGAACACCATTGTTATCTAAATTTAACAGACTCTAACCAGTTTCCTGCTGACATGGAACTAGCCAAATGCTCAACAACGTTGGTGACAACCAGTTGAGCTGACTCCTTGCTTTAATAATCTGATTTATATTTTAATCCTTCAAATATTAATTATTGTTATTTCAAAGAAAGTAGATATTCATTTCTTTCCCCAAAATTAAATTCATTCCAAACATTTTTCCATTCAAAGGCTAATTATTAAAGATTTTTCTCTCTCAATTTAAATTGCATTGAGAAATATGAGTTTTTTTGGTTATCTTTATGCATATCTGCCAAAGCAATATATGCACAAGTATAACGGCAAATGCCAAAATTCACAGCTAAAGGAAGTGTAAAAGATAAATTGCTTCAAAGCTTTATATTTCATCAGATATATACTATATATAGAAGAACAAAACTGGTAGATGGAGAATATTTTATGTTGCGGTAGGCGAGACATCATCTTTTATCAAGATGATGCATAGTTGTAAAGAATACAAAAATAGAAATAGAGTACATGATTTCTTCAGTCAACTATGGCCCTATGGGTCATGACTAAGTCTCATCTTATTGTCCAAGTATGTAGTGTAAACTACTGATTATATCGAAGTTTAATTTATTTACATACTTCATTAATCTACTTTGTGTATTTTTCAAATCAAAGACTAATCATTAAAAGATTTGCTTTATGCCTGCGAAATGTAAAAAGCTTTTGGCTGTTCTTTATGCACGTCTCCCTTTTGGCATTGTCAAAGTGTGAGCTACCATTTGCATCAAAATTTAGTTTTATTTACATTTGTTAACTTTGTGTTTTTCTTATAATATCCATTTCTTTACTCACTTGTAGTTCTGAGACGTGGGAAAACAATGCATCCTAACCTGAAAACGTTTCAAGCTATCGAATTCCTATGCTCAGTTACCAAATGTAGGAGATATTGGTTTTTTCACTATCATTGTGGTTTTGGAGCTTTCTTCCATTGACCAGCAAAATTGCATTGTGGAGCTTTCATTGAGTCGACCACAGATCTCAGATGACTCTTGCGTTACCTAAGCATATAAATCCAGGAGGAAACCTCATTTTTATATAATCTAATTGCCAATTGGGGAGTGTTCTTTTGCTTTTGCTTGTGTGCTTTAGAATCATCGTTCTAACTTCTCAGTGCCTTCATTAGGATATCATGTTCTAGTTTCTTCCTTTGATTCTCTCTGTTGTGCATTGTGTTGCAGTGGGTCCATGTTGGGAAGAAATTAAGAATTTGGAGGTCCTCCAGCAAGAATATCTGCCCCACCATGGGGTCTGTATCTGGAATCTGGATGTCAATTAAGCTTTCTTTTATTTTGGGTTGAAGGCCTGCATGTTGTTGAACCTTTCAACGTACGTGGGCTATTTGCATCTTCCATTACTGCTCTCATGCTCACTTTGTTGTGATTCTTCACAAATCCTTTTGTCATATGTTCTAAATATCACTATTGTGGCATGAAGGTTATATATGAGATTGTTGCTGTGAATGTAGTTGAATTAGAGTCTTGTTACAGTAGTCTTACTCATGTTGAGTCCAATGCACAACATAAAGAATTGAGAATTGACTCGTAAGGATTACCCTGGAGCATTTTTAGCCAATTACTATTCTTTTAGAAAAACGTACCTTGTCATGGTATCGGATCTTGTTTGCACACCATTTCTGTAGTATTCACTATTTTCCTTGCTCATGCTGTCAAATTTGTTTTCCCATTGTTTTACTTACATGTGTTTCACCAAGACTTTTTGAATGGCTGTCATAAAAAAACAATGGAGAATAGAAATCAAATAATTTTTTTTTCTCATCTTCTCTCTTGTATCCTTCAATTATCATTTTATGTTTTCCTTTTTTGTTCTCCCCAGATTTTCAACATGCATAGGAACTGCTTGGGTGTTGGGCTACCTACCCTGATTCTCTATTGCTAATTTGCTACATCCTACTTTGAATCCCAGGTTTGATTTTAGAATATCACTCAATATTGGCCTGATTTTTATTTTTGCAATTCAGTTTGCTATCACATTCACATTGCCATTCTCAGTCAATTTTTTTCCCATTGTACAATTTGTTGGTTTCGAACAATCTTAGTTGTCTGTCTGATGCCACTGTTAGCCCTGCACTTTTTTTGAAAATTCCAATTTCTTAGCTAGTCACAACACTTTGTATCATGCAAATCACTATTTTATTACAGATCTCCGCTGATGTAGTTTGAGATCTGATTCTGGATAAGATCACATTGCTGTACAGATATGTTTGCAGGGTAGCAAACATTATGGAAACTGAGCACATAAAGAAACTGAGAAAACTCGAAAGTGTTCTTTGTATTGAGTGAATAGTGAGAAAGTGAAACCTTTCTTATATAGGTTACAATGGAGTTGAGTCAATCCACTATATGATTGTGGGATAGACCGAAATACATATTAAAGTGAAATAAGACATAAAAAACATAAACTAAGGTAAAGTCCAATTGACTTTATTAATGCCCAAGAGTAGTGCCTAATTGACAATTATTAAACTAATATTTACTTCAATACCCTCCCTTACGTTGGAATTTTGTAGCTTCAGTCAGTCTTCATAATTTGTTTTTAGCCCTCCAAATATTTAAGGAAAGGCAAATGCATATGAAGATTCCAAGTCGGCTTCAAAATAAGAAAATTTGAATTTTCAAAATGTAAATTTTTGCCTCCAAAACATCAGGTCGGCTCCAAGTTGGCCCAGCCCCAGGACATGTCCATTCAGGTCCCTTTTTATCACTATTTAAAGGCATTTGGCCTCCTCCAAAGAACACAATTTGGATCACACAAAGAGGATGTCTTTTGAGGTTATTTGGACGAGTCTGGGCCTCAAGGAAGGACAAATTCTGAGGAAGAAATGGGAGGACAAAAAAGGGCCGAAATTTCTGAGGCACAAGAAAATCGAATTTCTGAAGATATCTGTTTTCGACCAGGTTTGACCTGGGTTGGTTTCTGGTCCATTTGGCTTTGTTTTTGTCTGAGATTTCAGATTGTATCTCTTGTTGAAATGGACAAATTCTCATAGAAAAGGTTGCTGGGTTTTTCCCCTGGTTTGGGGTTTTCCCAGGTCAATTTTTGTGTATCTTGCGTTTGGCTGTCTATACTGTTATTAGTGTTCTACTGTTGATGATTTTCTTGTATAATTGCTTAATGATGAACATGGGATAGGATGAGTTGAACTAATAATCATTGGAAGTAATTATCAATTAAGAGAATCACTGTAAAATCAACATGGTATCAGAGCATGGGTGAAAGAGTAGCTTCAAGAAGAAGCCTAGATCTGCCCTGTTATCCATGATTTGAAAGACAAGCCTGTTTTGTATCTAAGATAAAGAAACCCTAATCTTAGATGGAACAAGTTTCATCCAAGGTTACTTGGGAGTGGGAGCGAAAGCGGGGGAGCAGGAACGGGGAGCGACATTTTCAAAATCTCCCGGTTCGGGAGCGAATCGTGAGCGAATTTTTATATACTATATATTTTTATATATTTAGATGCATATATGTCAACAAAAGAATGTAGAATGATGAATTAGATATAAAAAACATAAAAACATAGATTGACCCATATAACATCAATCATCTAGAAGTTATAATCTTCATCAACCACGTCCACAAGTTAGTAACATTCAACATATCGAGTGTCATGATTCTTCAATCTGAAAATTTCAAGCTCTCAAAATTCAATACATAATATTTATTATCATTGATCACCAAAATTATAACATGCAATGAAGTGTTATAAAATGAAATGAAATGAAACAACTTTCAACTTTCACAAAGCATCATATTCATAATTAATTACCAATGATTTATAATTGCCAACTTCAAACTTCAAACTTAAATTGTCATATATTGTTTACAAAAAATATCATAATAGATATGAAAGAGTCAACAATTATAAAAACTACTAGAAACTAGAAAAGACAAGTAAATGTATTATCTATTGCTAATGCTTGGGCCTCTTGCTGCCACGAGAAATGTCTAATTTATGAGTCTTGTTGGAAAATCAGGAACTCAAGCATGCCAAAGAAGAAACTTGTTTTGGTTCCTTTGATTGAGACACAAATCAAGGAACCTTTATCGTTATTATTTTCAACATGAAGACTAGATTCATATTGATAGAAAGAAATACCATGATCCAGTTTTAAGATTAAAGCATTTGTGAAGAAGATAGAAGTCATAGTTTGAAAGTATGAAAAAGACCAAGGTTATTTTGAAGAGGTCCGAAAAGGCTTCAGGTCTGCCTTTGATAGGCCGACATACCTTAGAGAAAGACCTTAGTCAAAAGAGCTTGTTTTAGAGGACCAAGAGCCTAAAAAATTGACAACTCTGTTAATTTTTCTTAGGGCTGTATTGTTCTTTGCTTTCATAATTGCATTTCATTATTTCCATGTTAAATTCACCCCATAACATCATAACATTTTTCAGATTTACATCATTATTCAACAACATATGCAACTATGTAGAAAGAACAATATCATCATCAATGCAACGAAACATAAAGGAACAATAGAAGAAAAACATTCACACATAGAGACACTAGGATTGGTCGGAGACAAGGGCAAAACCCACTATGGGGAAAACCCTTTCAAGTTCTTCTTCTTTTTAGATCGTCATTAAATGATTCAACAAAAGACAGTACAATGATCCATATCTTCGTCCATACAACTATCCAACAACATCAACTAAACAATATTCATGAAATGAACCCACAATGCTAATACTCAAAACCCAACAATCAACTGTCACTATTTGCGGTCAATTGTCGAACCCTGCGGTCAATAAGTGAAATCTGCGGTCATCTAATAAAACCAAACCCCAGTTTCCAACTGTATGGAGGATGTGTTGTGCATGCGACTGAAAGGCTTTAGCTGCATGGATGGGCCGACCAATGTGCAACTGCACCCGATATTTCTCTGTGACATGCCTACGATTGAGACCCAAAACCCTAAAACAGAGATGTGAGCTTCACACCCTACAATTTCACCTTCGTGCGGATCCATTCCTCCATAGACCTGCCTCAGACTTGTGCGGGTCAAAAATAAGGAGGAGAATAGAAGAATGATCTAAGATGATTGTCCAAATGAGGTTAGGTCACTTGTATTTATAGCCTTCCAAGGGTGTTCAATTTGCTTTAGGGCCGTCCTAATCAAATATGCATATGTGGGACTTTAATTCAAAAAATACACTTTCCCTTGTCCAAATTGAGCGATTCAATAGTCAAACTTGGTCCTCTCGAAAAGAGGAATCTCATCCCATGGTTGGAATTTGTCACTGAGTTGCCAAATTAGCACTCACTCTCAACTAGGGAGAAATTCCATCTGCATCATGTAATCATCAAAAGTATGCTGTCATCAAATCATATCCAATCTCAAGTATATCGTCATCAAATGTTGTCACTGCTCATCTCTGCTCATCTCTTGATTGTCTCTGCTCATATGTTGAACATTCTCGAATCTTAAAGAAGAAGAATTTGATATCGGGGGGGGGGGAGCTTAAGCTACCACCTTCTATCACGTTGGAGAGCACATCTCAATCCGAAACAATATCAAGGTGCACATCTCAACCCGAAATCACTTCCAGTTGGGAGCCCAATGCCACCCAGAAAAAATCAGTGAACTTATCATCAGGGAGCTTGCTCAACTTGGAACCACATCGGGGAGCTTAGTCTCAACTCGGAATCACACGGGGGAACAAAACATCTTCAACCCCACATCGAGCAATAGGTAATATAGTGGAGCACATCTCAACCCATCCTATTGCCCACTAATCTTCCCAACAATGGCCCTCAAGGGTCATGTGGTAGAACACCTGCATCATAATCAACTTGGGTTGTACACCCCCAACTACACTATCGAGTCTCAACTATTGATTTCTAGTAGCATCGGATGTGCTCTAGCCTCAAGAATTTGCAGGGAGGCTAGGAGACATGCATTATCCAAGACCCAGAAATCGTTTTGGGAAATTCCACTCGGAGACAGTTTTATTAAAATAATTAATTATTTTTAATGGATGCCTAAGTCTAAACTTAGGAAATTAAAATAATTAAAGGGTATTAATGAAATTGGGTGTGAATCTTCTAGAAAAAAACAGAGATCGAGTCAAGATTATCTGAGCTATTGATTAGGAATTAATTTGGGCTATTGAATGTTCAACGAAAAGATTATAAGAAGAGGCTCTATGGGCACTTGGAAGACACATTGAATTGGAGATCATGAGATCGATTTCTCAAGAGAGCAGCGCAACAGTTGCCAGAGAAGTGATCGAGAGATTTCTTGCAGTGAGGGGAAAAGATAGTTTTCCGGTGGAAGTCTTCCTGATCCGACGAATACATTGCAGAGGAGGCAAAGAGAGATGCAGAAGAGGCAACACAAAGCTACGTTGGGTAGTGTAGAGCCACACAGAGACAGCGCAAAGCTTCAGAGGGAGTTCAAAGTTTTGCTGAGCAGTTGAGATCCAATATCAGAAGCCAAGGTGTGAGACCGAGAGGCCAGAGGATCGAATTTCCAGCCAACAAAAGATTAGCTGGGAGGTGTGACGCAATCCTTGCAGCAGTGACACAGTAACTGCATAGGTGTGATGCAGAGCTGTGCAAAGGTCTCATCTTCAGTCAGATCAGTACCGGATCTTCCCGTACCAGTGTGAGGTTATCTCACTAACTTTCTTGCCAGTCTATTCTCTGTCGGATAGCCAGTAAGGCATCCAAGATTGTATTCAGAAACTAATGCATAATAATACAAACCCTCAGCTGCTACACCGGTTTTCTCGCATTGGGTTTTTCCGGGGACATTGTCCAAAAATAACGGTGTCAAATGTGTGTGTTATTTCTTTCATGCGCTGTATTGTGTTTCCGCAACATTTTTATATTCGTGAAGACTGCAGTGTGTTAGTTTCATTATTTACCATAGCAAACAGTAAATAATTTTGTTAAGTTATATAACAAAATATTTCGTTATTTACCATAGCAAACAATAAATAATTTTGTTCAATTATTTACCAAAATAGAAGAAACTTAACCAGTTGCTGTAGAAGGATTCCAATCGTGGAATTTTCACATGGTATCAGATCGCAGGTGAAGCAGAGAAGAGCACAAAAGCAGAGTTGAAGAGGGAGCTTGAAGAGCTGCATAGGCAGCAAATCAAATCCCTAGAAAGCTTACGCAGTCCAGTGCCAGGAGGGCAAGATTCTCAAGGAAAAATCTCTCTCTGAGTGAGTCGACAGAGAGGACGATTTTCCAGATTGAGATTTGTCAGCAGCAGAGGGAGCAGCGCAGCAAATTCAGCGCAGAGCAGATCTTCAGTTGGTACACAGATTTTTTGCAGCAGTTGCTAGTCTAGAAAAGTGCCAGAAGGGAAGAAGAGCACACTGAGGGAATTATAACCTCAAATAATTTCTTGCCCACAAATTATAATTTCCCACGCAGAAGCAGCAGTAGTCGAGAGACGTTTTCCTCACTCCAGCAGGGAGTGCGTAGAGCCAGTCAGCAGCTGCGCAGAGGGTTAGAGGCAAACTTCGACATTTGTTGGGCGTGATGGCAACAACCGGGCTGAGAGATCAGGATCTTTTGGAGGGTGCCTCCAACTATGTGATCTGGAATGCAAGGATCTCCTTCCTTCTGGATGAGCACGATCTCAAGGCCTTTATCGACAATGTGGTAGCTGTCCCCGCAGATCCAGATCCGTTGAAGGCCTACAACAAGGATATGGTAAAATACAAGAGGCTGATTCTTGACGGAGTGAGGGATCACATTGTTTCTCACATATCTGGCAAAGGGACAACCAAAGAGATGTGGGATGCCTTGGATATGCTGTATGAGGGATCTTCCGAGCGGCGGAAGATGTTCTAGCAGGAGAAGATGAGATCCACAAGGATGCAGAAGGGGGAGCGCATAGATCTGTTCCTTTCGAAGCTTCAGGAAGTTCGAGATCAATTGGTAGCTGTAGGGTCAGCGCCTCAGGCTATGAAGATGGTGAGTTTGGCCTTGAATTCCGTCTCAGAAGAATGGCAAGTCTTCGTCTAGAGTATCCTGGGCAGAGAAAGATTGTCGGATTAGGAAGGGATGTGGGCTGCTCTTCAACAAGAAGAGATGAGGCGTGACTTAGTGAAGTGAAAACTGGATGGTAGCAACAGCAGTGGGATGAAGCCCAAGGAGGAAGAGGAGAATGCAACCCTTGCATCAAAGGGGCAACAGGAGCAGCGGAGGCAGAAGAAGGACGTCTCGAAGATCAAATATTTCAGGTGTGGTGAGCTTGGACACTATGCTACACAGTGTCCTCTCAGAAAGAAGAACAGGGAAGAGAAACATGATCAGCAGGCTGTAATCACTGGGATCGAGGAGGAGGAGTTTGCTATGATTGCCCACATACCTCCAAGGGAGAGGTGGGGTGATCTATTACTGTTGTTCGAGAGAGCTGTAGATGGGCAAGATCCTTGAGGAGTCCACCTCTTGGATCAACACCTTGCTATGGGAGCCCATACCAGAAGTAGTAGGATGGACCAGTGTTAGTTGGTGCACAGGGATGCCAGAGTGATAGTTGCAGTGCTTAGGAGCGCCAGAGACTGAGCAACACAGAGCAGAGTTGGCAGCAGTGCAGTTGACACAGTGCAGAGTTAGCAGCAACGCAGAGGCTTCAGAGGGTCAGCACAAACATTAGCAGCAGTCAGATGTCCAGTGATAGATGCATCATATTGAATACTGCTGGTTTAGTATTTTGGATGTTTTTTCTGTTGCAACAGCAGTAGAGTTGCAGTGCAGATGCAGTTGGTAATAACATGCAGGGTCAAAAACAACACAGTTGCAACATTTGCGCAGTAGTTGGTGGGCAGTGATGTCAGACATTAGCAGTGCAAAGGGAGATGATACAGAGTCAGGGTGATGCTTCGGCAGGTTGCATTGCTAGAGCACATTCCTCGCTAAGAGGGAGTGTTGATTTCTGGTAGCATCGGATGTGCTCTAGCCTCTAGAATTTGCAAGGAAGCTAGGACACATGCATTCTCCAAGACCCATAAATTGTTTTGGGAAATTCCACCCAGAGACAATTTTGTTAAAATAAATAATTATTTTTAATGGATGCCTAAGTCTGAACTTAGGAAATTAAAATAATTAAAGGGTATTAATGAAACTGGGTGTGAATCTTCTAGAAAAAGATGGAGATCAAGTCAAGATGATCTGAGCCATTGATTAGGAATTAATCTGGGTCGTTGAATGTTCAACGAGAAGATTATAAGAAGAGGCTGGATGGGCACTTGGAAGACACATCGAATTGGAGATCAAGAGAGCAGCGCAACAGTTGTCAGAGAAGTGATCGAGAGATTTCTTGCAGTGAGGGGCAAAGATAGTTTGCCGGTGGAAGTATTCCGGATCTAGCGAATACATTACAGAGGAGGCAGAGAGAGGTGCAGAAGAGGCAGCGCAGAGCTACGCTGGGCAGCGTAGAGCCACGTAGACGCAACACAGAGCTTCAGAGGGAGTTCAAAGTTTTGTCGAGGAGCGGTTGAGATCCAGTATCGGAAGCCTGGGTGTGAGACCGAAAGGTTAGAGGATCGAGTTTCCAGCCAACAAAAGATCAGCCGAGAAGTGTGATGTAGTCCTTGCAGCAGTGACGCAGAGACAACGCAAAGGTCTCATCTTTAGTTAGATCAGTACCGGATCTTCTCGTACCAGTGTGAGGTTATCTCTCTAACTTTCTCGCCATCATATTGTCTGTATGAGATAGCCAGTAAGGCCTCCAAGATTGTATTCAGAAACTACTGCATAATAATACAAGCCCCCAACTGCTGCACTTGTTTTCCCGCATTAGGTTTTTCCGGGGACATTGTCCAAAACTAACGGTGTCGAATGTGTGTGTTATTTCTTTCCCGCGCTGTATTTTGTTTCCGCAACATTTTTATATTTGTGAAGTTTGCAGTGTGTTAGTTTCGTTATTTATTGTAGAAAATAGTAAATAATTTTGTTCAGTTATATAACAAAATAGAAGAAACTTAACCAGTTGCTGTAGAAGGATTCCAATCATGGAATTTTCACATCAACTCGTTGGCTAGATGGGGAGCGGTGTTCCCAACAAGCCCAACTTGTGGGTATGATGCCAACTGGGGTATACTATGCAAAGCCCAAGATAGGGGATCTAACATCTCTGACCCTATGGGTGACAGATAGGGGAGTAACATCTACGACCCTATTGTCTAGAGATCCCTTAACCCTAGGAGCCCTCCATCCCAATTCCTCACCCAGGGAGCTTAGACAGGGGGGAAGAGCTGGCTTAGTGTTCTTGATCAGTCCGACTCTCTGTAGATTAGAAACATATCATCGTACTCATATCTGGTATCAGCTTAATCATCATGTCGTAATAGTAGCAGTCTCCTGTTCATGCAGGACATCAAATCAAATATTATATTAGAACAAAATATATATCACAAAAAGGATACCTTATTCATCGTCCCTCTTACGGAGGCAACAACCGCAAGCCTAATCTTGTCTCGTACAACAACATCGACTGAAGGTATCTTGGCCCCAACTATATATGAGATACTCTGTCAATCGGATCCCACTCAATATTATCGCAATGTATCCTTGTCATATCCAGAATCTGCCCAAACAACTCTCAAAGAGCTTATTCAACCTGCCTCATAGCTATCCATAACAACAACATCGTACTTAACCTTGGCTGTGCTTAAAGCTATGAACTTCTCATCCAAAAATATCATGGCAGATCTCATACTAAAGTAGCACTCAGATGTGCTCATCTCATCAATAACGATCCTAATCAACATTAGTACATCCATGCAGCCACATATCATAGGAAGAATATCTCAAACCAAAAATTGATCGTCCTATGAAATATCTCGAAGGGTGCTAGGCAACAACTCAATGTGTATGAAGCGGCTCAATCATGAATTCATTCAGGTTCTATGCAAAACACACACACACACACACACACACACACACACACACACACAAATATATATATATATATATATATATATATATATATATACGAACAAGTGTTTACACGGAACATCAATGCTTCAATCGGTTGCCAAATCAGGTTTAATAATATCTCTTTATAAATTCTTGAAATTCAATTGGAGTGTCCAAGGGTTCACATTTCCACTTTCAAAAACTCTTCAACAGTTTTACAATACAGATTTTTCTTTTCCAAACTTCAGAAAATAATTTATCATGCCATGGTTCTTCATTTTGAACTTCAAAGGCCAACTCCCTCTTACTTTGATCATCAGAGGCTCATTACCTGTCAAGAAAAGACCATCAGTATATAAAACCAAAATCAAAGTCATACCTTGGACCACTTTTGAAGTTGAGGTTTGGATCGATACATCTTCTTGGCTTTACTAGATAATTGTCAATGCAGACATACCAGGTTCGGGGAGCTTGCTTCATACAATGCTTTCTACAAACATAACACTTGACCAAATCAATATGCTTAACCTTACAAAAATCAATATTGTGCAATCAAATCAACTAAGTCAACTTATCAAGCCTTAGATGCCAAATCAAAACTAATATCAAAATCATAAAAGTTTCTGCCAATATCTTTGTAACAAACTCTTCGGACCAAGTGTTAGGTAGAGCTCACATCCAAATACCAAGTTACAACAACCTTTTATTTTCCAAGCACAATCAAACAAACTTTGTCAATCTTTCCATATGATCACAACATGAATCATTTCTGCCACTAAATATGAATGGATACATTAGGGACAAGTTATATAAGTTTCATGCATATACCTAGAATGAGTCATACAAGTTCCATCCATTCATTATGAGATTAATTCATACTGAATCACAACTGTTTATACTTCAACCAATGTGCCAAAGCCAATGAAGTCAATACAAATTCAATGCCAACATTAATCACTGAAAGTCACTAAGCCCACATAGCACTATCATCAAAGCAAATCATCAGATATCAAGTCAAATCATTAGTCATCAAGTCAAAACCTTAATTTGTCATCTCTATGAATTGAAAGCCGAAAACATATGAAGCATCATGTCAATGTTCTAAAGCAAATTTATGAACTACAAGCATCATGTCAAAACTCCAAACATTGGTCAGCCAAAACTTGTCAAACCCTTGCAACTGTTATCAAATACTGTCACACACTAGCTTCAATGGTTAAATTATAATGACATTGATATGCATATTTCGGTCACTTGCAAACACACGTTTAGACAACACATTCACATTCTCTCTAGTAAGTCAAATATTAAAACTTTCCTGGTCATAGAACATTTTGATGGCTGCTCCATATCTGTAGGATTGTCATACTACTGGTGCATTCCCAATTTTATGCATAAAGCTTCAGTTTTGTGACCTACAGTCATAACTCCACCCATAGGCTTTCTTCCATGCGGTTGAGAGGCTACAAGTTACAACCGCACCCTTAAGCTTGCTTCCATGCGGTTGGGGCTTAGAGTAAGGGAAAGTTGAAACCCTCTCTTTTCAGATCGGAACTTGCTGCATGCTAACAACGTCAAGTATTAGTCTATTCATGTCCAAAAATCTTACTTCAACAATAAAGAATCTTCTATACATATTGATATAATGCAAATGATAATAGGTGTAAGGATCTTATGGGGAGTTTCTCCCTTTGAATGGGAGTCCACTTCAGTCATCATCATTCAAGACATCAACCTATCTATAATATTGCCATGCATATGCAGAATTATTAGATCATCAAACTATATCAGATTCTAACACTTATATTCATCATGGTCATAACATATCAACTACTTCATCATGACATCAATCTTTCATCAAGGGTTAGTATCAAATAGCTAATGAGAGTATACTTCAAGAATCATGATCACAACATTACTTCTTTATTATATTATCCAATCATCAAGACAGGGCATTCAAATTTATCACATTGTCCAATTCATTAAGCTTATCAAAATCTAAACAAGGTCAACAAGAAGATCCTAAATATCAATCTTATTGTTACACTTCTATCATCATGATTATCATGCTTATCACAATTATTGATAATCCATATACGAAAAACAATGAATTAGCCTTCTTATGAAATCCATCATGTCTAAGATGTGAGATGCTATGCCAAATATCAAGTATACCAATATATCAAAAATCAATGTTTCTATGTAGCTTTACCATGACTAAATAGAATGTAAGATACTTGTCCAATACTAAGTGCATCATCTCATCATATGTATCATGAATCAAACTTACTTTCATATGCATGCAGGAGCCATTTGTGAAGGCGATATTCATATTCATCGAAGGTGACATCGAGGCATATCTCCACTTCTCTTTGACTAGGCACATAGATTCTATATGCCTTCGAAGTTTCACTATAGTCCACAAACATTCCCTTCTTTCCAGAATCATCCAACTTGCTTCTCTTTTCTTTCGGCACATGAAAGAAAACATGACAACCAAAAACTCTAAAATGAGAAACATCGGGTTTCTTACCAGAGAGGACTTCTTCGGGAGTTTTGGAGTCCAGAGTGGAATGCAGGCGTCTATTTTGAACGTACACAACAGTGTTCGCAGCTTCTCCCCATAGAAACTTCGAACGACCTTGGTCACATAGCATGGCGCGGGCAGCGTCCACAATAGTCCTGTTCTTTCTTTCAGCGACACCATTTTTCTTAGGAGTGTACGCAGTTGTGGTCTCCCTCTTAATGCCAGCTTCTTTGCAAGAGTCTTCGAATTCATTTTTAAATTCGGGCATCCCTGTCACCACCTTCCTTGCTGAAGGTGTGCAAACCTCCGGTGCCATAACTCTGTTTGAAGAGTTGTATCACATGACATAGCCCCCAATGGACTTCCTGCAACCTGGTAGAGTGTATCAACTCTAAAACCAATAGAAAGAGCTTCCTTGAAGTTCTTCTTCCAGATAAGTACCTTTCCATCAATGAATGCCACCTTGAACCCTTTGTCTTCCATTGCCAAAATGGACACAAGGTTCTTCTTCAAATCAGGTACGTACAACACATCTTGTAATCGAAGGACTTGACCTTGGATAGATGGAGGTTCACAGTCCTGTCCCTTTCACGGGATAGGTGGCATTGTCTCCAAGGATAATTTCCAGATTGGCATCCTTCTCAACCAATTCAGAGAGGGCTTCTTTATAACAAGTGAGGTGCCTTGAAGCACCACTATCAATCAACCAGACATCCAGGGTGTCGGGTGGAGATGCAGTAGAGAGGGCAGATACAAGAATAAATTCATTTCTTTTATCATCAACAACATTAGACTCATCGTACCTAGGATTTCTTGACCTCTTGAAAGGTTTCCCATTTCCACTACGATCAGAGGGAGCCTTCCTTTTTCCTTTGAACTTGTTGTTCCTGCCATTCCCTCTCGAGTTGTTGTTGTCATCATCCCTGGAAGAGTCCCTTCTATTAGGGCACTCTCTTGCATAGTGACCAGTCTTGTTACAAGCGTAACATCTTCCTTTCCTTCCTTTGGGCCTCGCTCTTCCATGGTTTTGATTTCCTGGGCCACCATTGTTTTTCTTCTTTGCATGAGCGGCAAAGGCAGTAGGGTCACTTCCATTTCCATTAGAGTCCTACTCCATCATTCTTGTTTCCTCTTGAGTGCATCTCGTCAATATTTCATCAAAATCAGGAATCACATTATTATTAAGAATAGTGGTATTGAATACATACCAATCACGAGGGAGACCTCCAAGTGCAATAAGAACCATCTCTCGATCAGATATTGCTTCCCCAATAGCTAGGAGGTTATTCCTGATTTTAGTGAGCCTCATAAAATAGGATTGAATAGATTCATCCTTGCCCTTCTTGATATTCTTCAATTGAATCTTGAAGAAAAGGATTTGATTAGCATTGCTAGCCCTGAACATGCTCACCGGCTTATCATACAACTCTTTAGATGTGTTCAACTCAGAAATGTAAGCAGCCAAGTGCTTATGAATAGAATCCCGGATAATCATCTTTGCTTTGATTTCCCCTTTTCTATACTTCGTCTTCGTGACAACAGCTGCATTTGATTGAGGCTCTTGAATCTTCCACTGCACATAGTCCATGACATCTTGATCTTCTAGTACCAAATCCAAGGACATCTTCCATGCATGATAATTAGACTTATCAGTGAATTAATCATCAGCCTTGAAACCCTTGTAGGTTGAGGAGGCCATTTGTCCTTGATAGGGACATTCCGTGAAAGCAAGAAGCCGAGTAGATACCACAGGTATCTAGCTTCCATGAGTACTATTGTACAATCTGAGCCTAGATCCTTTGAGGAAGCCGTAAAGCATCAAGTCTGGAAGGATGCTATGCACAAAGAGTATGAGTCCATAATGAAGACTGATGTTTGGGATGTGGTCCTAAGAGCGGAGGACAAAGCAGTTGTCACAGCAAAATGGCTCTACAAGATCAAGCATGGATCTGACGGAAGTGCTGAAAAGTTCAAGGCAAGATTCGTTGCTCGTGGCTTCTCTCAAAAGGAAGGAATAGACTATGATGACATATTTGCACCTGTGGCACGATATACCACCATTCGATCGATCATAGCCCTTGCTGCTACGCAAGGATGGAGTCTTCATTAGATGGATGTAAAGACCACTTTTTTGCATGGTGCAATAAAGGAAGAGGTGTATGTGGAACAACCTCTGGGGTTTGAGGTCCAGGATCGAGACACCCATGTCTGCAGGTTGAAGAAAGCCCTCTATGGACTGAAGCAAGCACCCAGAGCTTGGTACGAGAGGATAGATAGCTACTTGATGAAGCTGGGCTTCACTCGAAGTAATGCTGATCCGAACCTTTACTTTAAGGTTGTCCAGGGGAAGCCTCTCATTCTGGTGCTATATGTGGACGACCTCTTCCTGACATGTGCTAACCCTCTCATTCATCAGTGCAAGAAGGAGCTCGCTGCTGAGTTCGAGATGAAGGACCTAGGACTGATGCACTATTTCCTAGGCCTAGAGGGCTGGCAGAGACCTGGCGAGATTTTCCTTTCTCAAGGAAAATACATTGTGAAGCTTTTGGAAAGATTTAGTATGGTGGACTGCAAGTCTGTGTCGACACCGATGGAGCTCAACTTCAAGAAGTTGAGTGGGCTATATGTGGACGACCTCTTCCTGACATGTGCTAACCCTCTCATTCATCAGTGCAAGAAGGAGCTCGCTGCTGAGTTCGAGATGAAGGACCTAGGACTGATGCACTATTTCCTAGGCCTAGAGGGCTGGCAGAGACCTGGCGAGATTTTCCTTTCTCAAGGAAAATACATTGTGAAGCTTTTGGAAAGATTTAGTATGGTGGACTGCAAGTCTGTGTCGACACCGATGGAGCTCAACTTCAAGAAGTTGAGTGGCAGCGATGCTGGGCCCGTATTGACAAATCCTATTGAGTATCGTCAACTCGTAGGGGCATTGATGTTCTTAGTGAACACCTATCCTGATATATGTTTTGCAGTGAACACTTTGAGTCAACAGATGGTTGAGCCTCATCACTTTCACTGGGTTGGGGCCAAGAATCTTCTGAGATATCTTCGGGGCATAGTAAACCATGGGCTGAGATACACTCCCGGGAACGTGACACTCCTTGGATGTACTGATGCCAATTGGGCTGGCAGTGTGGTGGATCGTAAGAGCACATCAGGATGCTGCTTCAATCTTGGTTTTGCTTTGATCTCATGGATGAGTAGGAAGCAGAAGTCGGTGGCTTTGAGCACTGCAGAGGCTGAATACATTGCAGCGAGTATGGCTTGTTGTGAAGCAGTTTGGTTGTGAAAGCTCTTTTATTGAGCTGTTCGAGCATGTGCTAGATACCACGGTGATACTCTGTGATAACCAGAGTGGGATTCGCTTGTTCGAGATTCCTGTATTCCACGACCGATCCAAGCATATTGATATCAAGTACCACTTTATCTGGGATATGGTACAGCAAGGCGCCGTAAGGCTCGATCATATAGGAACTGATGATCAGGTCACGAATATACTCACTAAGCCCCTGGGGAAGGTCAAGTTCCTAACCTTCCGTGAGAGTCTTGGTATCGTGGAACGACCCCATGATGTGGGTCCTGTTGGACGATGAGCTCTAGGAGCTCTGGGGGGCTTTGGGGATAGCTTCTCGGAGCTATAAGCAACCACAGGGCTAGGCTTGCCGAACCTTGTTGGTGTGCTTGGGCCCCACCGTTGTGATTATTGAGTTGGTTCACCTCTCATTATCTATGCCATGTACGCATCCTACCCATTGAGTTCAGGGTTCATGGGAAGTACCTCTCATTTGGCCAATGAGGTGGGAAAAGCTAGAGACTAGTAGCAAAGACTGATGGACGCATCAGAGATTGTCGTATCCTCTATCTAGGATGGCACGGTCCAACCACTTGATCTGGGATCAAGTCTAGTGAGGTTTCGGACCTTCTATTGACTTCGGGTTAGTTAAAACAACTTCGGGTTGGTATGAGACTCTTTGTGAGTCCGATAGAGGTTTCGGACCTCTGGGCTGAATCTTTCAGTCGGGAATGATGTCTTTGTGACTCACCCACTTTTGTTCTGAAATAAAGAGGCCAACAAAGCAAGTTACGCTGGGATGACGCATGATGTTTTATTGCACAGGTGGATGGAGTTCTCCCTAGTTAAGAGGGAGTGTTAAAATTGGACAACGAGGTCCAAACTCCATGGGTGATGCTCAGATGAAGATACCAATATTTGTATTGGGTTCAAGGTTACTTGGGAGCGGGGGCGGCAGTGGGAGCGCCATTTTCAAAAGCTCCCGGTTCGGAGCGTTTCAGGGAGCGTTTTTATATATATATATATATATATATATTTTATATTTTTTATATTTTGATGCATATATGTCAAAAAAAGCATGTAGAATGATGAATTAGACATAAAAAACATAAAAACATAGATTGAATCATATAACATCAATCATCTAGAAGTTATAATCTTCATCAACCACGCCCACAAGTTGGAAACATACAACATATTGACTCTTCAGTCTCGCGAATCATCAATTTGAAGATTTCAAGCTTTCAAAATTCAATATATAACATTTATCATCATTGATATATAACATCTATCATCATTGATTTCAAATTTCAATGTATAACATTTATCATCATTGATATATATCATAATTTATTTATCATCATTGATTCATTGATTTCAAAATACAATATATAACATTTATCATCATTGATTCATTGATTTCAAATTTCAATATATAACATTTATCATCATTGGTTCATTGATTTCAAAATTCAATATATAACATTTATCATCATTGATATATAACATTTATAATCATTGATTCATTGATCACCATATAACTTTCATGAAGCATCATATTCATAATTCATAACGACTTATAAACTTATAAATGCCAACTTCAAAGTTTCACCTTTCAAATTCAAACTTCAAACTTAAATTGTCATTAAATATGAAAGAGTCAAGTTTCAACTGTTCAATAGTTATAAAAGATAAAAACTACTAGAAAATAGAAAAGACTAGCAAACAAAAAATCTATTTTATCTATTGGTTGGCCCCTTGCCACGCCCACGAGAAATGTCTAATTTGTGAGAACCACGAGGCAATGGTGGTCTTCTAGTACTCTCAGGAGTACCACGTCCACGACCATGACTAGAAGGCGGAGGGCAACGTGAGCATGTAGGTGGAGGCTGAATCTGCAAAGGAACAATAGTTGGATATCGAGCACTGGCACTGGCATCCGCACTGCTACTGGATGGTGGGACTGGCCCTGTGTGTGGTGGTGTTGCTGATGCTTCATCATCATCCCTCAAAAGTTTTGCTTCCAATTCTTCCATATGCACAGTGCCGTCCTCCAGATTATCATCCTCTGGGTTGTTGTCCCATACTTTATATGATTGATCCTCATATGCCCGATCACAGTAATGACTCAACAACCTCAAGTTGTAATGCACATAAACCAAGCTTTCAGCTCGGTTTTCATTCAGCCTGTTTCTTCTCACATTATGTATGAAGTTGTAGGTGCTCCAACACCTCTCTGCAGAAGAAGTATTCACGACTTGTGAGAGAACTTTTTTTGCCAACTTTGGCAAAAGTCCCATGCCACCATATGCTTCCCACCACGTGAGAGCATCAAATCTGTCTCTGTCTTCCATTGCATGGAAAGAACCAAAGTTACCAGTGCAATTGAAGTATTTGCCTAATTCAAGGCGCAATGTAGCACACTCCTCCCTGTCGGGGACCAACTTGTCTAATGCCTTCATGTATCCCTGTTGTACCTCTGGATCTGTATGAGGTTTGATCCTAACTCCACCTCTAGGTGCAGGTTGGCCCAACCAAGATGGAGAGTAGTATTTTGGCATAAGGATATATGCCAAGGCATGTAGTGGAACATTGATTTTATTCCACCGTGCACACACACAGTCGTGAATCATTGCATACAAGTTGGGATCATTATCCTTAACAACATCTTTTATTTCGCCCAACATGCTATCCATCTGCTCATAAACCTCCCCAATCACTGGTTTATCTGTATCTAAAAAACGAATCATGTGATAAATGGGCTTGGTGAAGTTCAAAATTTCCCTCACACGTGCCCAAAACAAAGGGTCAAGGGCGTTCTCCTCCACATGTTCAAAACTTTGCTTGTCAAGTATTGTCGCTGCCCTGTCCTTTAATACCTGCCAGTGTGGGCTCGATACCATTGCAACTAATGACTCTCTTACCTTCAAAAGGCACCTGAAGGTGAGGTAATAGCTAGCAAATCTAGTATTTGCTATCTTCAACAACTTCAATTTGGAGTGAGTATGGAAAAGCCCATGGGTATTGCTATGATTTGTCATAAATTTTATCATTTTTTTACCTCTCTTGTACAAATCACCAAGCCATTTGAATTGAGGTTGTTTGTTTTTAATGATATCATGCATCAAAAGGTTCATTGTGTGAACCAAACACCCAAACCAAAATATGTTGGGGTATTTATCCTCAATTATTGCTCCTGCTGCCTTACAGTTGGCATGATGACTTGGATGACATTGTATGGCCTAGTATTTTCAATTATTTCAAGTAATGGTTCTGCAATGTTAATGCCGGTCTTGAATTTGTCTGAATAATCATATGCTGAAAGGAATATTGCACCACTAACTGACACAGCCAGAACTCTTATCAATGGCTTTCCTTTTACATTGGTCCATCCATCAGATACAATGGACACCCCATGCTCATTCCAAGAATTTGTCATTCTAGCCAAAGAATTGTTTATTTTAGCTCTTTCATGATCAAGTCCCACGGTTTTGGCCTTGTCATACCCAGGGCTCCTGTATCCTTTGGGGGCATCATTAATGGCAGAAACCATTTCATGCTAATAAGGTGAGCGAAGAACATTGAATGGAACCCCACATGCATATAGAAACCAGAATTTTTTTGAATCCACATCATTCCTACACCCTTCGTCAAGGAAATTAGATATGGTTCTACGCCTTAAGGAGGTGTTTGGTCCAGGTGTGCCTCCATATCCATTGCCATGGGTGGAAGTTGATGAACTTCTTTGTCCATGATGTGATGGACCTGATGGTGTATAAAAATCAATGAAACCCCTAGATCTTTTAGATCTCTGTAGGGCAGCCTCCTCTTCCTTTCTATATTTCTCTCTCTGTGTTGCTGGCACACTGACACAAATTTTGATTCCTAGATTTTTGTTTCCATCCCCTGGCATTTTCCCAGAAAGGTGCCTTCTGGCACGGGTGTATGAACCTGTGTATTCTTTATTGCAATGGTGGCAAAGAAATTTAGTGGTTCCACCACCTTTCCCTCCTTCCTGCCTCTGAACATATTTCCACAAAGGTGTTTGACTTTGGTCTTGTCTAGTTGGGGTATCTGTGGCCTCATGTTCTTCACTCTCCCCTTCCTCCTCAGCATACTCCTCCTCCTTTTCAGGATTTTCATCAAATCCACTATAGCCCACTTCTTCATCCTCCTCTTCTCTAATGGGCTTCTTTCTTCTACTCTCCAACACCATTATTACAAAGAAATGAACCAACATGAAGAAAATCCCTAGCCATATAGCCATGATGTTTCAAGTTTCAAGTTTCTAGCCTGCAAAAAAAATGAAGGAATGCCAAATGGGAATGGGAAATGCAACATAGGAAAAAAACAATGCAATTTTTCACTTTTCAACACACTAGAATGCAACATTGAGAAAAAAAATCAAGTTTTCATTTTTGAACAATTTAAAAACAGTTCCTAGAAAATAAAAAACTAGATTAGAAGACCTACCTCTTTCTTGCAATCCTCCTCTTGCTTGCAAACTTGCTCTCTCCTTGGCACTTTCGCTCTCCAACTCTCCAAATCACTCTTCTCCTCTTGCTCTCCAAATCGCTCTCCTCTTGCTCCTCTTTGCTCTCTCACTCTCAACTAAAACGATAAAAATAAAATGAGGGGGGTGGGTTGTTTATTTATCCAACCCCCCTCCCTCATTTCCAAAAAAAAAAAATCTAAAGTTGACGCCAATATTTTTTCCGCGCCGCGGGAAGCGCTTCTCATGTTGGGGAGCATTCGGGAGTGAACGCTCACCGACCGTTTCCCCCATTAAAAAAACGCTTCGGAAGCGTTTTTTTAATGGGGGAAGCGCTCAGGGAGCGTTTGCTCCCAAGCGCTCCCTGAAATTCTTCCCAACAGGCAAGGAGCGCTTTTTCAGGCTAAGAAGCGCGCTCCCAAAAACACTCCCCTCAGGAAGCATTTTCGGGAGCGCGCTTCCGAGCGCTCCCAAAAAGCTCCCGAAAGGAGCGGGTTCGGGGGGGGGGGGGAGGAGAAGCTTCCCCACAACCCTGATTGGGTTTCTCTTTCAGAGAGGTGTAAGATCGATCTAAAATTGATCTTAATCTGATGAGCAGAACATTTATTTTGAATTTATTTTTGATAATTTCAAATATGTGCAAGTCAGCCTTAAGGTTTTACACCCCCAGTCGATGTGTCACACACCTTAGTGATTGGTATAAATAGAGTCAACGTTAGAGGACTTTTTCACTCGTCTCCTCCTCACACAACATCTCCTCCTTTGATTTAGTACGAGCTCCTTGGAAGCAGTTTCGGTTCACACGTGGGAAAGAAGGACGAACTTATTGCAGCTAGGGTTTGGACGAAATTACTGCAGCTAGGGTTTCCATGCAAGTTTGACCAGCGTTGACTTTGGTCAACGCATGGTCCAAAGAGGCTGAATTTTGGTGGAGACTTCGATTTTGGAAGGCCGTACATATTGGCACAAGAATCGAGGTCAAAAGGTTGACCAAAGACCAAGTTGCGTTGACTTTCTTGCTACTGTCCTACGTTGACTTTTTTGGACAACGTTGACTTTTCTAGGGTTGACTTTGAGTTGACTGTGTGGCTGTTTTGAGGGCTGTTGTGACACATGCTGGGTTGGCTGACCAAGGAGTCTTTGGTGGTTGAAGCATCCTGTTGACTGCCGTAACACACCATCACCTTGATTTGTTTCTGACTTGTCTTCTATTGATCTACTGGTATGTTCTATCAACATTTTAGTTGATTTTTTATGTGATTGCTGTTGTAAAAAGTAAAGTTGCATCAAGCATAGAACATCTACATAAATTTACATTATGACTGTCTGGTTTTTGTTTGCCTTCTTTGTCTTATCTTTTTATTTTCCATCGTATGTGCCACTGTCTTGCCTTTGTATATGTTTGTTGACTGGTTATTCTCTTCCCTTCACATCTACTCTAACAAGTGTCGATCTTCTTTGTCTTCATTCTATGTCATGTGCTCACAGCACTTCAGTCCTTCAACCTTCACATTTTCTCGAGGATGATAGCACTCCGTGGCTGTAATCCCATGTCAGATAATGCGCATGTACAATTGCATAGTATTGCAGAGAAAATGCGAGAGATCGTATTTGATATTATCCAGTATGGTATTAATACATAAAGGTGAGGGAGACAATGTCTTGTACATCAATTCCCATATGACCACCTCATTTAATTATGGCATAACTTAACCTAAACTTAATATTTGAAACATGTGACCTAGATACAATGGTTTATAAGTAGGGAAGCCTAATTTTCAACCCTAGGTATCTACTAATGCTATGTAATTAATGGTAATGTTAAGTTCTTAAAGTAAAAGGATGAAAATGAAAGATAAATGAGAATGTCATTTTAAATTTTTAACGTTACCATTAAATGTGAATATCCCAGGACATATTACTATTAATGCTGCATTGATCAGGTTTTTGTTTGCCTTGTTTGACTGTCAGTCATGGGCCTCTGCCTGTGGTTGGTTTCACTTCAATGCCTGTTGTCGAGAGTGAAGAGGGTGGGGGGAGTCCATTGTTTTCAATGGTGGTGGGTCTGCTGTGCACATGTGAGTCATCGACAGTGAACCATATTTGTGATGTTTTCTCTTAGCATTTGTTTCCAGATTTTAATTTTTCATCGCATTCACCTTTCACAAGTTTTTAACGTTAGGGGTATTGAAGTCTATTCAACTCTCCTCTATCTTTTTATTTACCATCTTAGGTGCCACAGTCTGTATAAGTTTGCTGCTTGGTTATTCTCTTCCCTTCCCACCTGGTCCAATATTTGTAAATCTTCTTTTGCTTATCTTTTTATTTTCCATCGTACGTGCCACTGTCTCGACTCTGTATATGTTTGTTAACTGGTTATTCTCTTCCCCTCACATCTACTCTAACGAGTGTCGGTCTTCTTTGGCTTCATTCTTTGTCATCTTCCCAGCACGTCAGTCCTTCAACCTTCACCTTTTACCCAGGACACCAGCACTCCGTGGCTGTAATCCTATGTTAGATAATGCGCATGTACAATTGCATTGTATTGCAGAGAAAATGTGTGAGATTGTAATATTCCTAAATTAGCATGCAGCTAATTGGAATATTAATTTTTGATTAATTTCGGCAAATCCTAATGTTGGGCGGAAATAAAAGAAGTGATGGGACCCATAACCCACACTTAGGAAATAAAGTCTCCCTAAAGTTACTTAGGCAAATATCAGATGACAGCGTGGGGCCCATGAGAGCCTAGTAATAGCGTGAGGGAAGGGGCAGCGTGGGCCCATGACAGTTGAGTGGGGATAACGTGGCCAAGGAGGGACAATGCAGTTTAGTGGGGCCTGGGTGAGAGCAAGGCTCTCAAGCATAAAAGGGAGAGGAGGCTCCTCATTCTCGGATTCGATTATGCATATATGTTTTGTCTCTTGACATTGAGCATGCTTTTGCTGTTGAGAAAAGTCTGCAAGTGCTTTTCAGCACACCATGTGTCTCCGAGCAGAGATCCCAACCTCAGCCTTGGGGGACTTCAAGTGCCTGCTCGGGTGAGGAGTTCTATCCATTGATTTGCAGGAGGGAGCTATAGCATCTTCAACCAAGATCACGCAGTTGCTTGGACAGCACAGTCCCTTAGAGGGATTACGCAGTTTGTGGTAGAGGCAGTTCTAGGAGTGAGGAGATTTCAGCCCGAGGATAGTGTGGAGGGTCCAGCCCTTCACTGATCATCATTTTGGTACAGGAGGAGGCCATCATTTATAGAGTTATCATTCAGGGCCAACGTATTCACTGGGAGAGCGTTATTTCCTAAGGGAGGTCAAATTCCAGGGCCAGCCATTCCGAGATTCCTTTCTGGGCTTTTCTGGGTTATTGGAGGAGAGCTCATTCCCAGAGTTTCACATTTTTATGAGCAGAGGAACAACCCCAAAGAGCTATTCCATTTTAGCAGTAGCAGCAGTACGACAACAATAGCAACAACATTCGGAGATTACACAGTACTTGGTTGAGCAGCCATTCAGTGAGCATTTCTGAGAGTATTTCCAGCTTGCCGAGTGCAAGCCAAGGTGCCATCATTCTGATCACCATTGTACTCATTCTATCTCTCAATTACATAATAAAATGGTTCAACATTTCTCCATATTTTGCATTATTCGTGTGATGTCTCTCTATTTTCTGTAGACGCTTGTTTATGTTGCTGCGTATTACTGTTTTTTTCTATTCGGAATATTACAGTGGTATCAAAGCTCATAGACTTGGCTCAACCTGTGGAGCAGATTGTTTATGACACCAATCGGAAAACCATATATCACTTCCCAGGGAAGGAAGTACAAGGACTGATGGCAAGTGAGAAAGGTGAAGGAAGGGAGTTCGGTGAACTCCTCCTAAAATCTGTGCAGGAGCTATCGAGGAGAATAGAAGAGATGGGCGGAAAGTTCTGCCGGACAGGAAAACCCCAAAAAGGTTTCAAAAAAAGAAAAGAAGGTCGATGCTTCTTATCGGCGACAAGAAAGCCAGGAGAAATAATTCACATTATTCCACTGAATCCACTTTCTTTGATGAGAAAGAGGCTGGTGAATATCTTGGAAGCTTGGGGCATGAGACCCTAAGTGAATATCTGTTTGAAAATTAATCATCCTAGAGCATTAGTCACTGCTGTGATTTCTGCTGCTCAAGGAAAGAGAGAGATCTAGTTTCTTCTTGCCTACATTTGATGGATCATAAGCACATTGAGGGCTTGGGGAAGAAATTAGCTACCTTCTTTACAGAAATATCCTGTCGAAAGAGGTTGTCAAGTTTATTGCACCTGAATGAGTGAAGCAAAGAGATTGGTGGATTTCGAGTCCTTCTCCCATATTGAAAATGTCATTTGTACGATTTTATTCAAAAAATAGAGAAAAGAGAAAAGAGGTATGGTAGAAAAGGCAGTGTCTCACATAGTGAGATCTCCCATCATCAAGAGATAGTACATGAAGATCTAAAAGATGTCCTCATTATAACTGGGGAGGAGCCATAAACCACCACCGGCGACGGATACTTACATTAAGAGGAGGATCACTTGCATCTTTGCAAGATGGTCTTGAGTTCTTGACATTTGAGGCCCCATGCATTACTCTGTAGAGATGCATGATGAGGGGGCAGATACGGCGGCAGTACATTGATAGAAGAGCAGCATCACTCTTACATTGGTTGGAGACACCATTGTCTAGGTTGGAAGACTCTTGAGATATTGCAAGAAGTTCCCATACATCGATTGATCAAGGTATGCAACCACTTTCATCTCCCTTGTTTCGGTGCCTCTTATTGAAACTTGTGGGGACACGCTAATAGGGCTGTTACTTGACCAAGGGTTAGAACAACATCTTTGATTTGGAGTGGCATCATATCCTTCTTGCTTAGAGGACCCTTGATCTAATCGAGGAAGAGATGAAGAACCATCCTAGTTTGTCATTGATGAACTACATTCAATCCTTCAAGTTGAAATGTAGAGTTTCAAAAGGTAGGATGAGTATGATCCTATGTCTGATAGTTTGGCTATAAGTTCGTGTTATTGCCTTGCTTTGAGACAACACACGCATCACTTTGCAGATCTACAACGTCGTTAATGGCTGACGTTGAGAAGATGACCCATTCCTTATGGGAGCAATCAAATGGAAACTTCATTCATGAAGCAATGGAAAAGGATGATAGTTGGTAGACATCTTGAGATGGGCAATCTTTCCCTTTCAAGATGACAGCTCTTTCTCGATGAGCCTCTCATAGCTCAAAAAGAGAATTCTACACCGTGGTAGATCCAAAACCTTATTGGTTTTGGAGGGCCATTGATGGAAAAGAGGATCTGCGGAGAGACCTCAGTAAGAGTGCACTTCAACATTTCATGGAGTGCAGAAGCTATTCACATGGAGGATGTTGGTATTCTACAATGGGAGGATACCAAGTTTGATCTTGGCAAGATTCATCATCCATATTGGGATGGATGGATCCGGATAAGAAGCAGAGGTCTCCCTGCCTTCTGCGGATCTATGATGCAAGGCGTGAAGCATGGGCTGCAGTTGCTTTGGTGGTATGGATACTACCCAACATCTCACATTCCCGGGATCCATGCCATGTATATCGATGACATGCGGCGGCAAAGAGCATGGGCTGTGACTGGTTGATGAGAGATGTCTCACAACGGGTGTGCACCACTCATAGATCGGGAGGGTGGGAACCTTGGAGGGACTTGACACTGGCACGGAGAAGTCTTGGGTAGGCTCGAGGAGGGGGAACATTCTCCCAATATCGGTGTTATCCACTCTCACCACACATCTTGCGGTGAGAAAAGATGTTTTAGGGATGGATGGCACCATCATGGTGCAAGGAGACCACTCCATGGCTTGGAGAATCGAAAGATACTTCCCCATGGAGGGGGGATCTTCCCACATGGTAGAGGTTGGTAGCCCTCCAACACATTGTGTAGGCTCGAGAAAGTTTTGATGGGTGATAGCTTCCCATGAAGGCTAGCCTCCAAAAACTTTAGCCTTCAACTTCAGAAACATGTTGTTTGTAGGAGGAGCAACAAAGGCAATATTGCAACATCCACGTATGACTTTGGCATGGGAGATGTCAAAGAAGAAGGCGACCAACATGGCAGGGTGTTCTACATTGTAGATCAACAATGACATCATTATTGGGTATTGATCCTTATTGGAGATCTGTTGTTGGTGGAATGTCAGGATCTCTTTTCATGCAAGATTCTTGATGGCTAGTTATTAGATGAGAGATATTCGGTGAGAGATGGGGTCATCTATTTTTAGAGTAGGATCTTCTTGACTAGAGCCTCTAAGCTCGGAGAAGCTACTACATGCGGCATATGAAGGTTTGCTCTCCGGCCCTGGTTTATAAGAGCACTCTAGTACTATCTTGGAGGATTCATTTGGAAGGCTTCAAAGGAGATGCCAACAAGTCATATGAGGAGATGCATGGATTGTTTGGAGTTAGGGAAGACATAGCTCTTTGGTGGAGTTATCACAACCACTTCTTTCTCATTGGGAATGAGAAGAAGCCCATCTATGAGCCACTTCACTAGCTTGAACAAAGTACATGTAAAGGTTGTATTTAAACACATCATGATTCACTTATTATGTATTTGTATTTCACCATTCATATGTGACCACATTGCTCCAAAGGCACTCTTTCTTATAGACTTCATGGTCTACTTGGGCCATAAGTAGTGACGATGATATTGCTCTAGGGGATTTTTGAGGAAATTATGTCTTATTCGGGGTGTGTGGTGCACCCCACATCATGCACCTTCCCCAAGCATGTGAGAAAGATTGGAGCAACAAACAAGTGGTTGGGAAACCACTCTGTCATGTATTACGATGCGATTTAGGAGTCAGGTATGGCAGTTTCACTTAGAAGGACCATTGTCCTCCTCGGTATACATAGCAACTGGTACTGACTCTAATTATGATCATATGTTGATGATTTCCTTATCATTGTTGTGGGCATGATTGGAGAGATGATACATGGATTTGGGTGTGCCCATTAGAAAGACTCTCCACATTTCATATGCCTCATACTTCAAGGAGAACATTGGACAGTGTGATTGCTACATTTGACCTCTTGTTTCCATATGAGGTGAGCCATATGGTTAACATGAGCACTTGGGAGGTGTCTCTCATGAGCATTTGGGAGGAGTTTTTCTATGAATTACCATTCTGGAGGGTGATTCATTTTGTATGGATGATAGCTTGGGGATGGGAGCTTCACATGGAAATGAAGGATCCCAAAATTTTTCTGATTCCATGCCTCACGAAGGCCTCTAGACAACATATAGTTGCCTCCATTGAGATTCCACCTTTTCATGATGAGAGCCATTTGGATTTATCACCCAAGGCTTACTTATACACTTGGGAGGAGCAACTTGGGGACATATTGATGAGAGAGCATCTTGTTCATTGGAGGAACGTATCATATGAGGATGCTATAGGAGGAGGAGGGGAGGCTCTTCAATTCTATCCTTGCAGTTGCTTGAGGACAAGAAACATTTGGGAGGAGAGGATTGTAATATTCCTAAATTAGCATGCAGCTAATTGGAATATTAATTTTTGATTAATTTTGGTAAATCCTAATGTTGGGTGGAAATAAAAGAAGTGATGGGACCCATAACCCACACTTAGGAAATAAAGTCTCCCTAAAGTTACTTAGGCAAATATCAGATGACAACGTGGGGCCCATGAGAGCCTAGTGACAGCGTGAGGGAAGGGGCAGCGTGGACAGCGTGGGCCAATGACAATGCAATTGAGTGGGGACAACGCAATTAGTGGGGCCCGGGTGAGAGCAAGGCTCTCAAGCATAAAAGGGAGAGGAGGCTCCTCATTCTCGGATTCGATTATGCATCTATGTTTTGTCTCTTGACATTGAGCATGCTTTTGCTGTTGAGCAAAGTCTGCAAGTGCTGTTCAGCGCATCGGGTGTCTTCGAGTGGAGATTCCAACCTCAGCCTCGGGGGACTTCGAGTGCCTGCTCGGGTGAGGAGTTTTATCCATTGATTTGCAGAGGAGGGAGCCATAGCATCTTCAGCTAGAATCACGCAGTTGCTTGGACAACGCAGTCCCTTGGAGGGACTACGCAGTTTGTGGTAGAGGAAGTTCCGGGAGTGAGGGGATATCAGGGATTTCAGCCCGATGATAGTGTGGAGGGTCCAACCCTTCACTGATCATCATTTTAGTACAGGAGGAGACCATCATTTACAGAGTTATCATTCTTGGCCAACGTATTCATTGGGAGAGCGTTATTTCCTAAGGGAGGTCAAATTTCGGGGTTAGCCATTTCGGGATTCCTTTTTGGGCTTTTCTGGGCTATTGGAGGAGAGCTCATTCCCAAAGTTTCACATTTTTATGAGCAGGGGAATAGCCCCAAAGAGCTATTCCATTTCAACAGTAGCAGCAGTATGGCAGCAACAACAACATCATTCGGAGATTACGCAGTCCTTGGTTGAGCAACCATTCAGTGAGCATTTCTGAGAGTATTTCCAGCTTGCTGAGTGCAAGCCAAGGTGCCATCATTCTGATCACCATTGTACTCATTGTATCTCTCAGTTACATAATAAAATGGCTCAACTTTTCTCCATATTTTGCATTATTCATGTGATGTCTCTCTATTTGCTGTAGACGCTTGTTTATGTTGTTGTGTATTACTGTTTATTTCTATTCCGAATATTACAGAGATTGTATTTGATATTATCCAGTATGGTATCGATACATGAATGTGAGGGAGACAATGTCCTGTACATCAATTCCCATATGACCACCTTATTTAATTATGACATAACTTAGCCTAAACTTAATATATTTGTGACATGAGACTTTATTAACATAAGTAAACGTTATTTATTAGACTAAGCTACAACTCAAATTTATGAACAATGATCATTATAATTGTTGGTGAATGCAGTGGTGCAACTATTAATTCAATTTCTCCTTAACCTTAATAACTGCCTGTGAACTTTATTTATCTTTGTATGTTTCTTTATTAGATCTTTTGATCAAATAATTATCAAGAACAAAAACAGTAAAGACGATGAACACAACATATAGGCTCCAAACCAGGGCAAAACCCCTCCAAGGGGAAAGTCCAGAAATAATTTCTCATCTTCTTATAGAATATGCTTCATATGAGAAAACCAAGACCCAAATCCCTAGACCAAGTCCTCCTCCAAGCACCAAGTCAGCCCTCCAAGAAGCCCTTCCAATAAGATCAAAGATCAACTATGACAACATGAGTCAATCTTGCTTCAACCAACTTCCATCTTCAACTTTGGCCCTCAGCTTCAAACTACAACTTTGGCCTTGTAGTAGCTGCAAAAACCCTAGCTGTTTTGCACGTGTGAGAGGAAAATGGCCCCTTCTCCTTGCTTTCTTGACCTTCACTCTAGCTTTCTTTATATTCCTAGCTTCAGATCAAGCTACTTCTTGTGAGATCGAATTAGTGATGAAATGAGGTCGAATTTGCTTCTATTTATAGGCTTTCCATGAGGTCGAATACCTTTCTTTAGGCCGACTTGTCATTGCCAGGGCCGACTTGTGCTAGGAAGCTTGTAGGACTTTCTAGACTAATAATTAATATTTTTTTCATGTTACAACTTGCCCAATTGGGTCTTTTACAAATGATAAGCTTTTGACTCAAGAAAAATATTCTTTTGACATGACAAACCCTAGAAGCATGAAGAACATGCTTGACCCAGATGACCATCAAAATGGAGCATGAAACCTATGCTCAAAAATGATATTTTTATTTCTTCTTTTTTCTTGTAACATAAGATATACATAATGTGTTAAATTTAGATAACCATGGTATGTTCTATGCTTAATGCAGTTTACTTCAATATTTCTTATAGGCCCAATTCAAATTAGCAATCACATAAACATGAAAGTAAATGCTGATAGAACATAATAATAGATCGACAGAAGACAAGCCAATATAATAAATCAAAATTTGTAATTCTTCTTGTTCAGCAAAGATAGAGAGAAATGTTTGTTACAACAGTCAACAGGATGCCTTAGCGAGCAAAGACTTTTGCTGGTCAAACCAACTCTTTCAACCTCCAAGAGGTTCTGTCAAACACATGCAAGATCAGCCTTTCTTAAGAGTCACACACACCTCAAAAAGACAACCCCCAAAACAGTCAACGCAAGTCAACAAAGCCAGTCAACGTTGAAGTCAACAATGGTCAATGCTGCGGTCAAAGTCAACGTCCTTCCTTGATTTCTGTGCCCTCCAATGTGGCCTCCAAAAATCAGAATTTCTGCAGTCAAATCGTAGTCAAAGCTTGAGGGTTGACCAAAAGTCAACATTGGTCAATGTTGTCCAGAATGCCCTAAAAACAGTCTGAAATTTCTCTAGCTTCATATTCACATGTGGGAGAGAGAGAAGCCTCTTGAAGGTTCTATGAACCAATCAAATGATGAGGAATGTGTGTGATGAGATGATGATGAATTGAGCATCATCTCTCTCCAATTTATATCCATCAATGAGGGTGTGTGACACATCTATTGGGGCTTGTGAGCCTACATTACAATTCTAGCCGACCTTGACAATTTGCACATGTGTGGAAAATAAATTCAAAATATAAGTTCTGCTCATCCAAACAAGGTGATCTTTAGATCAATCTTGCACCTCTCCAAAAGAGGAATCCAACAAAAATATCATCATCATCATATGAGCAATGCAACATGGATTTTGGACCTAGTTGCCCAAAATTAGCACTCCCTCTCAACTAGAGAGAACTCCATCTATCCACCTGTGCAATCCTGTCATCCAGTACCATCATGTACCATCATGCAATCCTGTGTCATCCTGCTGTAACATGCTTTGTTGGCTATTCTTCACATAACGAAAGTGAGTCACAAAGACATCACACTTTGTTGACCCGAAGTTGGCTTAGAGGTTAAAACCTCAATGGGACTCACGAGAGTCACCTATTGACCCGAAGTCAGTTTAGAGGTAAAAACCTCATCTAGACTTGATCCCAGATCAAGTGCTTGGACACATCCTATCCTAGACATAGAGAGTACAGCAATCCCCGATGTGTCCATCGGTCATGCTATTGGTCTCTATCCACATTTCCCACCTCATTGGCCAAATAAGAGGTACTTCCCATGAGTCCGAAACTCCATGGGTAGGATGCATGTGGGGCATAGATCAAAGAGAGGGTGAATCAACTCAATATCATAACGATGGGGAAGAAGCACACCAACAAGGTTCGACGAATCTCGCCCTGTGGTTGCTTATAGCTCTAAGAAGCTATCCCCAAGCCCCTTGGAGTTCCTAGAGCTCATAGTCCAACTCAGGCGGGACCCTCAAAATGGGGTCTGTCCACGATACCAAGCTTCTCATGGAAGGTTAAGAATTTGACCTTCCCCAAGGGCTTCGTGAGAATATCTGCGACCTGCTTATCAGTCCCAATGTGATGGAGCCTTACGGCGCCTCGCTGTACCATGTCCCGGACAAAGTGGTACATAATATCAATATGCTTGGATCGTTCGTGGAACACAGGATTCTCAGAAAGACGAATAATCCCACTTTGGTTATCGCAAAGGATAACAGTGGTATCTAGCACATGCCCAAACAACTCACTGAAGAGATTTCTCAACCAAACAACTTCACAATAGGCCATACTCGCTACAATGTATTCGACCTCAATGGTGCTCAAAGCAACCGATTTCTGCTTCCTGCTCATCCAAGAGATCGAAACAGAACCCAAGGTGAAGCAGCATCCATATGTGCTCTTACGATCCACCACACTGCTTGCCCAATCGACATCGGTATATCCATGGAGTCTCATACTCTCGGCAATGTATCTCAACACATGGTTGATTGTGCCTCGAAGATATCTCAATAGATTTTTGGCACCAATCTAGTGAATGTGATGAGGCTCAACCATATGTTGCCTCAAAGTGTTCACTGCAAAACATACGTCCGGACGTGAGTTCACTAAGAACATCAAGGCCCCTACGAGTTGTCGATACTCGGTGGGATTTCGCAACTCGGGCCCAGCAGCGCTTCCACACAACTTCTTAAAGTTGAGTTCCATCGGTGTCGACACAGACTTACAATCCACCATTCCAAATCTCTCTTTTTTTGCATGAGTGGTGAAGGCTGTAGGGTCACCTCCATTCCCATTAGAGGGATGGTCTCTCTCCATCGTCCTTGTCTCCTCTTGAGTACATCTCGTCAACAATTCATCAAAATCAGGAATCACATTATTATTAAGAATATTAGTATTAAATACATACCAGTCACGGGAGAGTCCTCCAAGAGCAATGAGAACGAGCTCTCGATCAACTACTTCTTCTCCAATAGCTAAGAGATCATTCTTGATTTCTGTGAGCCTCATAAAATAGGATTGAATGGATTCTTCTTTGCTCTTCTTGATATTCTTCAACTTGTTCTTGAAAAAGAGAACTTGATTAGCATTGCTAGCCCTGAACATGCTAACCAACTTATCATACATTTCTTTAGATGTGCCTAGCTCGGAGATATAAGCAACCAAGTGCTTATGTATAGAATCCCTGATAATCATCTTCGCCTTGACTTCCCCTTTTCTATACTTCGTATTTGTGGTAGCCAGTGCATTTGATGGAGGCTCATTTATCTTCCCCTGCAAATAATTCATGACTTCTTGATCTTCCAATACCAAATCCAAAGACATCTTCCAAGAATGATAATCAGACTTATCAATTAGCTTATCATCATGCTTGAAACCTTTGTAGGTTGAGGAGGCCATTGGTCTTTGATAAGACAACTTCTTTGGTGATTTCTTTTCACACTAGCTTGGGCTTTGTCTTCACCTTAGCTCTGATACCATGTTAAATTTAGATAACCATGGTATGTTCTATGCTTAATGCAGTTTACTTCAATCTTTCTTATAGGCCCAATTCAAATTAGCAATCACATAAACATGAAAGTAAATGCCGATAGAACATAATAATAGATCGACGGAAGACATGCCAATATAATAAATCAAAATCTATAATTCTTCTTGTTTAGCAAAGATAGAAAGAAATGTTTGTTACAATAGTCAACAAGATGCCCTAGCCAGCAAAGACTTTTGCTAGTCAAACCAGCTCTTCCAACCTCCAAGAGGTTCAGTCAAACACATACAAGATCAACCTTCCTTGAGAGTCACACACCCCTCAAAAAGACAACTCCCAAAATAGTCAACGCAAGTCAACAAAGCCAGTCAACGCTGCGGTCAAAGTCAATGTCCTTCCTCGATTTTTGTGCCCTCCAATGCGACCTCCAAAAATCGGACTTTTTACGGTAAAATCGTAGTCAAAGCTTGAGGGTTGACCCAAAGTCAATGTTGTCCAGAAAGCCCTAAAACAATCCGAAATTTCTCCAACTTCAGATTCACACGTGGGAGAGAGAGAAACCTCTTGAAGTCTGTACGAACCAATCAAATGATGAGGAATGTGTGTGATGAGATGATGATGAAATGAGCATAATCTCTCTCCAATTTATATCCATCAAGGGTGTGTGACACATCTATTGGGACTTGTGAGCCTGCATTACAATTCTGGCCGACCTTGACAATTTGGACACGTGGAAAATTAATTCAAAATATAAGTTCTGCTCATCCAAACAAGATGATCTTTAGATCAATCTTGCACCTCTTCGAAGGAGGAATCGAACAAAAATATCATCATCATAATATGTGCGGTGCAACAAGGAGTTTGGACTTAGTTGCCCAAAATTAACATAATGACATGAGTACATAGCCAATTATAAAGATCGAAACTAGTTATTTTTTCCAACACCCCCTCTTAACTAGGGAGGTATTCATAATTGTACAACCGGTACAAGGTTATTTTCAAACTGAAGAGTTCTTATAAGAAGAGTCAGATTGGTAAGCCATCTTTAAGCATCAATATCATGACCAACATTGTCAACATAGTAAGGCCTTAACTTGACTAGCTCTTTCTTATACAAGAGCATAATGTTGGGAAGCTTTATGTGAGATACCACACTACCTCTTCAAGATACATAGCCCATCCAGATGTTCTCTAGGTATGTCCTTTTAGGACTATTCTTATCTTGGATTCCCAATCCTCAAAGAGTATCAGTCCTCTTCGACAACTCTTGTCTTGGATACCTATCCAATCCTCAAAGAGTGTTGGTCCATTTCCTATCTTGGATTTTCTATCCTCAAGGAAATCACAGATGCTTATCCAATCCTCCATCCACCATTCTTTCTTCATGGCCTTCACATAGACATATGACTGTTAGTCCTGGCCTAGTGCATGAAACATGAAGAAGAGAATACAAATGTGATGTTTATCATCACTCCCTCTCAACCAGAAAGGAGATCCCTATTCCCACTTGATTTAGGGAATAGATCCTTGCTCCTTCACAAATATTAAGGAGACCTACTCCCTCTAAAGCATAGAGGAGATTCTTTCACTTCCTTTCAATGGGGAAGTAATGACCACAAGCTTTCTAGCTTGTTTCCATAAGTGTATCAACTACTAGTTCTTCATGGAGACAACTGCATGGTTCCTTCTTTCCTTTGTATCTCATCATATTGTGTTTTATTTCTTCTTGGATGTTGTAGAGCCATTTTCTCCCTTTAATCTTGTGACAGGATTTAGGCCATCAATCTTGCATATCACTTTCCTCTATTCATCATCAATGAAGGCATTATATTGAGCCTTATCAAACTTCAAGCTAGTCATGGCTCCCTCTAATCATGAAAGTGATCTTTGTTGATGTAGGAGCACGAACATCAGGTTACCTTCTTACATTGCTACCTTTCAATTCTAAGATGATGATATGAACATCTTGGGTTCACAGTTCTTTAAGGATTACCGAAAATAGTTACTCAATCCATATGTTCATTGAGTCAAGTATGATACTAACAGTTGAACTTGCCTCAACTGTCATCATGTATTCCTATAGTATCTTTCCAGGTAGCAAGACAATATGTTAACCGGATAACCAATACAAAATATCAAATATTATATTTACCTTGTCATGATGGCCCCTTCATCAAAGTATTTTCTTGCTTGAGACTTTTGAGATCAACATTCTTTTGTATAATCCATCTCCACATTGTACAAGAGTCCTTTTCCATGTGTCCATTTCAATCAAGGTGCCCATGGATCGAACTTGATTACCAAGTTACAATATTTTCTTCGGAGTTATGATTATTGAATCCCTTTCTTTCTTCCATAGACCATGCTTAATATTGACCAATATCATTATATTTATGCCATGCAATCTTGTGTGAGTCTTGATCTCTATCCATTACAAAGCATGTCAAATTTCTTCTTTCACGCATCATGCAACCATATGGAAGACTTACTAAGCACAATTTCACAACCAACTCTTCTTGCATGATTCTTGTAGATATGAACCTTATCTAGAGAAGAGTTACTTAAAATATGCATACCTTTGCTTCTATACAACCATCTAGCCATCCTTTCTTGAACAAGCCTACTTCTTATTCTGGTCGAAGATAGGTTCCTTTTTTTTTTCTTAAGGAGTTTAAAGACTTTTATTATTCCCTTTACACCACAACTTGACCATCAACATTCCTTCATCCTCCAGGAGAATTGTTTCCATACTAGATGGAATATATTCTAGTCATGTCATAATGCTCTTTCCAAGAACCTTCCAAAATGATGGTTCTTAAGGGATCTTGATGATCCCTTTTTGCAGAATGACTACCTCTAATGTGATGTTAGAAAATGCTTATATGAACAATAATATGCGATATGGTCCCTATCTGCTCATTCCTTTTAAACTAGATGATCTTTCCCAAAGCAATTAATTGAGTAGATTCTATTTTCTCTACTATCATATGCTTCTATCTATGATGCCATGCGTTTTACAAAAATCAAGACTCTTCTTAGAGAATGCAATAATGCATGCTACTTTACTTTCGACTTAAAAGAAAGACAAATTTCATAAAGAACCTAACAGAGATGGAGCTTCCTTCAATAGTAAAGATCCTTGGGATCTTCTCCTTTCAGCTTCTTCTCATGTTCTCCTTTTTCCTTAGCTATGTGAGCTTCACTTCTTTCCTTTCTTTTGTTGTTTACCTTGTTTGGACAATCCCTCTTAAAGTGTCCATACTCATTGCGTCCATAACATTGAGTCTTGGACATATCTGGCTTTTTCTTGGACTTTCCAAACGTCCCTTTCTTCAACTTCTTGGTTCTTGCAATAAAGGCTTGAGACCTTTCATTTGATTCGATGTCATCCCTTGCCTTGATCCTGGATTTTTCCAAGATACATTGAGCCCACAACTTATCAAAAGGTGTAGTATCCTTCTTTGAGTAGATACTAGTTGCAAAACTACTCCAATCAGGTGGCAAAGCATTTATTACACAAATGGTCATTTCATAGTCGGAAGCAGTTTCCCCAAGCCCTTGCAATTGATCCCTTATTTGTGAGATCTTCATGAGATAAGTGGCCATGTCTTCATCCTTTGACTTCCTTATCCTATATAGTTGATTTCTCAAGGAAATATTTTGACCTGTTGTACTTATGGAGTGCAACTTTAACAACTTATCATACATTGCATTGGATGTTTTCAAATCAACAACAAAGGGAACAAGATGATCTTTTATAGATTCAATAATGATGCTTTGTGCCCTCACTTCTCCCTTCTTGTATTTTGCTAACTCTCGAGTCTTCTCTTTGTCTGGTACATCTACTTCACCAAGGACATATTCCATGACTTCATTTTTTGTGAGTGCTAAGTCAATCCTCTTCTTCCATGCTAGGAAGTTTGTTGATCCAACGAGCTTGTTTTTTTCCTTGCAGAATGTAGCCATATGATTTGTAGATTGATTCATAGAAGACAATATGATACTTGTTAACCAAGATTTCTCCTTCTTGATCATGTCTCCAACTATCTTGATGCTTTCAAGAGTCAAGACCTTCAAGGAGACCTCAAAGATGCCCTAGAATGATGACTTCTATTATGTCTTTAACAATGGTGTCTTCGAATAGCTTCAAAGAGCGGATGATGACCTTAAGATCTATTTTTGTTTCCTCTTCTTCAAGATGATGTACTAGAATCTTCAACAAGAGCTTATCTCTCCTTCCTTCAATGAGAGCTTGATCCTTCTTGAGATGATGTAATCCTTGATGTAATAGCCTTCCTTCTAGGTCAATAGGTCTTGTTTTTCTTTCCTTGTGTCCTTTTACAAATAATTCCTCTTGCCAAGGAGTCCCTTATGATCTTCCAACTGCCGCCTTCTTTGTTCACCTTAGCTCTGATACCATGTTGGAGAATGCAGTAGTGCAACTATTAATTCGATTTCTCCCTAACCTTAATAATTGCTTGTGTACTTTATTTATCTTCTTATGTTTCTTTATTAGATCTTTTGATCAAACATTTATCAAGAACAAAAACAATAAAGACAATGGACACAAGTTATAGGTTCCAAGCCAGGGAAAAACACCTCCAAGGGGAAAAAATATAAAGAATCTCTTCTCTTATAGGATCTGCTTCAAATGAGAAAACCAAGACCCAAAACCCTAGACTAAGTCCCACTCCAAGCACCAAGTCAGCGCTCCAAGAAGCCCTTCTAATAAGGTCAAAGATCAACTAAGACAGCAAGAGTCAATCTTGCTTCAACCAACTTCCAGCTTCAACTTCGGCCCTCAGCTTCAAACTGCAACTTCGACGTGCAACTTCGGCTTGCAACATCGGCGGCCCTGTAGTAGCTCCATAAACCCTAGCTTTTTTGCATGTGTGAGAGGAAAATGGCCCAAAAACAGATTTTTCTTCTTCTCCTTGCTTTCTTGACCTCCGCTCTAGCTTTCTTTATATTCCCAGCTTCAGATCGAGCTACTTCTTGAGAGATCGAATTAGTGATGAAATGAGGTCGAATTTGCTTCTATTTATAGGCTTTCCATGAGGTTGAATACCTTTCTTTAGGCTGACTTGTCACTGTCAGGGCTGACTTGTGGTAGGAGGTTTGTATGACTTTCTAGACTCATAATTAATATCTTTTTCAAGTTACAACTTGCCCAATAGGGTCTTATACAAATGATAAGGACTCTTTTGACTCAAGAAAAATATTCTTTTGACATGACAAACCCTAGAAGCATGAAGAACATGCTTGACCCAGATGACCATCAAAATGGAGCATGAAACCTATTCTCAAAAATGATATTTTTCTTTCTTTTTTTCTTGTAACATAAGCTATGCATAATGACATGAGTACATAGACAATTATGAAAACCGAAGCTAGTTACATTTTCCAACAATAATGAGCTAACAGTTCAATGGGTGGAACTATGATCCTGAGTTTTTCTATTTGTAGTTTCTTGATAAACATTATTATCTTGATGCTTAGCTGGAAATTTGTCTGGCCTTGATATTGGGTTTGTTCACAATTTTAATATTATCCAATCACTTCCCAAATTTCTTTCACTTAAGTCCAACCCAATTTCTCTAGGCTAGCTTGTAGCAGGGTTTACATGACCTGCTTGTCTGCTCATGAGGACACTGTCAAAGAACAGTCTTGATTACTTGTTCACTTTTTTTTCTAAAATCTATTTCTGCTAAAAAAGGATATTTTTCTGTCTTTTTTTTTTCTTGTAACATAAGATATACATAATGACATGAGTAAATAGACAATTACGAAGACCGAATCTAGTTACATTTTCCAACAATAATGAGCTAACAGTTCTATGGGTGGAACTATGATCCTGAGTTTTTCTACTTGTAGTTTCTTGATAAACATTATTATGTTGATGCTTAGTTGGAAATTTGTCTGGCCTTGATATTGGGTTTGTTCACAATTTTAATATTATCCAATCACTTCCCAAATTTCTGTCACTTAAGTCCATCTCAATTTCTCCAGGCTAGTTTGTAGCAGGGTTTACATGACCTGCTTGTCTGCTCATGAGGACACTGTCAAAGAACAGTCTTGGTTACTTGTTCACTGCTTTTTTTAAAATTTACTTCTGCCTGTTATAGCTATTTTTTACTCCACCAATGCACTTATGATCTTTTTTTCTCCTGCTTTATAATTTTCTGTTGTAGGACTGTGTTTCCTTTTTGCACCGAGAGGTGCTCTACAGTCCAGTATGGGGGAGATGTTGTAGTGTTTGTAGAATGAAGATTAATCAAAAAGTAATAATAATAAAACTTAATGTCGATTCAATTAAAATGTAATAAAAGTTAAAAATAATCAAGATAAATTCAATTTGTTATATTGTAAATTTTGTTTTTGTTAATAAAATTTAAAAATTCATAATATGCTAAGTTACCTGACACGGGGACATGGGGCACGATGGACACGCGGATTCAAGTGTCAGATTTGGACACGGTGACCCCCCGGAACAGGACACGTCTGGACACATTATATATATATATATTAAAAATTAGATATTTCTTATACAAATTCATACAAATTCATTGATTCAAACATAGATCTTCATCTAGATGTAAGTTTTACATAGATTTAAGATACATGATACATTGATACATCATACAATCATACATGTTACAAAGTAATAGACATATTCATCAATGATCCAATCGGAGAAAGACAAGATACTGTAGTTTTCTCATTAAGTCATCAAAACCAAAATTTGTTACATAAGTACTAGCCTCTAGGCTCTAGGTAGTACACTGCCTCTAGGCTCCACCAATCTGGTTTCCTAGATAGTATATATTTATTTCATTTCATATATGATATTAATGTTATTTATTATTATAAATAATATACAAGTATTTATGATATGTTAATGTCATAAAATATAACTTATATATTGAAAATATATTTAGAGACAAACCTAATTTGAATCTCGTGGAGAAATTCCAACTCAAACGAAATTTCATTGTTGCACAATTGGAAATCAAATCTGGATCATGTGACTTTGGTTTTGGGTCCACAATCTCTCGTCATAATTATCAGACCCTATCCAATTGCATAACATAAAGCCAGCAAAATATTTGATTATCATAAACTGGTATTTTGGCCCGATCCATAAGACAGCTTATTGCTTAGGTGCACTTAGATTTAATTTGTGCACTGGCAGGTGACCAGTTTTATTATCCTTCACTAATCCCATTCCTTCAACATACAATAAATAACACTACATGAAATATTGTCTAGGTTCATTGGTAAAGTGGGGGTTGCGTTATTCCCCTAAGGGTTCAAAGGGGTTGTGATATACACCAACAAGTTTCAAATGCCAGTAATATGTTTTGTTCCTTGTTGGCTGTCTTGCCTATATGTACGGTGGCGGTGGTTGCGGTCGGATAGGGCCGACGAGACTGACCAGGGATACATACCACACTTGCTTCTCGGCCAAAGGGATCTTTCACTAAGTGTTAGCAGCCGATTACAATCCGTATGTGTGCTGATTTGAATAAAGGCATGCTTGCCCCACAATGACAATAGGGAGCACCTAATGCTAAAATTTTAAGGATTTAACAGCTAAATCCATAAATATTAAAAAGAGATTCTCTTTCAAAATTCGAGGAACTGACAAATTCAGAATAACAAGGACGGCAGAATTGGATTTGATCGTGTCATGTACGGACACGATCGGGATTCGATGTGTCCTATACAGACACGATTGAATCTGGGTTTTCAGATTCGAATCTGTACGTGTCGTGTCGGATTCGATGGATTCGGGACACATGGCCCTATATCCACAAATCCCGTATCTTAGATAATATGTATACTACATTAAAATAATAATAATAATTCATAGTTTTAACCATGATATTTTAAAACTTATAATTAATAAACATATAAAATCTTAATAACTTCAATTAATAAACATATAATTAGAAATAAAAATGTTTTTATATATATAAAATATAAATAGTAGTTATAAATTAAGATCCGTTTTAACATATAAATTAAAATAATAATTCATATTCATAACCATTATATTTCAATCTTCAAACTTTTATATATATATATATTTCATTAAAAAATTATAAAACATGTCCAAAATAATCCCAAACTCTCATATATATATATATATATATTTATATGAAATTTATATAAATCTAAACTACATTATTTATATAGATCCATTTAAGTCCAGATCTACAAACATTGCGAGGAATCAATTCTCTGGTTGTGCAAAACTTTCCTCAATTTTTACATATTGAAAAGAGGTTTGGAATCTGGATATTGAGAGATTTGATTCCTCTATGCTTGGGAGATCTGGAGTTAAGATGGATCTATGCTGGTTTAGTAGAAAAGTTATTCTTCCCACATGGTTCTTGATATTACTTTTCCCTCTGATTAAGGCCATTAAAGCCTTGCAGTTGAAAGGTGGTTATTAGCCTAGCAGAGCTGATATCATGCCTAATTTTGTGAAATTTTCTGTAGTCTTTATGGCTTCTTCTTAACCCACTTCTCTGGCTAAGGTGGTTATTAGCCTGTCAGAGCTTATATCATTGCTAATTTTGTGGATTTTTATGTAGTCTTTATGGCTTCTTCTCAGCCCACTTCTCTGGTTAACTTATAACAGGGTTTTCTATCTCCTCATGACAACACCGTTAAAGAAGAGAGCCTCGACTACTTCACCGCTTTTTCTAAAATTTACTTTTTCCTGCTATAGCTATTCTTTATTCTGCCAGTACATTTATGAATTTTTTTCGTCGCTTCATAATTGCTCAGTTATAGACCATGCATCGAATTTAGTCTAAAGGTTCTTCCCAGATCGTGCTTGATTTTACTTTTCATGTGACTAAAGCATTGCAGTTGAAATTATTGAAGTCGTTATTAGCCTGTCAGAGCTGATCTTATGCATAATTTTGTGGATTTTTTCTTTAGTCTTCATGGCTGCTTCTCAACCTACTTCTCAAGCTCCGCTTCAGTATGTGCATGCTTCAAGTTTGAAAGGTTTGTAAGACGGAAATCACTCACTATGTTAGAGAGCAAGGATTCTGCATCAGTTTAGTTTTACTGAAGTCTGCTTTTGCAGGTATAGAGAATGGTCCAAATTCACACACGGGGGAATCATCAGGACCTCATCGCATTGATCAACATCATGAATTGAATGATTTGGATGAACGGAAAATATGATGTATATATTGAACTTTACTTTCATTGTGGTAGTATATGCGAGAGAGAAATTTAAAATTTTTCCGGGGAGAGATTCATGTTCTTTACAGGTATTCAAAATAGCCTGCTTCTGTCTATTTTTATTTAACAGCCATGCTGTTTTGACATTACAAGTTGGTAATATTTGCATGCTCCTGTCCATGCCATCTGTGAATAAGTGTTCTGACATTTGAAATCCAGATGTCTCTCTAGCTTTCATTACTCCCAGATGAATGGGAGTGTTCAATCTCTTATTACAAGCGCTGGATAGAATTGTTGACCATGGACCCTTTGATATATCTATGTGCTAGTAGTTTTGTAGCTGAGTCAATTTTTTGGGGTTTTAATCTGGAATGGATAGACAATGGTCTTATGTTTCACTGTTACTCAATTGTCCTAATTTCAGATTAGGAGGAAGGCTTTAAACTTGCTAAATGCTTAATGCCCTAGATTCAATGGGAAACTAACTTAGAAACCTAAAGTCAATTTTAAGGAGGGATATGCATATTCCTTGTTATGATTAATTATTTGTAGATACCAAGAGTTCATGATATATCTGACCCTTAGCTGTAAAATTTTATTTGAAAGACACAAAGAGATCCGCATCATGATTAATAATGAACTATCCATATGTTCCATGAATCCGCTTCTCTCATTAAGGTTGTGGTTTTGCTGATGATGGTAATGCAGAATGTCTCAATTGAAATTCCAGATCAAAATGTTCAATTCTTCTGAGAGTATTTATTGATTTGAATTTAATAGGTTCAATTATATGCAAAACTTAATATGATTTTTCATTTCATGGCTGAATTTAACACATCTTCTGGTATTTAACAACAGGCGATGAGGATTCTATAAGCTATCTTAGAAGGATTTGGAAACTCGTTTCTATTAAGTTCTAATTCCATTTTTAGTTGACCCTTGGTTCAGACAAATGGGCAGCCTTTCAATAAACTTACGTTTTTCTTGTTTTGTTGTTCCCTTATAAGTGCACTTCTTGCGGGGTATACATTCTTAATGGCAGCTAGTCACTAGGACATTAATGTTCTCGTATATTTGTCCTATTGTAGGACGACTGAGTGGTTGGTACAATGGGATGTTATCCCTTCCACCCGGTTTCACATCCCACGGGGTACATCTTTGCCCTGTTGTGATAAGGTTCAAGGAGTAGGCTCCCCCACCCTTGTGGAGTCTTGGTTCTTGCTAAGTCATAAATTCCTGGTATATCCGACTTGCAGGCTGTTGGATATACTTTTGGTGTTATAATGGTAGCTACTAGGTTTGATCTTGGGTCTCGCCCATATTATTCCATATTACTCCAACAAATTACTGTTTGACCATGTATTAAAAAACAAACCAAAAGCAAAAACAAAAAGCATTCTCATATAATTTTTGTATGGTAAGAATCTAGCGTTTTAGTTGACACGTATTGTAATATTTATTCAATTTTGTTAGTGTCGTATTGTAATATTTATTCAATTTTGTTAGTGTTGACATCAAATTGTCACCTATTTGGCTGGCTTTGTCTAGACATGGGATTAGATCCTCTGAGTTACTCCAATCACAACAACAAAGGCTTAAGGGGGCTGTCAAAAATCCTATTTTCATTCACAACGTTTACAAGGATATTTGTTACAAGTTCTTTGTTAAAATGCAATTTTTAAAGTTGGAATTATTCTAGTTACAAAACATTGATCTAATTTTTAGTATGTATATGATATGTGTAATTGAATTCTTCTTTGACTATGAATGGATGCAACATTAAAGTAAAAATAAATAAATTACAGCACTGCTCTCTTTTTATTTTTGGCCACAGATGGTTTAATCATAAATTACGATTATGATTTTGTAATGCCTCACTTCAAACAGAAAAATATATACATGTAAGTTATCAAAATGGATATCTATATATAAAATCACATCAATAGCTTTTCATTGGTTTGATTTCTTGTAATTAAATTCATATATCTACTAATATTGTTTTCATGTGTGCAACTAAACACTTCCCTAAGCCAATAGCTAATTTCTTAATTTGCCTGTTTCAAGCCAGTGCATGCCACAAACAATCTTCTAATCATTCAATGGAGTTCAAAGCACTGAAACAAGCCATCTCTATAGAAAAATTACATTAATAGCCTTATGTTGGTTTGATTTCTTGTATTAACTTAATATATCTATTAATATAGGTTTCATACGTGCCAACAAACACTTATCTAGGCCAATAGATAATTTCTTAATTGGCCTATTTCAAGATAGTGCATGCCACAAGTAAGTTGCTTATCATTCAATGAGATTGAAAGCCATCGAAAGCACCGAAGCAAGCAAGTTGTTGATCATTCAATTGGATTGAAAGTGATGAAGCAAGCTATCTGTGTGCACGAAATCTTTGGAATCTTATTTTTGTGTGTCAAATGCTAACCCTATTATGAATTTAAGTGGCTTGGCCCTGAGGTGATATATTGTTGTCCTTTTAATTAATTGAGATAGCGAAAGCTTCAGAGCCAATTCAGTTTCATTGCATAGACCTTTGTAAGAGCGTAGTAGATGCCTATATAATATGGCAAAATGCTTTTGGTTACTAGAGAAAATGGAAAATGAGTTGTCCGTGTTGAATTTTTGTAGCTATGGTTGGTCTTCATGATTTTTATTTTAGCCCTTGAAGATATATGCAAGACATATTCTTCATGTTAGCTTCAAAAGAAAGGAAATTTTGAAAATTTGACTCCAAAACATAAAATCAACCCTCCAAGAAGTTAGGTTGGCTTGCGCCTATGGTCACACCCATTCAGTCTCACAAAAGATAAAGTCATTTAGTCCTCGTCCTCAAGCATGAATTCATATCACTTTGGAGACAGAGTTCAGATCATCACAAGGACGAGATTGGGGTTGAATCTGAGAGAAGAAGAGAATGGAATTTGAGGCTTATACAAGGACAAATTTGTGGCATGGTGTAGGACCAAATCTCTGAGAAAAGTGTAGGACCCAATCTTTGGGGAAGGAAGTAGGCCAAAATTCTTAAGCAAAACATAAGGCTGAATTTTGTCCTTTTATCTCAGTGTTGACTAAATTCTTTGTGGCACTGCTTGGTTTGTTCAAGTGTAGTTTGACCAGGTGTGATCGAGGACTATGTTACTACTCAACTTGACTTTGACTTGATGTATCTTTATTGACCTTAATGAATTCTCTAAGAAACGGGTTGCTGGGATTTTCCCCTATGTTGGTTTTCCCAGGGTAAAATACTTGTGTTCTTGTTTGGCTGTCTCTTGATGATCCTACTGTCTATTGTTGAAGATCTTCTGTGTAATTACTTAATGATTGATGTGAATTTGAAAGAATTTAAAGTGAATATCATTAGAAGTAATTATTAGCTAGAAGACCTTCGAAAAATCAACATGGTATCAAAGCTTGGGTAAAAGCACAGCCAACTTGTTTCAAGTTATTTTTAAGGTTTTGTTCTTGCCCTAGTCCAACCCTGATTGTAAGGAGGACACAAAATATCCCTAAAGGAAACTGAGATCTATTTGTTCCCTAGAAGATCCAGTCAAGTCAAAACCCTAAGCTTGTGACAGAACCAAAAGATCTATGTGATGGTTAAGTAGAAGGGTCAAAGTTTGTAGATTGCGGTGCAAATTACAAGAAGGCCGAGAATCTCAGGTTTGCCTCAGAGAGATTGATCAAATATTGTGATCCATTCTTAAGGTTGAAGTGTACTTGGAAATGGTCGAAGTCTTAATCTATGTTAAAGATAGGTTGGAAGACCATAGTCCATTTTAGTAGATCGAAAATGACTCAAAGTTTGTTACAAAGGTCCGAAAAGGCCTCAGGGCCTATTGCAGTAGGCTGAGAAATCTTAGAAGAGTCTCATAAAGTAAATTTGAAATATCTTCGATTGAAGAAAAACCAGTTAAGTTGCCTCTTGTGCATACTAAAATCCTTGGTTTGTGGAAGACATTGTAGATAAGAGAAAGGGTTGATGCTTTAATATCAATGGCAAGGTTGAAGTTTTCCATGCTACTCATGCTTAGTTCTTTGTGAAAACTTCTTCTAGGACTAACATCAATACATGTTATTTAATCCATAGTTTGAAAGAGCTTGGTTAAGAGTGGGCCTAATGGTTAAAAGCATGTGTTTCCTCCTAAGAGGTCACATGTTCAAAACCAAAGGGGGTAGAGTATGTATGCCTTCATAACTTAGCAGTCATATCGCTGCGCAAAGGTGGCTCCCTTGTCCCACAAACAAGGGGGTCTCATACACCAATTTGGTGTCAAGCTTGGCTCTGACCTTAAAATTGGATAATAATACTTGCATAAGTACATTATAATAATGTGATGTTCAAAGAAGTCTTCATATCTATAGAAATGACCAACAAGCTAAGAAGGATTGAGAGAAATGACCGAACTCCAGTGAAATATTCCTTCTATGTGAAGTCTGATAAAAGGAAGATTAACTATACAAGTCTCTCTTGATAATTATTCATTTGCTTGAATGACATCTTCAATAAGGCATAGCACATTCACATCCTCTTATGAGAAATTTGTACAAAAAATTGATAATCTTATCTGGAGGTAAGACAAGGTAATATTGCGTTGAAGTTTGTGTACAAACCTATGTAGAAGGATATATTTTTTGATTGCAAAAATTAATATGTTACCTTGGAAAAATTTAAGACCGAGTATGAGACTATATGAAACCAAATCCTAGACAAAGACTTTTGTTTAGACTTGGTTGAACAACCTCCAAGAATTGTGTTGAATCTGATTTAAGAAGCCATCTAGAGGCATAATCCATAATAGTGTCAAGGCACTTCCTAAAAGAAAGATTGATATGAAAATGTTGTCGTAAGCTAGAAGGAACTCTCACCTAGGGTTTAAAAGATTTGAAAGAGATGGACCAATTACTTAGGATGTTTGAAATATGATGTAGGCTATTTTCCTTATTTACAAGAGAGTACTACTTTAAAGTTACAAAGATCTAAGTCTCCTGGGTGACTTAGGATTCTTGTCGAGAATGCAAAGGATGATTATGATTGTTTTTGCTGAGATGAGTAGTTGGTAATAATGATTAAGTCTGGTTATTGCTAAGCATATGAGAAATATACTCAAAATCAAAGGACATCGGAGTGCTTTCATAAAGTATTTTTGACATGATAATTGAAGAACACTCATAAGCCTTCAATTAAGAAAAGGAAAAGTTCATTTTTCAAGTTTGGAGTCCAAAATCCTCTCAAGAAAGATAAGTCGTGCAGAATGAGATGTGCCCTTATGAAATATAGACTACTTGGGTTGAAATAATCAAAATCAAAAGTTTAGTTGAGAACAAAGAGTTGCTAGACTATCACTTCTAGTAACGCTAAAGCAATATCCAAGTTTGTTATGGGCTTGTCATATTTATTTCTTGATGAAGACATCTCATTGGAAGATCCTTGATCTTGACACATTTTATTTTTCAAATATCAAGATGGAATATTCTTGATTGTCTACTGAGGCATTGGGTCTCTCTGTTTTTTTTTGGACTTTTGTACATGTAAAGGAGAATTTTAAGGAGAGTTGACTAAACTAAGACGGGTGGGGGGTGAATCAATTTAGTCCATTCATGGAAATTACATTTCTTTTCTTTTAACTGATTAACTGAACTATTAAATGAACAACATACACCATATGGACAACATATTTAAAATACAAGCAACATGTAACCATATAAACCACAACATAAAATCAACACACAAAAGCATCACATATGGACACCAGATATAAGTGGAAACCCATAAAGGGAGAAAACCATGATTTTTTATTGTTGTGATGCAAAGGCTAGCTCCTACTCCCTTATTACATCTGATTTTTTGTATGTTCCAACCTACAGGGGGTCGCCACCTCAAATATTCTGCAAGCTACAACATGCAAGGAAGCTCCAACTCCCATAAGTGTTCTATAGGCTACAACCCACAGGGGGCTCCTACCTCAACAACGTCCACTTGTTATTTATCAAGTTACAACTTGAAAGGAGACTACAATCTCTTGATACACACAAAATAACTTGCTGGTTTACTTGATCTATAGCTCTGCATACCTCCATTGCTGTCTCATATTCTTCCTCTCAAATATTCTTCACATCTACTCTCTATTTGTATTAGGTAATTAATGAACAATTCTATAATTAGTTGTCACATTCTCTCATTCTCTAACACCCTTGCCTTTCAAAAGTACATCTTTTTATGAAGATAATTTGTTCGCTTTTAGTATTCCACACAAGAATATGAAGTGAACAGTCTTGCCCCTTTGCATTCCACCAATTTGTTTCACATTTTTTTAGATTTTGAATATTAAAAAAAAAATGCTCCGTCCAATATTATTTTTGGCCACCTGTAATGATTAAATGCACCAAGATAATGCCAAGAACTTGTAACTTTATAGAGATAACATAAGACCATGTACCTGAACATTTATGCACCAACAACCTTAACATAGTATATTGACATAATACATCAACTTGTTCATCAAGTGTGCATACACTTTGTCATCACCCTTTACTGCTCCTTTGTTATGCTGTCAATAGTTATGTTCTACTGTCAACACCTTTGCCTTATCCTTTCATCACAACAGTGATCATGCCTTTTCCTTTGCCTTGCATCATGTCTTTGCCTTGCCTTGCATCATGTCTTTGCCTTGCCTTTGCCTTGCATCATAACAATTGATGTAAACATTTCTCATAGAGCCATTTACAATGCATCAATTCATATCAATCATCAACATCATCACTCATTTGCATCTCGCCTCATACATATGGTGATCCATCTCTTCTGCCAAGCATCACAATCATACAAGAATCATACCAATGCCTCTCTTGGTGACCTAACTTGTTTCCCCTTTGCCTTTGTTGTTCCTTTGCTGCTCCATTTCTTGCTACTTTGTTGCTCTTTTTCCTTACATCACAACAATGTAATGCATTAACATTTCCTTGCCTTTCATCATTGCAACACCTTTTCACCATCTCTTGCCTTGCATCTCTGCAACACATTTCTTGACAAGTACATTGCATCAAGTATCATTAGCTTATGCAATCAAGTATTACATCACTTACAACAACTCCCTTTTCAACATGAGTATCATAATATGCAATCAACAAGTATTACATTACTTACCATAAGAAGTTCCTTCATCAATGATCAACATGACATATCAAGCATACCACCCAAGCATACCTTCTTGCTGCTCCTTTGCCATCAATTATAGCAACGCCTACAATCCCCCCCTTTGGCATTAATGGCAACATAATGACCCTCCTCCTTTTTGTCTTGAAAAATAAAATTATTCTCCATACCTCTTCTTACCTTCCCCTTTGACATCAATGGAAAGGGGTTTGGAGACTTAATAAACTTCCCCGGTGGTGTAAATTTTTTATAAATGTGTAAAAATTCTCTGAATTGTTTCTTGGAATGCGCCACCAACCATCATCACCGATTGAGGAGAACACTTCATGCCTAATACCACAGACTATCATAAATGATATTTCTGAAAAAAAACCAAATCATCTGTCTATTGAATTTGGTGAGATACCAATGACAAAAATTGAATACTATATTAACTAATGAAAAAATATGGACAAGGAATGATTTCATTCTGTGATTAAAACTTCTAATTTCTACCAAAGCAATGGTAATGTTGAATTTACTATGATGGCCCCTATTGCAAGAACAAGACAGAAGCTAGTTTTATCACTATTGTAACGTTTCTTGACATTTTTCCTAACCAACACGAGAAGATGTAGAGAATTTATGAGGCCAAGTATTTGAAACCAACCCATTTTGTAGTTTGTCATAAGCAGTGATTTTGCTGGCTGCATATCATTTCCTTCCATAGCCTGCTTCTATTATTTCCCAAATTTCTTGGATCAAAAAGTTTTCCAAGTTTTTTTGATACCCATGCTAGTTTTCAGTTTATGCTTTCCAATTATTCCTGATTTTTTCAATAATCCATTTAGATGACTCCTATTATGGATTTTTTTTCAACACTACAGGTCCAAAACCAGGACTGTTTCGTCAAACTCAAGGTGTGGGAAGAGCAAGGAACTCACATTCTTGACCTTGAACCATACCCTCAAACTTGTAGTAGGGTATCGAATGAGAGGTCACTCACAACAATCAAGCAAATGTTTGAGCAGGTAAATCGAGGTCAAACAAATTTTAAACAAAGGGCGGTAAACTTTCTTGGAGAAAGCATTCAAGTAATTTGTTGGTAAGGAAAAGAGGAGAAACACAAATTAATACACAAAACATAGGCGCTGCTGCTCTTCTCTATTGGTCACACAAACTTGATTCACATGACATCATTACAATGAACCCAGTGAGGAGTATTTAATCCTTTTTCGACTAGTGACTCGCCTAAAATACCTTGACATGCACACACTAAATTCGAGTATGACTTAACTCGACTTGAATGACTCTCTAAATTTAGAAAACTCTTTATGCGAGAGTAATTAGCTTATTTTAACACTCCCCCTTAATTACAACCGTACAAATCAACATAACTCAAACATGATTTAACTATGTCTACTAGGCTGACAATAGAATTTGACTCAATTATCACTCAAATATGCATGCTGGTCTATGTCTCAGCTAAGCTTACAATGACTCGGAACTATTACAGTTTTTTTTTTACTAGATTTTATATCCTCGAAATTGCTTCATTCTCTGTTGCACTTTCTTGCTGTAGGCTCTATATTTTTTTCCTTGTTGCCGCTGCAATGTTTCTTTGACTTTTCTCAAATTTGATCTTAATCGGTCTTCTACAACTTCCTCTTCAAGGATTCGTTCAACTATGGATTGCTGCCACAACTCTCCATCTTCAAACTGTCTTCTTCCCTTTGCTGCTTGTACTTCATATTCCTGTCTTTTGTCCTGCCATATTTCTTGATAGAAAAATCTTATCTCTTCTTGACTCCCTTGCAGAAAAATGGTTTTAGTGCATTCTTCGTTGTTTTCAGAAACTTCCATATCATTCTCTTCACTTTCATCATCAGGTACTGCCGCTTTCTTCCTGTAATATGCACACTCAATATCATTATTCACCATTTCATTAAATTCTTTTATTCGAGCTGCTGCTTTAAGACACATCAATTTGTTCAATTGGTTTCTTAACCCATTCTTCAGTGAGCTTCAAATTTGCATCAAACTTATTAACAATTTTGTTTTCAACTTCTGCTCCCATGCTATTTTGAACACCTACATATTAAAAAACAACGTTAAAAACATCTTTATTATGCTCTTCAGTAAGAGCTTCCTGCTCTACCTCTTCCTTCTCTGCCTTCTTTTGTTTTGTCATTGCATCATAATTTTCATTTTCTTCCCTTTTGCTAATCTCTTATGCTGCAAACATGTTGTCTTCCACTTGGCTTCCAAACACAAATGGGTTTCTCTCACCAAATAACAATATATCAATATGTTCTTTCTGTTGCATCATGTGCAACCACTCATCACGAATTAATGGTTCTTCATCAAATTTAACTTCAACAATTCCAATTGTTCGATCCACCAAACCACTTTTTTCTCTATTGATAGCTTTATCTAAGCCAAACTTAGTTGCTGCTTGTTCGCACACTGCTTCATGAGAAGTTCCAACTGCTTCATGAGCAGTTCCAACTGCTTCATAGCTTGTTGGTACAGTGGCAACTTCAACCTTTAATTCTTCATCAAACATGGCATTTACCATATTACCACAATAAATTCTTATTTCAAAAAAGAAACCACACATAACATCAACATAATTTTCATCCACACTATGGTGGGATATCTGAGCATGCATGTGCTCATTGTTAATTTCATTGAAAATTTCAACTTCACCAAATATATTAGCTGCGGCTGCATTCACCAATGCACATCTCACTTTGCAGTCATCTTTCACATGTGTTTCATCACAATGTGATTCACCATCATCTGCACCATCTATGTTACAATGGAGTGCTTAAGCATTGATATGCTCTTTCTCTGCTTCACATGTAGAGGCTTCTACTTCTCTCTTTGCAATCTTTGTTGCAACTTTTTCATCCATATGCATGTTTGCATAATGGGTTTCAATTCTATATTCTTCATGACCATCATCCACTTTTGAGTGGGATTCTCCAAGCTCTGTTGTCCTCTCAGAGTCTTGTTTATCTACTCTCAGATCTACGGCTAACTTCGTTGCTTGTGACATAACTTGCCGCTGTATGCCACTTCCCCTTGCACGAAATTATTCTTCCAAGATCTTCCATGCTTCGTTGGAAGTTGTAGTTTTTGCTACCTTGCACATAATCGTTTCATCCATTACTTGCCGAATGAAACTCAAAGCTAGGGGATTAGTAAACATAGGAGGTGGTAGAAGATCCATGCTACACCAATCGACCTTGATTTCTTCTTTGTCTTCTGCTAGAGTTCTCAGTGCCTCGGTTGTGGCTTGAACTTCTTTAAACACAAAAACAATCTCTGCCTCTTCTTTTTTATCCCTTTTCTTAGTCTTCTTCAATCACACTTTGCGACTCATGACTGTTATCATTCTTCTATCTTATAGCTGTTTGCATGATTACATGAGGCTATCTTCCATATTGCAAAAAAAAAAAAGATTTTTAATGTGCCCCACAAGGCACAATCTTCACCCAAAAACTTGTTATACTTGACAAAACACCAAAATACTTTTGTAAACTAACAAACTTTACAAAACCCTAAACTCTCTTTCCAATAAAAACCTTTTTTTATATATAAAAAAAACCCTTTTTAAAAACCTTTATAAAATTTTCAAAACCTTTTAATATAATTTTTTTTCGAATAAAAACATTTTTTTATATATAAAAAACCCTTTTTGAAAGTCTTTATAAAAATTTCAAACCCATTAAATTAATATAATATATATATATATATATATATATATATATTTTTTTTTTTCCTTATATCCATAAAACCCAAGTTCACTTCATATGAATTGAGATCTCTCCAAAATAGAAACTTTAAGTAGAGCACTAAAAACAAAAACCTTTTAATAAGACTCACACATTAATCTCCCAAAAATTCTTTATGACTTTATATTAGCCATGGAAAGGTCTTTTGGATTAACTTAAAATACCCTTTGAACAAAAACCATTAACCTTCCGCTGCATGTACGAACACCGCCCTTTCAAAAACTTTTATTTTTTTTAAATTCCAAACCTTGCCGAGGGACGGTCTTCGGATTCGTTAACCCACTCTTTCTTATTCGATTCAAAGGGCTGATGAGGTCGGGGAGCTCCCCACGCTAATGCTTTAACGCAGCTGCTTAGAGTTCGCGTTCCCGTTACAACTTCTAAGGCTACTTGCCCCTGAGCCCTCTAGCGTTATAATACCTTCATTGTCACTTGCAAGGTGCGTTATAGTTCTAATGAGAAAAAAATCTTTCCTCTTTCACAGATTGTTGCTAATATGTTTTTTCTTTTCTTTGGACTCTGCAAAAACTTAGTTCTTATACCAATTTGTTGGTAAGATAGAGAGGAGAAATACAAATTAACACACACAAAACATAAGAGTTGATGCTCTTCTCTATTGATCACACAAAATGGATTCACATGACATCATTACAATGAACTCGGGAGAGGTATTTAAACCTTTTTCGACTAGTGACTCACCTAAAATACATTGACATGCACACACTTACATAATTTAACTATGACTTAACTCAACTTGACTAACTCTCTAAAATTAGCAAACTCTTCATTGCGGAATAATTAACTTATTTTATCATAATTTGTTGACAATATTTCTTGACAAAAATAAGACGATTTTAATAAGAGAGTGCTAAACTCTATGGATGCCTTTTGAAGGCAATTAACATGCAATATTTCAAAAACGTCTATGAGCCGGCCAACATCAGAAATTATATACATACTTAATGCTAAGCTAAATTTGACAGTGAATGTTTAGGATGTCATTGTCTTTTGCCATGGTAACAACTTGACCAATAGATAGTACAAAATGAAGATGTTTATAACAAAATATTGTCTACAATTACCATGTTGATGTATAACTGCTTAGGAGCATGAGGAAAATGTTTTTTATTTTTTATTTTTATATATAACTAAAAGGACCAAAAATACCACAAAGATGAAGATCTAACAATTTTCTTACACATTAACATAAATATGCATGGAGACTAGAACCTATTGTTTGAACTTTGGTATAAGATGAATTGCTCATTTTTGGGTTGGCAGAGAGAGGTCCCCAAGTCACTAAGCCGAGCTTGAGGAAATTAGAGGATAAAAAAAAGAAGGGACCGCAGAAGAGATATGACGAGATGAAGTGGATTTCTTAGAACCACCAAACTTATCACCATGTAAGAGGGCCACATTCTCATCCTTCACAAATTTAAGCATAAATACTTGGAATAAGTCTACTCATACTTTTAGATGAAGTTATGGATATAGCCAAACTTCACCACTAAGACTTTCCACTCCACCTACCATGTCCCTGGCTTCCAACCTCTAATAAATTCCTACAATTTCATTTTTTATTTCTTGTAGAGCTTCTTCATGTTTCCAAAGTTGTGTCCAAGGCATAGTTCTTTATATTTTGTTCTCTTTTCAAAACTAGTGCAATTAAGATAAAGATGGCAGTAGAAGGGAAATTAAACCCTGAATTCAGATGGGAGCTAGGGATGAAGCAAATTCCACCCTCCTAAGAGATTTCCTAAGAGGAGAACCATCAACCTGCATTACAACCAACCTCTTCTAGGGAATGACACTAGGGGAAATCCCAACTTGGTTACATATGTGATGTGACTAGGGCGTTTATTCCCCATGGTGCAACAAAGGATTTTCATGTGAGAAGTGGGGGTGGGAGCATGTTGTAACTTAAGCCTCTCGTGCATACTTAATATGCATTGCTGCTTCTTGATGGTTCCTTTGAGGGTGACACTTGGAGTTCTAAAAATTTCATGAAATTGGAACATTGTCACATAGGTCATTAAAAAGAAAAGTCCATTTTGCACTAAGGTGAATGGAAACATGGGTTTTCTACACTATTTTAAATATTTGGATATGAAAGCAATCAATGGAACTCTATTGTGGCAATCATGTCTTTGATTTGGGAGAGGGTGGTTTACATTTTGAGATCCCTTGCATAAATATTATGAATGGGGATTAGAAAGTCTCCAAAGAAAATGATATGGCGAGGGTAAAGAGAGAAATATGTGATTAAGGCTCGGTAGAGAGCTCAAGATTCAACAATATTATTAGAAATGACCCTTAAATTCCAAGAAAACTTCCTTATAGAATTCCTCCGGGGTGAAAGACTACCTCCTTGGCACCTACCTCCCCTAGGTTGCCTTTCAAGGTACCATATAAAAAGAGAACAAAATATTTCTTTGATGTCCACCATTTGGAGAATTCTTCTTGAGAGATATGAAGCTACCATCATTATTTGGGAGAGGGGGATAGGGATAGATAGAGAGAGAGGATGTGATCTAAAATGCAAACTTGAAGGTGATAGGAAATATGCAAGTTAAGTTTTATGTCTTTTAGGAAATGGATCAATTTTCAAAAGAACATAAATTTAATGGTTATTAAACTCAGTTTGCAGCATAAAAACAGAGACAAATATACCATACACAAAAATATAAGACAACAAAATGATAAAGGAGTTCACCCCTCTTGGGATACATCTCTTGGTCCAACTTCCAATGTTGGGCCTCTTTCAGGAAGTGCTAAAATATTTGATTTCATGGATTTAGAGTGCTCAAAATGAAAAAATAATGTCTGCAATGGCTCCAGAATAGTAAAAACCCCAAGATGGGCTCTTGTTAGGCTCAATTTGACCAAAAAATGAGAAAGTTATGCTCTAGAGAAGTTTTGCTGCTAACTGTTCTACAAATTCCACCTTTTCCGGAACTGTCGAGCAACATTTTATCCCGACGTTGGTGAGATTCCCGCTAGCTCAGGTGCAATTTTCCGAATTCTATAAAAGCCAAATGAACCCTATGGGCGGAAAATTATGGCCACATGGGTCCATGCGCCTCGATGCTTGGGCTAACCACATGCCCTCGTCGGCATAGGCCCCACGTCCTCCGATCCACGGTTATATTATTGCCACATAACCCTGGTCTGGCCCCAAATTTTCACACCCTTTAGTTTGTCTACACCCGTGGTTCCAACCGCTGCATAGGACCTTCGATAGGGCTAAGGGTTAGCCCCCTTCATCTAGCGCGGCTTCAGAGCCTCCGCTATCGGCCCCGTGGTAACTCATGAGACCACAATATGGGGCCTTACCCTAAGCCCCTTTTGGTAAGCGCTAAACTCCCATTGTGTTGTGGTTATATGCCATACCTTGTGGCCTTGAGCTAGGGCTAATCCCCGAGCCATGGGCTCCTTTGCCTGCAATTTCGTGGGTGCGAGGTGAACGAGGGCCAATAGCTTAGCCTCGACCCTATTCCCAAATACAAAACTGCCGAAAGTTTAAAGCATTCAAGAATTGATAGTTTTATTTTCAAGCCCAAACCTGAGATCATAGACGGTGTGCTTGGGATTTCACAGGCATGACCTAGAAATTAGTTGGTGTATTAAATATCGTCTACTTTAGAAGATAAATCCTATTCCATTTTTTTTTTATGTAATTGTAGTCACCACAGGTGATATGTGCTTAATTTTTTTTTTTTCTTCTAAAAGGACTTATATATTATCATGGTTCCCATATTTACAAAACATAGAACCTAGAAGTTCAAAACTAGCACAAAAATGAACTTAACAAGAAAATGATTAACGAAATTATATTTTTTCTTCTTGGAAGAGTATCTCTCTTTCCACCTCTAGAAGTGCGTCACTCTACTCCAGTTCCACCTCTTTTATTGTCATTCCCATTCCTCTTTCTACGACACTAGACTCTATCGAAGGACATGACAACGACGCCTTTCTAAATATCGAAAATTCCTTCTTCAATCCTAATAGCAACCTAATTCTTCTCATCAATCATTAAAAATATAATAGGTGGAGTCCTCTTTAGAGATTTGTATGCCCCTTTCTAGCGTCTCTGAGTGGATTTAGATATTTTTCATCTACATATTCTTATTGAGATACAATTTTGCTCCACTCATAGAAACGATTAACAATTCTTACATTGGAGTGAGTGGTGATATGATCTTCCCAAATATTTTATTCCTTCGGTGTACCTTTGCAACTTTAAGGCAATTGCTAGTTATAGATGATGGTGCAATTTCTAGTTATATGGCTCCTCAAAAATTAAATGTACTCTAAAAAACTCAAGAGTAAAACTTTATTGAAACATTCAAGTATGGACCTAATCCACACGCTAATATATGGTATTTCTAATTTAATAATTATAGATGATGGGTGTCTTGCAACTTATTTCTTTGAAATAAAGATGGTGTCTGGTAATGATTTGATTTTATGTCGTCTCCCTTAATTTTCGTAATTGCAGTTGGTATCTACCCAAAAGATTATTTCATACAAATTAGTGGTGTGCATCAAACGATTTGTCAGCTCGATGTACATGCATGCATCAACTATTGCTTATACCACTTACTTCCATATTTGAGTCATATTTTCATTTAGCAGAAAATTGATTTGGATTTTTGTCATTGCATTATCGATTGATGTATACTTGTAGAGCATGTAATATTTAATTTAAACTTTTTGTATCGCTTAGGAAAATAACTCCTTAAAGGATTGCAACCATAAAAGAGGCCAATCAGAGATTTAATAGGAACAACTTTTGCTGGAAATCTCGTGATAGATTGAAAGGAGATTCACAACACAAAGCTCGACCACTCTGATGTAACAAAGGATGCCAAACTTGTGATGTTCAAGTTTAATATCAACATCAAAAATCTATCTCGCTCCAATTTTTTTCACATCTTTTAAAATATTTATCAAAATCCTCAGAACCACCAAACTTATCACCATGCAAGAGGGCCACATTCTCATCCTTCAAAAATTTAAGCATAAATACTTGGAATAAGTCTAGTCATACTTTTAGATGAAGGTATGGATATAGCCAAACTTCACCACTAAGACTTTCCACTCCACCTACCATGTCCCTAGCTTCCAACCTCTAATAAATTCCTACAATTTCATTTTTATTTCTTGTAGAGCTTCTTCATGTTTCCAAAGTTGTGTCCAAGGCATAGTTCTTTATATTTTGTTCTCTTTTCAAATCTAGTGCAATTAAGATAAAGATGGCAGTAGAAGGGAAATTAAATCCTGAATTCAGATGGGAACTAGGGATGAAGCAAATTCCACCCTCCTAAGAGATTTCCTAAGAGGAGAACCATCAACTTGCATTACAAACAACCTCTTCTAGGGAATGACACTAGGGGAAATTCCAACTTGGTTGCATGTGATGTGACTAGGGCGTTTATTCCCCATGGTGCAACAAAGGATTTTCATGTGAGAAGTGGGGGTGGGAGCATGTTGTGACGTAAACCTCTCGTGCATACTTAATATGCATTGTTGCTTCTCGATGGTTCCTTTGAGGGTGACACTTGGAGTTCTAAAAATTTCATGAACTTGGAAAATTGTCACGTAGGTAATTAAAAAGAAAAGTCCATTTTTCACTAAGATGAATGGAAAAATGGGTTTTCCACACTATTTTAAATATTTGGATATGAAAGAAATTAATGGAACCCTATTGTGGCAATCATGTCTTTGATTTGGGAGAGGGTGGTTTACATTTTGAGATCCCTTGCATAAATATTATTGTGCATATTATGAATGGGGATTAGAAAGTCTCCAAAGAAAATGATATGGCGAGGGTAAGGAGAGAAATATGTGATTAAGGCTCGGTAGAGAGCTCAAGATTCAACATTATTATTAGACATGACCCTTAAATTCCAAGAAAATTTTCCTTATAGAATTCCTCCGGGGTGAAAGACTACCTCCTTGGCACCTACCTCCCCTAGGTTGCCTTTCAAGGTACCATATAAAAAGAGAATAAAATATTTCTTTAATGTCCACCATTTGGAGAATTCTTCTTGAGAGATATGAAGCTACCATCATTATTTGGGAGAGGGGGATAGGGATAGATAGAGAGAGAGGATGTGATCTAAAATTCAAACTTGAAGGTGATAGAAAATATGCAAGTTAAGTTTTATGTCTTTTAGGAAATGTATCAATTTTCAAAAGAACATAAATTTAGTGGTTATTAAACTCAGTTTGTAGCATAAAAACAGAGACAAATGTACCATACACAACAATATAAGACAACGAAATGATAAAGGAGTTCACCCCTCTTGGGATACATCTCCTGGTCCAACTTCCAATGTTGGGCCTCTTTCATTAAGTGCTCAAATATTTGATTTCATGGATTTAGAGTGCTCAAAATGAAAAAATAATGTCTCCAATGGCTCCAGAATAGTAAAGACCCCAAGATGGGCTCTTGTTGGGCTCAATTTGGCCAAAAAATGAGAAAGTTATGCTCTAGAGAAGTTTTTCTGCTAACTGTTCTACAAATTCCACCTTTTCCGGAACTGTCGAGCAACATTTTCTCCCGACGTCGGTGAGATTGCCACTGGCTTGGGTGCAATTCGCCGAATTCTATAAAAGCCAAATGAACCCTATGGGGAGAAAATTATGGCCACATGGGTCCATGCGCCTCGGTGCTTGGGCTAACCACTTGCCCCCATCGGCATACGCCCGAGGTCCTCCAGGCCACGGTTATATTATCACCACATAACCCTGGTCTGGCCCCGATTTTTCGCACCCTTTAGTCTGTCTACACTCGTGGCTCCGACCGCTGCATAGGACCTTCGATAGGGCTAAGGGTTAGCCCCCTTCATCTAGCGCCTCTTCAGAGCCTCCGTTATCATCTCGTGGTAACTCATGAGACCACAATATGGGGCCTTACCCCAAGCCCCTTTCGGTAAGCACTAAACTCCCATTGCGTTGTGGTTATATGCCATACCTTGTGGCCTTGGGCTAGGGATAAGCCCTGAGCCCTGGGCTCCTTTTCCTGCAATTTCGTGGGTGCGAGGTGAACAAGGGCCAATAGCTTAGCCTCGACCCCATTCCAAAATACAAAACTGCCAAAATTTTAAAGCATTCAAGAATTGATAGTTTTATTTTCAAGCCCAAACTTGAGATCATAGACGATGTGCTTGGGATTTCACAGGTATGACCTAGAAATTAGTTGGTGTATTAAAGATCATCTACTTTAGAAGATAAATCCTATTCCATTTTTTTTTTTTTAATGTAATTATAGTCACCATAGGTGATATGTGCTTAAATTTTTTTTTTCTTCTAAAAGGACTTATATATTATCATGGTTCCCTTATTTACAAAACATAGAACCTAGAAGTTCAAAACTAGCACAAAAAATGAACTTAACGAGAAAATGATTAACGAAATTATATTTTTTTTCTTGGAAGAGTATCTCTCTTTCCACCTCTAGAAGAGCGTCACTCTACTCCAGTTCCACCTCTTTTATTTTCATTCCCATTCCTCTTTCTCTGACACTAGACTCTATCGAAGGAAATGACAACGATGTCTTTCTAAATACCGAAAATGCCTTCTTCAATCCTAATAGCAACCTAATTCTTCTCATCAATCATTAAAAATATAATAGGTGGAGTCCTCTTTAGAGATTTGTATGCCCCTTTCTAATGTCTCTGAGTGGATTTAGATATTTTTCATCCACATATTCTTATTGAGATGCAATTTTTCTCCACTCATAGAAACGATTAACAATTCTTACATTGGAGTGAGTGGCGATATGATCTTCCCAAATATTTTATTCCTTTGGTGCACCTTTGCAACTTTAAGGCAATTGCTAGTTATAGATGATGGTGCAATTTCTAGTTATATGGCTCCTCAAAAATTATATGTACCCTAAAAAACTCAAGAGTAAAAATTTATTGAAACATTCAAGTATGGACCTGATCCACACGCTAATATATGGTGTATCTAATTTAATAATTATAGATGATGGGCGTCTTGCAACTTATTTCTTTGAAATAAAGATGGTGTCTAGTAATGATTTGATTTTATGTCGTCTCCCTTAATTTTCGTAATTGCAGTTGGTATCTACCCAAAAGATTATTTCATACAAAATTAGTGGTGTGTATCAAACGATTTGTCAGCGTGATGTACATGTATGCATCAACTATTGCTTATACCACTTACTTCCATATTTGAGTCATATTTTCATTTAGTAGAAAATTGATTTGGATTTTTGTCATTGCATTACCGATTGATGTATACTTGTAGAGCGTGTAATATTTAATTTGAACTTTTTGTATCACTCAGGAAAATAACTCCTTAAAGGATTGCAACCATACAAGAGGCCAATTAGAGATTCAGAAGGAACAACTTTTGCTAGAAATCTCGTGATAGATTGAAAGGAGATTCACAACACAAAGCTTGACCACTTTGATGTAACAAAGGATGCCAAACTTGTGATGTTCAAGTTTAATATCGACATCAACAATCTCTCTTGCTCCAATTTTTTTCACATCTTTTAAAATATTTATCAAAATCCTAACTGAGTTCTCTGGAAATTTGAAAATTAACATGAAAAATTATAACTTGAGGACTAGGAAGTTGGTAGAAATTTACAAAAGGATTAAAAATTTAAATTCCTCTAATAATAATTTTATTTAAATAACATGATAAATTATAACTTGAAGACTAGGAAGTTGGTATAAATTTACAAAAGGATTAAAAATTCAAATTCCTATAATAAGGATTTTCTTTAAAAATTTAAATTCTTATAATAATATTTTTATTTTCAGAGGATTGTTTATTTTACATGTTTTGAAGTTCTATAAATGAGGTATAGCTATGCTTTGTTCTTTTGTAATAACATTCATTTTTAGATGATTGTTTATTTGACATGTTTTGAAGTTCTATAAATGAGGTATAACTATGTTTTGTTCTTTTGTAATAACATTTATTTTCACATGTTTATTTATTTTACATGTTTTGAAGTTCTATAAATGAGGTATAGCTATGCTTTATTCTTTTGTAATAAAATTCGACTTAGAATCTAGAAGGTGATTGGAAAACTTGGCCTCTTCATTTTATTTTATAATAAATTTATTATTTTTAGTAAAAATTATATATAAATTTAACTATTTATCTTAAAGTTGTTTTTTGAGTAACATTCCACTTAAAATCTAAAAGCTAGTTGGAAAACTTGGTCTTTTAATTTTATTTTATAATCAAATTATTATTTTTAATAATAATTAAATATAAATTTTACTAAAATTTAAAATGAATTAAGGCTAAATGAATCTCCAAAATTCATATCCTCATTATATGGCTCTTAAAAAATGATACGCCCCATCAAACTCTTAGCATAAAACTTTATTAAAATGTTGACGTACGGGCGTGCTCCACAAGATATTATGGCACTATTAACATCCATATCCATACATCCATTGTATTTCCAGTTGAGTTCACGGCATGACTTCGACAACGACAACTCAATTATTGCAAATTGACTACTCTGACACGATTAACATCCATATACGGTCTGCGCGGCATGGCTCGCATAGCCCACATGACCATGAGGTATAACATTAGTAAATAAGCTTCTCACCTAGAACATTAATGGGCCAATAGCCAAAGAAATAAGACTTTCCCAACAATATACCTGTCACCAACACACATATATATGTCATTGTTGTTCAAACACTACACACATATATATCATTGTTGTTCAAACAATATATTATTGGCTGCTACTGCACGCATTTAATATATTATCAACATGTATTAATCAATGCCATATATTAATAATGTGTGTGTGCCAAGCAACATCAATGTGCATATGCCAAGCCATATATCACAATGTATGCCATTGGTTAGCTTCTTTGAGGAGAATGCACGCTTGGATGAATTATTCACTCAGAGATTTCATTACAAACAAAAGAAAAATGTTTTAGTGAGAGAGAAACCTCTCCTACAACTTAGACTGCCTTGAAACTTGCCCCCCCATGTCTTAATATGTGGACATGACTACCAAATGTTAATTGTTCCCGAAAAAGTTTATGCTTTTGTTTGTGCTGCTCTATGACAATCCCCTTATTGCTCTGCTTCATCTATTTCCTATGTGGTCCTGAGACGCTTATCAAACTCTTCTCATCATATATCAGTTTCACATTGCCGGGTACACTATTTCTTCCATAATGGCGCATTATCTCCTTTGAAATAGTGTCCACGCTGGATATCTTCTCATATATTACGAGTTAGAAGCTGCAGTACATTTAACCATAGATTGAAAATCTCGAACGCTAATCACATAGTGTATCGATCCAGTTGTTGGGTTGCAGTGGTGTAAACAATGAGATTAGGGAACACCATATTTATATTTGCAACTGGATTTTCTAATAAATTGCTCCCAATATAAGGCAAAGTACAAAATCATTCTTGAAGATCGTTCTTGGTGCAGACTTTGATAATATAAACATCTAAGTATGATATGACATAAAAATTGGACTTCATGCAAAATTTCCCTTCATCCAATTGATGACTATAATTTGAATCAATAAACTAGTCGTTGAGATTTTGGGCATGCTGGGAAACTGCCATAGAATTAGGGCACGAAACCCTAATTACAATATAACACAGATTTGTCACCTCCTTAACGGATCCCATATGGTAATGCAAAACATGTATACTCCATATAACAACCCAACGTATGATAATGCACGTTTTGGCAATTATAATAATGGTCCAAGGTATAATAATGCACTAAATAAATTATTGCACAACAAATATATTAATGTCTACACTGCCGATAACATACACTCAGCCTTACCAAATATATTAATTCAATCATACATATCTATATATATATATATATAGCACCATGTTATGCAACAAACTCACAAAATAGGAGAAAATAATCATCTAGAATGATGGTGAACCAAGACTATTCAATATACCATGTGTCATATGGAACATAATTATGGTGACTAGTTGATTTTAAAGATGTACCATGTATCAAGAGTATTGACCAGAATTATGGTGAGGATTCACCATTGGTCAGAGGTACCGACTGAAATTATGATAACTTGTTGATGATGTTGTTTTTCCATTTGTCAAAATTATTGACCAGAATTATAGTAGTTGTATGATGTTGACGTTGATGAGGACTTGTTATAACCTTTTCGTAGAGAAATTTATCAACAAGAGAACGTCTAGATAGTCATTATGAATACCTCCCTAGCTAAGAGGGAGTGTTGAAGTTTTGTAGCTTTGGTCGGTCTTCATAATTTTTTATGCCTTTGAAAAAATATATAAGACATGTTCTTCATGTCACCTTCAAAACAAAGGAAATTTTAATTTTAACATTGAATTTTTGGTTGCCAAACATAAAGTCAGTTCTCTTAGAAGTCAAGTTGGATTTCCCCTATGGTAACACCCGTTCAACCTCATAAAAGTTAAATTCATTTCGTCCTCCTCAAGCATGAATTTAGATCATATCTGAGACAAAGTTAGGATTATCACAAGGATTGGTCTGAGGTCGAATCTAAGACAAGAAGAGAAGACGAGTCTGAGGTCGAATATAAGACAATAAGAGAATGGAATCTGAGGCTTATACAAGGGCAAATTTGAGGATGAATCTGTGGCATAGTGCATCACTGAATCTCTGAGGAAAGTGCAAGACCGAATCTCTGAGGAAAGTGCAAGCCCTAATATTCGAGGAAGGTTGTAGGTCAAAATTCATAGACATAATAGAAGTCTAAATTTTGTCCTTATATCTTAGTGTTGACTAAATTCTTTGTGGGGAAACTTGAATTGTCTAAAGGAAAATTTGGTCATGTGTGACCAAGGACTATATTACTAGTCAACTTGACTTTGACTTGATGTATCTCTTTTGAATTTGATCTCTCTAAGAAAATGTTTGTTGGGTTTTCCGAGGGTAAAATACTTGTGTTCTTGTTTGGTTGTATCTTTATGATCTTATTGTCTATTGTTGAAGATTTTTTGTGTAATTACTTAATGATTGATGTGAATATGAAAGAATTTAAAGTGAATATCATTAGAGGTAATTATCAGTTAGAAGACCTTTCAAAACTCAATAGTATGTGTGAATGTAAAATATATAGAGTTGAGATTGTTCAAAATTGCTTTACGTTGTATTTAGAAACTTGTTTTAAGATAATGATTCATAAAATATCATGGATATTTGATTAGACAATTTGTTACAACAAATATAATAAAATTATATTTAAAATATGAAACTTAAACTATGCGTGTTATTTTCCTTAGACTCCTAGATTTATTAAGTTACTATTTTCATGCATGCAATATATAAAATGTGGAAAATAGAGAACAAACAAAAATACAAACACTCGCAACCATAATAACAGAAGATATGATATGGGAAACTCTTATGAGAAAAAAACCAATTGGAAGGCGATGTTGTTTTGCTCTCTTTCCTCAGATGGAATTAGATGCAAGTACAATGGAGTGAAACATACGGCCCATGGGCTGCTATAATCCATAAAACCTCTCTACTTTCTCTCTCTATACACTCTAAGTTAATATGCTCATATCTAAAACAAAATGCACCCGAATATAATGGAACCCCTTTTCCTCCTAGTGTCTCAATTATAACACAAATTGATAGCTTACTAGTGGTTAAGTTGACTCCTTCAAATTTTAACTAGAGTTATAATATTGATTCTATTATAGTTTTATTCATCATGATAACATGACTATCCATTTTCCATGAAAAAGAGGGGTTTACATTGCATTCTCTCAAATCATGGTGGTCAAAATAGGAAGGTCAACTTTCTAGTAGAGAAACTTTTGCATACAAACTCTATTTGAGGTGTCTTTTATCCCATTGGATAGGTATCTCCATGTAAAATAGTTCTAGGAGGTGTGACACTTTGGAGACAAATTTTAACCCACAAAAAACTCTGTTTAATGCCTCAAAATGCTTTCAGAATGTTTCAGATCCCAATTCGTCAAACTAGGGTTCATCGATAAAAATGGTCGTGTGAGCTAATTCCTCCAAATTTTCCACTCGGATAGTATCAAGATGGATGGAAATAATATAATAATCTAATATGGATAACACCTTCCCATTTTGGGAGGATTTTGGTCCCAAAAACCTTTTGCTAAATGAGGGGTGTAAAATTTTCATTCAGCTTCTCTCAAGTGTACAATTTAGCCTTGTTTAGAAGTTGTCCTTTCAACCCAATTTTATGAAGGTAATGCTATCCTTGTCTTATAGTCCTTGATATCTTTTGAAAACTTTATCCATTACCATCTCTTCTTGAACATATGGTGCTAAAACCTCTACAAAAAGTAAGATCTATTCCTCTTTCTTATTCAACATGGAAGGCTCATAGTGTTTCAAATTCACATTGGGGGAAATTTTAGGTTTGAAATGAGCCTCCTAAGGAAAATAATAAAATAATAATTAAAAGGAAAACTTTTCTGTGGAATTTTAGGGCTAGAATACAGGCCAAATGCCCAGAAATTCTTAGAACTTTGTCAGCAAGTTTCCTGAGTCTTCATGTTCTGTTTCAAAGCTTTTGATCTGAATGTGATCGATTAAGTGTTGAGGTAGTTTTGATTAGTTTTCCATTAAGTGAATTGATCGTTAATTAATGAATGCTTAATGTGGAAGACTGGAGGAAATCATTTATGACTTAAAACAACAAAAAAATTAAGAATTAAAACACAACAAAGAACAGAGAGAAGAAAAAACAAATATTGATTACAAAGTTCATCCCTGGTGGAATACGTCTCCAGGTCCGCTTTCAAGATAGGAGTCCACTTTATTAGGATTGATCCGAGGAAGTATTTACACAGCAAAAAAACCAGATTGATCGTGAGGAAATTTTGGTCTCTAAAAACAAGAAGCTCTCACTCTTAGCTTTCTAACGCCTGTCTCTGCGCTCAATTTTGCCTCCGAACGGTCGAGCAATGTTGAAAACAAAACTGCCTCTAACCTTCTGAATCTAAAACTCCAAACACTCAATGTGTGTCCATGGAAGAAAAATGTCATGGTTTTATAGGTTGAATTCGAACTTCTTTATGCAAAATTAAGCTGGTGGTTGAGCATATCCAGTTCTATGAGGTGTGATTTAGTCATTTTATGACACCTAGCATAGAGATAAGGTGTTAATTAAGACCTTAGCGCAATTTTAATTCAATAAACCCAAAAATAACTTTATAATAAATCTTTAGCCCTGACGGTCAGGCTAACGGCTCATAGGAGGAGCTGGGGCATGTGAATAAGCGGTTATTGGGCGGTCTTCTCCGGTGGTTATGGTAAGTTCCAATGGTTCCGCTTATCTCCACGGCTTATCCTCTGCAACATTTACATGAGAATTCCGACAGTTACGGCTTGAGATGGAAACTTAATCCTTTCCGCAACAAACTTAATATTTCCGCTGCGGTTAATGCTAAACCTATTCACATGTTTATATTTTTCGATGTGGTTTACTCTTAGCAGTCAGGTCTATTTCATATTACATTTTATTTTTAAATCAAAGTCCGAAATTGGGTTTTAGCTTAGGTTTAGCGCTAGGTTTATGTTTTAGTCCTTAGGTCTATTACGTTGTAGGTCTTAGCCTTTAGGACTTAGGCTTAGATTTAGGTTTTTTATTACTTTTTGTAAGGTATTTCACCATAGGGTTGACCTTAGATTTTTAAAACTAGGACCATTACATCACCATGAACCCTTATACGCCAAATTACACCATTATGACATTAAATTCGAACCACATGACATCTTGAGGACTTCTTCTTCGGACGACACTAACGAAATTGACGATACTGAAGACTGAACCAGACATTGAACAAACTAAAGCTTTGTCGATCTGGATTGAACAAGATCCTCCTGGATCAACTTTGATCATACTCAAGATTACATAACACATAATGGTCATTTATATAAACACTTTGTACCCATAGTACCTGTAGGTCATGAATGCATAATATTTTAATTGTTTACATTAGTTTCATTAGATGTTCATCAGGAAGGCTTACTGCCCTCTCATACTAGCTATAACAAACACATATTAACACATGCATCCATATAAATCATCCAAGAGCCTGTCAAAACCATGACAAGATTTATAACAAGAGAAATTCATATAACAAGAAATACATCAAGCATGTAATAAACATTTAACCAGTAAGGAGCCATGACAAACCAATCACATAATCAACACATTAAGAAATCTTATGCTCATTAATCTCATTAAAGATTAACACATAATAACATACACGTATTACCAACCAAGTCTTAGATTTCCACGTACCACCCGACCATAGATTGGGATGAACCTATTTTTTTTTTCCAACCCATTCACCCACGTGTCATATTCCAAGCCAAAATGTGGGACCACATGGGATAAACTAAAATATAACCACACATGGAATCCAGAGGAAAACCACCTCCACCCTTAAGTCACAGTGATTTCACCTAAACCGGTCCAGCAATCACCAAACCAATGTAAGCTTGGATGCCCCAGGATCTCTTCACCATACCCTGAGACACTTTCTTGTCTCCACCCACCTGTCAAAGGCTTATCTAGAGAAAACCATCTCCACCTTCAACCCTTGGGATTTTCCTGAGACCACCTCAACCAAGATCCAAAATCTACTGGTATCCAAAGCTTAGCCAAATAGGAAAACTACTCCATCATGGCTATCCAGGTAATGGAATAAGGCAAGGATGTAAATGTTTGTCACTCCAAGAAAATCCCATGCCAATGAGATAAAAAATGACCACCAAACCAATCCATGAACCATGCATTCAATTCCCAACCAGATAATCACACATGCAAACGGTAACCTGTAAGAATCCTCTTAATACTTTCCATTTCTATGTTCTTTTCTAACCTTGCTAACTACGAATCCAATTCCACCTGTGCTCCTTTCTTTCCCTTTCTTAACTTTGCTTGTATGCTGCTTGTATTGCTTGTTCCTTATGTTGTGTGTTCTCTCTCCTTTTTTCAAAGTTTTTCCCTACTAGAATGCTCTTTCTCCCCTCTCTCTTATGAAATTTATTTTCTTTTATTTTTCTTCATTTTTCCTTGCATGCATATTATTTTATTATTTTTATCCTTTTGTTGTCTCTTCCTCTACCCCTCTTGCTAAAGTGGAATTTATTTAATTTCTTTTGTTTCTTTTGTATTTTTCCACATTTCCTTGTTATCTAGCAATAATTAATTTTCCATTTATTTCATTCTACCTCTTGCAAATGCTGATTTCCATAGCCAATAAATAATTAACCACAAGCGGATCCCAATATAATGTTTTTCCGCTCATTCAACTTGGAATACATGTCCCATGACCTTGGTTTTTTTTTTTTTTTTTGCTTGTATAATGTCCATACATTATTTATTTACATGGAAATTTAACTCATGGCTGTTAGAAACCCTCCCCCCTTGGGGGAACTCTGTCCTCGGTGTTCTATGAATCTTATGACAAGACAAAACTGCTGAAAACATGACAAACATATTGATTATTGGAGATTTATAAACATAAATCGATCTATATATATATATATATATATATATATAATCACATTTACTTCAACCAACAAATAAAGAAGGATATAATGCCTACGTTTGTTTAACCATGTCCCATGTAGCTTCCTTGGGTCCAATATGTTTCCCTTGCACTTTAACTTTCTCTATTTCTTGGTTCTAGAGCATGAGCTTCTTCCACTACAATATGCATTGTGGCTTTGGCTAGAACTCTCCCTCTGGTTCCACGTGCAATACAAACCAATCAATCACAAGATTAACATTTAACACATATATTTTAAGCAGAGAAACATGAAAAACATCATGGAATTTCACTGATGGAGGAAAATCAAGCCTATATGCCATTGGTCCAATCCTTTCAAGGATTTAAAAAGGGTCCACACTAGCGAGGTGCCAACTTAGAACATGACCCAATATTCAAGGAACTATTCTTTGGCTTGATACACAAGTACACATGCTCTCCAACCTGAAATTCCTTGAATACCCTATGTTGATCTGCATAGCTCTTATGTCTATCCTGAGATGCCTTCAAGTTATTTTTGATAACCTACCTCTCTTACTCCATCTCTTTCAACATATTTGGTCCAATCAACACCCTGCTCACTGGATCACTCTAGCTGATAGTAGTATTATAACTCCTCCCATAGAGAGCATCAAGTGGACTCATCTTCAAGGATTCTTGATACCCATTATCATAAGTAAAATATACTAGTGCAAGATACTTCTCCCATTTCCTTCACTGATGCACAACATATATCTTCAACATATCCTCAAGAATCTTGTTAATTCTATTTGTCTTCCCATCTTTTTGCGGACGATAAGTTGTACTGAAGGCTAGTTTTGTCCACAAACTTGCAAAAATACCTTCCAAAACTTGGAAGTAAACTTATCATCTCTATCGATATAATCCTCTTGGGAACTCCATGCAACCTCACTATTTACTTAATGAAGATATGAGCCACTTCAATATATGAATTAGTAGACTTCACTACAATGAAGTGGTCAACCTTGCTCAACTTGTCAACCACAACCATGATGGATTCATGTCACCTTGATGTATGTGGCAATTTTGTAATGAAATCCATGGAAATGACCTCCCATTTCCATTCCAAAATTGGAATAGGCTATAATAAACCAGTTGGATGATTGCATTCAACTTTCACCTATTGAAAGTCCAAGCACTTAACAACAAACTCAACCACCTCTTTCTTCAAACTAGGCCAATAGTAGAACTTCTTGATAGCTTTCAAAGTGTTCTGGTATCGTGGATGGCCTACACATCGCTTGACATGAAACTCTCTCAAAAGAAGCTTCTTCAATTCACTATTATCAGGAGCATATATCCCACTTCTGAATCTAACCAAGTCATTTTCTATGAACTGATACTCCTCATCCTTATCACCCTCACCTTGCTGTTGCAATCTCTACCTGAGCTATTGGTACCTATCATCATGCTGCCTTGCATGCATGATCTGCTCCTTCAAATCTATCCCATAAGAGCTCACAACTACATTATGATTCACCTATACTCTCCTACTGAGTGCATCCACAACCAAATTCTCTTTGCCTTTGATATACATGATTTAAAAGTTAAACTCACTAAGAGTAGCCAACCATCCACTTGCCTTGCATTCAAATTGGATTGGTCAAATAAATACCTCAGTCCACTGTGATCACTCTTCAAAATAAAATTCCTGCCAAGGAGATATTGTCTCCACATATTCAATGCATGAATGATAGCTTCCAAATCAAGATCGTGAGTCACATAATTTGGTTCATTTTCATTCAACTTCCGTGATTCATAGAAAACCACCTACCCTTCCTACTTCAAGACTACACCAAGTCCTTCCTTGTAGACATTTGTACAAACCACAAACTCCTTATCGGGATTTGTAATTCTCAAAGTTGGAGCATTAATAAGAAATTTCTTTAACTGATCAAATCTAGTTGCACACTCAAAATTCTTTTCTCTCCTCTGCAAAGATGTGATAGGATAGCCAATCTTGGAGAATTTCTGGATGAACCTCCTGTAATAACCTACTAGTTCCATGAACGATCTTACCTCATTCACATTATTTGGAGCTAGCCACTCCATGATAACCTTAATATTTTGTGGATTTACGACTATCCCCTCCTTGGAAACAACATTCCCCAAGTAATGAATCTGAGACTGAAAGAAAATACACTTTTTGAAATTGGAATTCAACTTATGCTGTCTCAACAATCTCAATACTACTTCCAGGTTCTCACATGATCTTCCTCATTCTTTGAATAAACCAATATATCATCAACAAATATTATCACAACATTATCCAGGCAAGGGTGCAACACATTATTCGTCAAACACATAAAGGTGGTTGGAGCATTGGTAAGACCATAAGGAAATACTTCAAACTCATAGTGCCCATAGCTTGTACAAAATTAAATCTTATATATGTCTTCTTCTTTGATGCATACTTGATGATATCCTGATATCTGATCAATATTTGAAAATATTGCAGCTCCCTTCAGCTAATCAAACACATCATGATTTCGAGGCAATGGATACCTAATATTGATGGCCACCTTGTTCAAATTCCTATAATTAATGCACAATATGAGAGTACCATCCTTCTTCCTTACAAACAACACTGGTTCTCCCCAAGGTGATACACTTGGCCTAATGTATCCCTTATAAAGAATCTATTTAAGTTGTAACTTTAGTTCCACCAACTCGGGAGTGCTCATCTTATATGATGCCTTAGTTGTTTGTGCTTCTTATGGCATAAACTCAATAGAGAAATCCACTTCCCTATGAGGGGGAGGCTCTGGAATATTTGTAGGAAACACATCCTGAAACCGTTGTAAGATAGGATACCTCCTCAGGACTTCACGATCGTTATCATCCAACCCTTTGTGACTAGAAATATGTACTACAAACAATACATATACTTTTCTGCGGTTGTGCTTAGTTTGCATAACTATAACCGTCCTCACTGATGTAGGCTTATGCCTTCCTTGCAAGACTCTCTTTTCTCTAGCCTCATCCAAGAACTCAATGGCCTTCTCATAACAATCTTCCTTGGTATTGTGAAAAAAGATCCAATCCATGCACAAAATCATGTTATATGCACCCAAAGGAAGAAAATTTAGGTTTTCAACTATAAGCATACCATTAAGCTCAAATGCACAAGAATTTACCTAATGATGAACTTCGATACTGCTACAATGCTACTACCACAACTAAATTTCGCCTCCCTAAAACTTCTCTAGAATTCCAAGCTCCTACTGTTGAGATTGCAACAAGATGATGAGCTTAGTGGAAAGAAGTCACCTTCACTAAGTGGGTCTGCAGGCTATTTTTGGCGCAAAGTCTATTTTTAGACTATGTCTATTTTTAGACATATGGATCATGTTCTATGAGTTGCAGGATGCTATTTGTGGATGGTTGGTCAAGTCGGAAAAAAATAGATGGACTTCTATTTTTAGACATATTGGGCAAAATCTATTTTTAGATTGCCAGTCTAAAAATAGATATGTCGAATATTATTAGCTCTTAATAATATTTGGACTATAAACATTATCTTATTCTCTTGGAGCACTTCAGTTAAGTGCACAGATGTGGCACAGGAGCTGACAGGAGGAATTATGCTATTCCTAAGGGTTAAGTGGAGCTATTGCATGGATACTTCAGTTAGAACTCATGTGACAGAGTTTGGTGGAGTTGATTGAGGAGTTAATGGAGTTGCGTTCAGTTTAACTAATCTAAACATAGTTGAGCTAGTTGTATCTAGTCGAACTGATTGATACACTAGTGAGAGTGGTGTGAATTAATTATTAATTAATTCATTAATTATAAACTCATTAATCAACTAAAGAATACATCAGTTAACTTCAGTGCATGGACAGTTTCAGTGGAGACCAGTGCAGAGATAGGTGAAAGAGCAGGTTAACTATCAGTTGTGACTATACAGTTGCTATTTGCAACACACAGATAATTGGAGAAGCCCATGAGGATTGCGCAGTAAAAGCCAGGTGGTTTATGTTATTTAATGAGCCATCCCATAGCATTGATTACACAATAGAGGCTGGCTATCAAGTGGCAAAAGATTGGAGCATGTGTTTTGCTAGATCTAGCTTGATAGTGTGTAGCAATTGAGGGTGTGCATGAGAGCTTGTGAGGAGCTTTTGTACTATGATTTTTACATGATCTCCATGAAATATAATATATAGATAGTTGGAATTTTCAGCTTTAATATTTCCCATTAAATACTATGTTCATATGTGTGATTTTTTTATGGTTTTAATGTGCGCATGCAATTGATTTTATTTCCGCATGTGATGATCAATGGTAGAAGAGATTCTGTATTATGCATGAAGCTAAAATAGTGTGTGATCAGGAGAATCTCGGTGAATAATATATCAGTTATTCAAATTTCTACATGGTATCAGAGCTATATTGATCATTGGAGCAATTGCAAAACATTGAAGCGGTTGAGTTTTGTGCTGGTGGAATTCGAATTTGCAGCAGTGTTTTCTTGGTGTCGAAGTTGAGATGCCTTTCAACGGATTTCGATTGGAGTATGCCCTTGAGGGTAGCTCGAATTATATTGCATGGAAGGACAGGATGGAGGCGGTGCTGGATGACAATGGGTTGAAGGAGTTCACAGATGCAAAAATTCCAAAGCCTACTTCTAGTGATGCTGCTGTACTTGACGCATGGCAAAAGAAGACAGCAAAGTGTCAAAGGATTCTGTTGGAGGGTGTGAAGGATCACATAGTATCTAGCCTTCATGGTAAGGCTTCTCCATTCTTGATGTGGAAATATTTGATAGATTTATTCCAAAGCAAGAGCGACCAGAGGAAGTTGGCGCTCAAGGACAAACTCAGGAACATAAAGATGGAGAAAGGCGACAGTATGCCCAAGTACCTCACAAAGTTCATCCAATGCAGGGATGAGCTGGGAAGTGTGGGGGTGATTGTTGATGATGAGGACTTGGTGAGCTTGGCTCTCCTTGGGCTTCTGAAGAGTTGGCACTCCTATCAGGACTCTGTCAATGGTCGGGAGAAATTTCCAGGATGGGAGCGACTTTGGTCGGATCTTGTGCAAGAGGAGATAAGGCGGAGTACCAGGGACGGGTCTTCATCAAAGAACTCTGATGAAGAGAATTGCGCTTTGGCTGCCAAAGCAAAGAAGGGGAAGAGAAAGAAAGCTTCTCAATCCGGTGCGAAAGGCAAGAAGCAGGACATGTCCAAGGTGAAGTGCTTTCACTGTCACCAACACGGACATTACGCCACTAATTGTCCACAGAAGAAGAAAAATAATCAGGCTACTAGATCTGCAGCTGGAGAGGCCTTAGCCTCGCAGTTTGAGTTGGATTTTTCGCTGATCGCATGCTTGGTTTCAAGTGTGATGGGTTCAATGTGGTTTCTTGACAGTGGTGCGTCTTTTCACATGACAGGAGATCGAGATTTGTTTACTGATCTGGATGAGAAAGATCTTGGAGTGCACATCGAGATGGGCGATGATGGTAGATACAGTGCGACCGGTATCGATACCATTTCCTTTGAGAGGGAGTCTGGTAAACCCTTCGTATTGAAGGAAGTGATGCATGTTCCAGGATTGAAGAAGAATCTTATCTATGTGGCGATGTTAGAAGACAAGGGATATGATGTTGTCTTTAGCGAGGGAAAGGCTTTCCTGCGCAGTAAGGCAACTGGTGAGACCCGGAGGATAGGGGTTCGAGTTAAGAACCTTTATAAATTGCAGGTAGATGGCTGTGCAGCAATGGCATGCAAGGCAGAAGGAGTGGTGAGCCGGGATGATGGCGAGTTGTGGCACCAGAGATTGGGCCACCTTCACCATGGAGCTTTGAAGATACTGCAGCAGATTTCTACTGGGCTTCCTAAGGGTACTCTTGCGCAGTCAGATCAATGCAAGGGATGTACCTTGGGAAAATTTGTGAAAGCCACCTTTCACGAGAAGGATAGTCGCGCCACGATGATCCTTGAGAGAATTCACACAGACGTGTGTGGACCTTTCTCAGTAGCTTCGACAGCAAAGCACAGGTATTATGTGATATTTGTTGATGATTTTTCTCGTAAGTGTTGGATCTTCTTCATGCAGAAGAAGAGCGAGACATACTCAAAGTTATATGAGTTCAAGGCACTGGTTGAGAAAGAATCGGGGAAGCAGGTGAAGGCTCTTAGGAGCGACAATGGTGGTGAATTCATCTCTGGCGAATTCAAGGACTTTTTTAGTGCAGAAGGAATTCGAAGAGAGCTCATAGCACCTCATAACCCACAACAGAATGGGGTTGCTAAGCGGAAGAACAGAACGATCGTGGGTGCTGCACGGGCGATGTTGCATGATCAGGGCCTACCCATTCACTTGTGGGCGGAGGCATGCAATACTGCAGTATATGTGCAGAACCGTTGTCCTCACAGGATACTTGGCATGAGTACACCCAAGGAGGCATTTTCTGGTAAGAGGCCTGATATTTCCCATTTGAGGATTTTTGGTTCACCTGTTTACATTCATGTGACTAAGGATGCCAGGAAGATTAGGGCATTGCGAGAGGTTGGGTATAACGTAGGGTACCTTTCGTACACCCCACAACTATCGTGTGTATTTTCCAGATAGTCGCAAGACTGTTGTGTGACCGGATATCAAATTTCATGAGGAGAAAGCCATGAAGTGTTCGCTTGAGAGGGAGACACACTTGCATGCAGATGAGGAGCTATTAGTTCCTAAGGATGAGTCTCTGGTGGATCAGCCACAAGATGAGGTTCATGGAGTGGAAGAGACCACTCATGCAGCGCCAACCATCAAAGGGCGCAAGCGCACTACAGAAGCTGAGCGACTGGCTCAAGATGCAGAGAAGGTTGTAGGAGAACCTACATCACAGCAGAGACAGAGACAGTCACCTGACCGGTATACTGGATACATGGCTCTTGTGAGCAAGTGTATCATGACAGAGCCATCCTCTTTCGAGGAAGCTATGGAGGATCCCGCATGGGTAGATGCCATGGTGGAAGAGTATGATTCGATTGTCAGAAACAGTGCATGAAGAGGTGTGCCGAAAGAGATAGGAAATCGTTAATTGGGTTCGAGAGATGGATCTACAAAGTTAAGTGACGGTCGCGGGGTGTGGAGAAGTACAAGGCAAGATTTTTTGCCGAGGCTTTTCCTGATTGAGGGATCTGTTATGGAGACCTTTGCACCGATCGCAAGGTATTCTTCCATACGGACGATTCTTTCTCTCTCAGTGTAGATGGGGTGGCACATTCATCAGATGGATGTGAAGACTGCGTTCCTCAATGGAGTCATTGAGGAGGAGGTGTACATAGAGCAGCCCGAAGGTTTCGAGATCTTCAGCAGTGAGTCGCATGTGTGCAGGCTCAAGAGAGTGTTGTATGGGTTGAAACAAGCACCTCGTGCTTGGTACACACGGATAAACAGTTATTTCACCAGACTTGGATTCTCCAAGAGTGAGGCGGATCCTAACCTATACCAGATTGTGGTGGAGGGTAAGTTGTTGATCATTGTACTTTATGTAGATGATTTGATTTTGACAGGTGATGAGCTGTTGATACTCTCATGCAATGATGATCTTGCAAAAGAGTTTGAGATGAAGGACTTGGGCCTCCTTCATTATTTCCTGGGATTGGAAATTTGTGGGCGTAGTGAGCTTGGCATCTTCTCAGAAAGTATGGAGATTCTGGAGAGGTTCAACATGCAAGGCTGCAAGCCTGTTGACACTCCTCTTCCTGGTGGTTGGAGGAAGGAGGATGCTACTTGAGCGGAGGTAGTGGATGCCACTGTCTATCGACAGTTGGTGGGGTCGCTTATGTATCTGGTCAATACACGACCCGATATATGCTATGCTGTTAACCAGCTTTTGAAAGCTATGGTTAAGCCTACCAAGCTCTTCTGGAAGGCAGGCAAGCATGTATTGCGTTATCTTAGTGGCACATCGGGATATGGTCTATGGTACAGGCAATTCGGATGAGGTGAAGTAGGTGGTTTCACGGATGCGGTTAGGCGGGAACCCAACGGAAAAAAATAGCACATCTGGAGGATTTTCAGTATCGGGTCGACAACGATTTCTTGGTACAGCGAAGCCGAGAGATCCGTGGCACTCGGTTCGACGGGCGGAAGTATATGGCGATTTTGGTTGCATGCGGGGCTATGGATGAGGAAGACCTTGGTCGGGTTGTTCAGTTCACACTTAGATCCTACTGTGATTTATTATGATAGTAAGAGTTGCATTAAACTCTCGGTTAATCCGGTATTTCATGATAGATCTAAACACATTGACATCCGGTATCATCATATCAGAGATTGTGTGCAGCGGAAGATCATGTTACTTTCATACATTCCCACGGAGGATCAGGATGCTGATATCTTGACGAAGGTGCTCACCAGGAGCAAATTCGAATACCACAGGGGCAGGATAGGGGTTGCAGATAATACTTATCTTGTTGAGAGGGAGTGTTGAGATTGCAACAAGATGATGAGCTTAGTGGAAAGAAGTCGCCTTCACTAAGTGGGCCCGCAGGCTATTTTTGGCGCAAAGTCTATTTTTAGACTATGTCTATTTTTAGACATGTCGATCATATTCTATGAGTTGCAGGATGCTATTTGTGTATGGTTGGTCAAGTTGGAAAAATAGATGGATTTCTATTTTTAGACATATTGGGCGGAATCTATTTTTAGATTGCCAGTCTAAAAATAGATATGTCGAATATTATTAGCTCTTAATAATATTTAGACTCTAAACAGTATCTTATTCTCTTGGAGCACTTCATTTAAGTGCACAGATGTGGCATAGGATTTGACAGAAGGAATTACGCTATTCCTGAGGGTTAAGTGGAGCTATTGCATGGATGCTTCAGTTAGAACTCATGTGACAGAGTTTGGTGGAGTTGATTGAGGAAGTTAGTGGAGTTGTATTCAGTTTAACTAATCTAAACATAGTTGAGCTATTTGTATTCAATTTAACTAATTGATACAATTAGTGAGAGTGGTGTGAATTAATTATTAATTAATTCACTAATTATAAACTCATTAATCAAATAAAGAATGCATCAGTTAACTTCAGTGCATGGATAGTTTCAGTGGAGACCAGTGCAGAGATAGGTGAAAGAGCAGGTTAACTATCAGTTGTGACTATACAGTTGCTATTTGCAACACACAGATAGGTGGAGAAGCCCATGAGGATTGCGCAGTTCAAGCTAGGTGGTTTATCTATTTAATGAAGCCATCCCATAGCATTAATTACGCAATAGAGGTTGGCTATCAAGTGGCAAAAGATTGGAGCATGTGTTTTGCTAGATCTAGCTTGATAGTGTGTAGCAATTGAGGGTGTGCATGAGAGCTTGTGAGGAGCTTTTGTACTATGATTGTTACATGATCTCCATGACATATAATATACAAATAGTTGGGGTTTTCAGCTTTAAGCTTTCCCATTAAATATTGTGTTCATATGTGTGATTGTTTATGGTTTTAATGTGTGCATGTAATTGTTTTTATTTCTACATGTAATGATCAATGGTAGAAGAGATTCTGTATTGTGCATGAAGCTAAAATAGTGTGTGATCAGGAGAATCTCGGTGAATAATATATCAGTTATTCAAATTTCTACACCTAAAACTAGCAACTTCACAAACCCTAGCGAGACAAGAGAACAAGTTTCCTTGAAAAATCTTGTCTGCTACTTCCTCTTCTTCGTCCTCCGAACTACTCTTCTTCTCCTTCGCTATTGCAGATTGAACTTCATTTTTGATGAGTGACCAAATGATTCAAATTTCTCTCTATATATCCTTTCTTGTGGGTCGAATCCCTCCTTTTAGGCCGACTTTATCTGCTCCTTGGGTTGACTTGGTATTTGGATTATCCATGGATTTTTCTTGATAAAATAAATATTTTTATTCTTTATAATGAGTCCAAATGGGACTATGACACATGACCAATATTATTCTTTATCCTAGAAAGACCTAGAATACCTAAAAGCACGAAGAATATGCTTTTGACTTAAAATTGATTATGAAACCCATACTCCAAAAATAAAACAAAATTTCTCTTTCTTTCACTTTATTTATTTATAAAGAATATACAATGTATTGATTACAATTACATCATAATGAAGACCAAACCTTGTTACATTTTTCAACACTCCCTCTTAACTGGGGAGTTATTCATGGTACACCGAATCTCAATCTTTGAAGCATTCTCATAAGATAAGCCATCTTTTTGTCAAGCATATTTATCATAACCAACACTATACCTGAAGGACTTAACTGGACAAGCTCATCTTTAATCATGAGCATTATGTTGGGAGGATTTACGTGAGTTGTCACACTACCTCTCAAGGTACATACCCCATCCATATGTCTACAACGTATGTATTTTTAGGAATATTCTTATCTTGGAGTCCCAAACTTGGATCCTCAAAGAATATTGATCCTCTTCGAATAATCTTATCTTCAATGCCCTACCTCACCCTCAAAGAGCATTGGTCATCAACTTCTTTTCCTAGATTCTCCAATCCATAATACATTCCAATCTATATGCTTATCCAATACTCTAGACTCCCTTATTTCGTTATGGCCTTCACTAAGACTTACAACTTTTAGTCCTATTCTAGTGCCTGACCCATAAAGACAATGATCCATGTTGATATTGGTGGCCAACCGCCTATTCCCCTTGGACCCCCACCATTATTTCTTTTGGTTTTTCAATTTCCTTAATTGTAGCACAATTTAATATTTTTGGAAGTTTTTTCGTGTCTTGAACTTCCCAAGCCATTTCGAGGCCCTAAATGACATTTGTAGTTGAAACTTGTTGTCCTCAGATAGATATTTCTAACAAGGTATTTTTCACGTCAATCATAGATTGTATGCCAAAGTTACGACCCTCAGAAGTTGATGTACCAATTTACCCCAACAGGGCCCACAATTTTGGTGCTTCATCTCCTAGGGTTAGGTTTTTGGATGTTTAGGGTTATCTATTGTTTCTAAATAATAAACAGGTATTTGAGCCTCATTCTAACACAATTTAGAGGCATGTAGTCACCACATATCTTCTCAAAGATAAGCTACCATCGGACACTCTTCTCAGAGATAAGCTACCATTGCATGAGCTTGTTTATTTCCTTTTTTTTTCTATAAGCATATTTTAGCTCTTTGATATTAATGAAATGAAGTGTTATTTGTGCTACATCTTTGTATTTATGGTTATATCTGTATTATGTTTCATTCATGTTTAAGTTTGTATTGGTGGTATTAGAGCGGTCTGCTCTTTCTCTGTTTTTATTTGCATGTCCCCAACGAGGTAAGGGTATAAGGAATTAGGGCTCGAACTAGTTGAACCTTTGCAATAAAAACCTCGCAAACACTGATGGCCTCCCATGGTGGAAGAAAATAAAGATGAGGGAGCAGGAGATGCTTTCAAAATATTGCTCGAAGAAGCCCTCAAGCAACAGAGGAATGCGATGATGAACAAAATTTCCTATATCCTTCGACGGATGCCCACAGGAAACACATCTTCATCCGATAGTCACTCTAGAAGCGCCACTCCCTTTAAGGCACAAGTCAACTTTTACATTCCCATATTTGAAGAAGAGATAGATGTAGACACCGAAGATAGATGGTTAAATATGTTGGAAGGATATTTTTCAGTTCATGATTTTTTCAATAGGGAAAAGATTACTTTTGCGCTCCTCAAAACTGCCCCCTATGTCAAGGACTAGTGGGAAACCTACTACGAACACAGGGATGAGAGAGAAACCTCATTGTGTTTAGCCAAACCCACTTGGAATTATTTCCGAGATGCCATAAAGGAACAATATTACCATGTGGGGAGCTAGAAAAACAAGTACATACAATGGAAAATGCTGCGACAACAAAGGGATCAAGAAGCGCATGATTTGACGAATTTGTTCCATACCCTGTGCACAAATTTGGGTATAAAAGATTCATAGAAAAATTTGGTGCTCAAGTACCAAAGTTGTTTGCACAAATACATTTAAGAGGAAATGGAGTTCCTTAGCATCTCCTTGCTTGGTGCATCATACAGACATGCTTCCAAGATTAAGAAGAAATTTAAGCAGAAGAAGCGAGACTTTGGATCTACGAATACGAAGCAAGGGAAAGACACCTCCGAACCAAAAAACAAAGGAAAAATCCATGGTGGGGCGACCTGGGACAACTCACCGAAGATGCAAGAAAATAAAAACACCCCAAAGAAAAATAAAGACATAAGAAAGTGGTGTGAGTTCCATAAGATCCCCACTCACAACACAAGTGAGTGTTGGAACAAGCAGTCATTGGTGGCTGAGCTAAAGGCTTCTGAATTAGATGCATGTTCCAACTTTGAGTCAGAACCTGACAATGGGAATGAAAAAGGGAAGAAAATTGTTGATGTGGAGACTAGTCCCACTGTTTCCACCACCAAGATATAGAAGTATGAGCCCAAAGATCTAGAGGATGAGGAGCGACTCTTCCATTCCTAGGTGTGGGTGAAGGGTTCTCCGATGCAGTTCAATGTCGACAACAGGAGCCAAAATAACCTCATTTTAGTAGAGGTTGTGAAGAAACTGGGCTTATCGACCATAGAACACCCACATCCATACACCATCATGTGGATTCACCAAGAACGAGATCTCTGTGTCAGCCAGCATTGTCGCCTTCACTACAACATCAATCCAATGTTCACAAATGAGGTATTTTATGATACTTCTCCTCTTGAAGTTTGTGATGTATTATTATGCCAAACATACTTGTGGAAGCAACATGTTGTGTATGAGTCTAGGCCTCACATTGTTATTATGAATTTTGGCAATGAGTGTTGGAAATGCTGAGAAGGCGGGGGGGTGAATCAATATTTCTTTTCAATTGTTACCTTTCTAGTTAAGATCACTTAGATAAACACAACATGAAAAATAAAAATAAATACTTTTATTAGTCACATATAACGAGGAATTCAATCTTCTTCTTTAAAATAAATGCAATACAATAATGTGTAGGGCTCCAATCCTAGATGAAGAAACCAATCTCTAATACACCAGGATCCAACCTATACTTTTCCAAGCACTGACTTGGTTTTCAGGAGGCTCCAACCTCTAGGAATCCAACCTTGTCACTATGAGGCACCAACCTCTAGGGCTCCAACCCTATCTCTGGTACATGCTCCAACTTGGTATTCTTGAGGACTCCTATCCTCTAGGGCTCCACCCCACGACTTCAATTATTCAAGATAGATTCAATGGTTCTTCAAGGCTCCCAACATATTCTGCAATAGGCCCTGACAATATCTACACCTTCAACACTTCCCTCAAATGATCTCCAAGGAAGTCAACTCATCAATGAAAATTTTTTCTTCTCATGAAGGTGTCACCACTGCTCTTCATGTTACCCAAACTAAATCTCCAAGGTCACCTCATGATGACATCAACAATGCATCATGGTCTCCAAGGATCTCCAAGATTAGGTAAGGCTTCTCAACAAGATGTCTTTAATAGGATGCACCAAATGAATGTTTAATCAATACTCCAAAAAGGTCTTCCAAAGATATCTTCAAGATGTGTCTTCAATATGCTTCAACATATCTTCCAAAAATTGTTTTAACTATGTTTCTTCAACAATTATTTCCAAGTACCGAAGGTTGTCTTATTTAAGATGTAAAAAATGTTTACTTCAAAAAATTCCCCATTTCTCACAAGAAATATGCTCTAACTGTTCCAACCAAAACTTCCCTCAAAACTGTTCCTTTCAAAAATGGTTTCACCCAACACTCCTTATTCCTCCATAGGTGACTGGGCCTAAAATCCAAGCCTCCAAGGTGTTACAAGTCTGAGCTTCAAAGGGACTCTTGTAGGTTTGAGCTTAAGATATGTCTGTTCTTCAAAGTAGCACCAATTTCGAGACTTGAGTGATGATCCAAGCAAGTGACTGTAGCTCAAAGGTCCGAGGTATAATCTGATTAATATCCCTAACATAATCCTTCACCCAAGTTCACTGCAATGACAACAATCCTCTATAATGGTTGTTGTTATGCGCTGGCACCTTTGATCCCATTGCTCAATAGACATGATTCTTGTTGTTATATGTTCGAGCTAAACAAAACATCCACAACACCATAGGTCTCCAAACTGTTGATTGGTTCTAGTCCGAGCTTAAGGTCCAAGGATGCTGTCAACACGTCTGTAATTGGTGATTTTTCCTTCCACAAGTCCATTGACCCAAAAACCAACAAATTAACTACATATTTAAGCTCCTTCAGTCAAGGTGAACCACAAATACTATCTACTATAGATCTAAGGCACAAATATGAGCATTCAATGATAGATATGAGCTCCAGAAATAACCTTTCACAAGGATATAATCCAAGTTAAAATATAGGTGACTGTTTGTTGTATTTTTACTAATCTGAGCTTAAAAAGAGACTGTCCCTCCTCACATGTTTGATCCCTATCGTCAGATAGAAATATGAGGTGCAAAATTCACTCGTTCGAGTTCTCGACTTGACTGTCCCGAACCCTCCACAAGTGGCTATTATAGTTTTTCTGTAGCCATAGGTATTTAACCCAACAAAAATATTAAAACAAAAATGACCCAAAATTAAGCTTCTAATAAAAATTCTTTGTTTTTCATCGAAATTTGATGGTTGAATGACAAGTTTAGACGTCATTTTTCTGTAGGTCTGTCTTTCCACAATATTCTGATCTAAGCTCCTTGTTTCAAGCTTGAAAGATAACTCAACAACGAATCAAACCCAAACAATAAATTTCTATCTCCTCTCGGCCTATTTTCTTGCTTCTGTTGTTCTTCTCTAAAATCTTGACCGAAATTCATTGTCAAATTGAGGAGACATAAACCTTATTTATACATGTTTTTACCGTAAATGAAAAGACGCGTCCCTTGGAGGAGGATTTGAATTGGTCATGCTGGCTCATGTTAGCTAGCCTAAAAAATGAATTATTCTAACTTGTAAATTCATTTTCTCTCAGCCTATGAGGAGTTAGGGGGCGTGTACTAGCTCGTTAGAAAGAGAAAAATATCCTCTACAAGCTGGTGTTAATTTAATCATTCAATGAGGTCATTTTTCCACCAATAAAATTACATTTGTGAAACTTTCATCATTATTTAATTTATGGCAGCCTTTAGGATTTTATGTTTTGGATAGTGTTTTAGGGCTTCTTTACTTGTGTTCTTCAATAGGATTAGGAAATCCTTAGGGAATCATCATTTATCAAGGTATTTAGGGATTAGGGCACCCTATTTTCCAATCAAAATTTGTTCATGCATCATTAGATCAGGGATATATAGCTAGGTAATTTGCATCATCTCATGCTTAAAAGTTTCTCCTAGTGTTTTCATGAGGTTAGGGCAACACAGGTTATTCATGTATCACAAGAATATTTTCCATATAAAATAATTCCATATTGACATCAATGAAAAATTTGAACAATAGTATCCCCCTTTGTCATTGATGGAAATATTATTTCCCTTTCAACAATTTCTCCCCTTTGACATCAATGGAAAATGGGGTGCCCAAGTACTGACGCTAACAAGCTGCTTCTCTTCATCATATTTTCTTCATAAATGAAGGTCTTCATATAAATGTTGCTCCCCCTTTCATGGTGCTCTTGATTCAATGAAATTTCTCCCCCTAAGCCTTTGCATGCCTTCATGGAAATGGATGAGGTAGATGATCAACCGACTCCCTCTGTCTGTATAAACTCCTCTAGCTCTTCTTTTTGCTTTGGACAAGAAATATTGTTGCCTTGTGATCAATTGGGAGGCATCTTCAACAATGGTCCATTAGACGAGTAAAGGATTATGTTATTCAATAGAGTTTCTCCCGAGAGATGATCTATCAAAATATGATTGTCCATGTGTGACTCATCAAGGGTTTTATAGGGCTCTTCTCGGATAGCTTCTGCAATAATTGTTAAGAGTCATAAGCTCCCCCTAACAATATGCATGGTCTCCTTCTTGGCAGAATTTCATCACAAAAACTTGGAATATCATATCTTCCAAAGATGCATTCATCAAATCAACAACATGTGTTGTTGTCTTGAGTGTTCAAGAGACTTTCAGATCCAATTTGGTTCCTTCTCCATAATTGTGTAACTTTATTTTCTGGCCTGGTAGTCATGGTTTTAGGTTGTTTAGGGATCCAAGTCAAGCTACACTTACGAGCCATATGTCCAATGTTATGACATTTGAAGCACTCCATATTTTTCATGAATGAGTAATCATGAATTATTCTTGCAAATTTTATTCTAGGGAGTTGATGGGGACCATTATATTTTCCCTTGTGGTATGTCCTACAATCCTTTTCCATGTGCCCAAAATTTGTAGAAGAATAGAAATAACCAAATAATATACTTTGGTACCTCAAAGATGGAGATTGCCTCGATATACTTCTAAAGTATTTTTGCCTTGGGATTCTTTGTTGATATCCATTGTCTCTCGCATCCTTGATAGCTTCTCCAAAGTATTTCCTTGATGTACTTCTAAGGTCATTTTCCCTTAAATTCCTTTGGTCAAAATTATCTCTTTTTGCATTCTTGACACCATCTGCATATCTTCTGGAAGGAGGGTTTATCCCAATTTCCTATTAACTCTTCTCTAGGCTTCTCCACATCCTTGTTGTTTGAAGCATTAGGGTTTGCATCATTCTTGCTTGAGGGTTCACCTGCATAGCCAAGACCTGATTTATCAAGAAGAAACATATGATGACTTAGGATGTCATCTAGGGTTTGAGAGCTCTTGAGACCCTTGTTTAGATGATAAACTTATTTCCTTAGGAGATCAATTTCTTCTTTCATCATCTTGTATTCTTCATCCTTCTTTGTTATACTGATCTCCATTTATTCCTTTATCCTTGAAGTTTCACATGTTTCAACCTTGAGAGAGGTTATATAGTCATCCTTTTCTTCTAGTTGGAATATCATGGCATTTCTTTCCTTTTTTGCTTCATCAAATTGTACTTCCAAGAGATTCAAAACTTCCATCACTTTTTCAACTCCTTGTGCTTGTTTCTTTGCTTCTTCTAGTTGAGATTTAAGGGAGGAGACCTATTCCTTGAATTGACCAATTTTCACTTCAAGTTTGTTCAAGTCCTTGTGTCTTTGTTCAAAATGGCTTAAAATCCCTTTTCTTTGCTTTATCCAATTGATTTGTCATGGATATGACTTCTTCATGATTCATTTTCTTGTTTTGATGAAATTCCTCCTTAATCTTGGCGATATCCTCATATCTTCCTTGTACTTGGAGATTGAATAGGTTAAATTACTTCCTTGTCTTTTCAAGGTCATGGTAACCATCTTGTGATTGCTTCTTGAGATCCTCGATTTCCTTTTTCAAACTGCTTATCTCTTTTAGGGAAGCTACAAGTTTTACAATGAGATCTTCTTGGAGGTCTTCATTTTCTTCATATTTTAGGTCTTCCTTGGCATTAGTATCTTCATTCTTGTTTTCATCTTCCTTAATAGGTTCTGGATTTCCTTCTTACTTTCCATCATATTCTTGATTAGAGTTAATTTCCAATGCTCCTTTTGAGTGAAGACCTTGAAGTTTATCTCACATAACTTTTGCCGATGAACATTTTCCCACTTTGGCCTTTATAGCATCTGGTATCCCACTCAAGATTGCCTTCACTGCTTTTGCATTATATTCCTTGGATTCTTCTTCCATCGTTCTTTCAGTAATCACTGATTACTAGACTTAAAAACCTTGAGCCATTAAGAAATTCTTCATTCTTTCCTTCCATATTTAAAAGTTTCCATTGAACATTGGAGCTTTCCCAATTTGATTATCTTTTGTTTTCATGGTTGAAGAAGAGACATCTTTAGAAGGATTGGAGGCTTTATTCCTTGGATTTTCCATTTGTGTTCCAAGGATCTACCTTCAAGTCATTAGGATTATGAGTGAAGAAGGGGGGCGGGGGTGAATCAATATTTATTTTAAATTGTTACTTTACCAGTTAAGATTGCTTAGATAAACACAAAATGAACAATAAGAATAAATATTTTTATTAGATAAATATAACGAGGACTTCAATCCTATTATTTACAAAAAATGAAATACAATAATGTGTAGGGCTACAACCCTAGATGAAGACACTAATCTCCAATCCACTAGGCTCCAACCTGTACTTTTCCAAGCACTGACTTGGAATTCACGAGGCTCCAACCTCTAGGGCTCAAACCTTCTCACTATGAGGCACCAAGCTCTAGGGCTCCAACCCTATCTTTGGTACACACTCCAACTTGGTATTATTGAGGACTCCTATCCTCTAGGGCTCCAACCCACGACTTCGATTCTTCAATATAGATTCAATGGTTCTTCAAGGCTTCCAATATCTTTTGCAATAGGCCCTGAAAATATCTACACCTTCAGAACTGCCCTCAAACGATATCCAAGGCATTCAACTCATCAATGAAAACTTTTTCTTCTCATGAAGGTGTCACCACTACTCTTCATGTTACCAAAACTAAATCTCCAAGGTCACCTCATGATGACATCATAAATGCATCATTGTATCCAAGTATCTCCAAGATCAACCAAGGCTTCTAAAAAATATGTCTTCAATAGGCCGCACCAAATGAAGGTCTAATCAATACTTCAAAAATGTTTTCCAAATATGCCTTCAAGAGGTTTCTTCAAGATGCTTCAACAAATCTTCCAAAAACCATTTTAACTATGTTTCTTCAACAACACTTTCCAGGTACCAAAGGTTGTCTTATTTAAGATGTATCATTGTTTACTTCAACAGATGCCCAATAGCTCACTAGAAATATGCTCTAACTGTGCCAACCAAAACTTCCCTCAAAATTTTTCCTTTCAAAAATGGTTTCACCCAAAAATCCTTATTCCTCCAGAGGTGACTGAACCTAAAATCCAAGCCTCTAAGGTGTTATGGGTCCGATCTTCAAAGGGATTCTTGCAGGTCTGAGCTTAAGAGATAAATTTTCTTCAAAGTGGCACCAAGTTTGAGACTTGAGTGATGATCCAAGAAAGTGACTGTAACTCAAAGTGCTGATGTATAATCTGATTAATATCCCTCACATGTGGCTTCACCCAAGTTCACCGCAATGACAACTGTATTCTATAATGGTTGTTGTTCTGAGCTGTCACCTTTTATCCCACTGCTTAATAGATCCGAGTCTTATTGTTATATGTTCAAACTAAAAAAAACATCCACAACACCACAGGTCTCCAAACTGTTGATTGGTTCTAGTCCAAGCTTGAGGTCCAAGAAGACTGTTAACAAGTCTGCAACTGGTGATTGTTCCTTCCACAAGTCCAGTACCAAAAAACTAACAGATTGACCACATCTTCAAGCTCCTTCAGTCAAGGTGAACCACAAAGACTGTCTACTATATATCTGAGGCACAAATCTAAGCCTTCAATAACAGATCTGAGCTCCAGAAATAACCTTTCACAAGGTTGCAATCTGAGGTCAAATATAGGTGATTGTTTGCTATCATTTTACTGAACCGAGCTTAAAAAGGGACTATCCCTCCTCACATGTTTGAGCCCTATCCTTAGCTAGCAATCCAAGGTACAATCTTCATTGGTCCTAGTTTTGGACTTGACTATCCTGAACCCTTCACATGTGGCTGTTATATTTTTGTTGTAGCCCTAGGTCTTTAACCCAACAAAAATCTTAAAACAAAATTGACCCAAACTTAAGCTTCTAATCCAAATTCTGTGCTTTTCACCAAAATTTGATGGTTTAATGATGAGTTTATACGTCATTGTTATGTATGTATGTCTTTCCACAAGATTCCGATCTGAGCTCCTTGTTTCAAGCTTCAAAGATAACTCAACAATGAATCATCCACAAATAATAAATTTCTATATCCTCTTAGCCTCTTTTCTTGCTTATGTTGTTCTTCTCTGAAACGTTGACCAAAATTCATTGTCAAATTAAGGAGAACGAAACCTTATTTATACATGTTTTGACCATAAATGAAAAGACGTGTCCCTTGGAGGAGGATCCAACTCGGTCATGTTGGCTCATGTCAACTAGCCTAAAGAAATGAATTATTCTAACTTTTAAATTCATTTTATCTCAACATATGAGGAGTTAGAGGGCGTATAATAGCTCATTAGAAAGGGAAAAATATCCTCTACAAGAGGGTGTTAATTTCATCCTTCAATGAGGTCGTTTTCCACCAATAAAATTACATTTGTGAAATAATAGTTTGAAGGTTTTTGTGGTGTGAGTTTTAAGCTAGGGAATTAAGAATTTCCACAGTATCCATTTTTACGTCTATGTTTCGAGTCTAAACCAAGACCCATCAGTAGGACAAAACATGCCAAAAAGAGAGGAGGATTGATGAAATAAATACAAGATGGAGTGAAAAGGAGGGAAGAGGAGAAAGCAAGGGCCGACCAGCAAATGCCAAGGAATCAAAAAATATTAATATAGTTTATTTAATGAAAAATTATTTATATTTAAAGTATTATTAATTATGTTTAATTAATTAATATTAAGGACCATTAATTGAGTTATTATTGAAAATATTTTAATAGAATGTAATTCCATGGTTAAGAAAGGTTTTCTTTGGCCTTATTATAATGATAATGAATAATTTTTAATATTATAACGAGGGTTGATAATTTATAAAAGAGGATAATGTTTGAAAATTATGATTAATAAATAAATTATGATATATATTAAAATTAATGCTCTAAAATGATGATTAATACTATAAATTAATGATGAATATTATATTTCAATGATTAATATTTATAAATTATGTTTAATATGCAAATATTACTATTATTACTAATATTAATTATAATATTAATTAGTAATAGTTAACTATTACTAATAATATTTATTAATTAATATTAATAATAAAGCTATATATTATTATTCTTATTATCAAGTTAGATAAATAGTATAGGCTTAATGTGCGAGTTAATTTAGGGGATTTATTTTAGAATAACAAAACAGGGGCCAAAGTAGGGGGTTTTTAACTAAGCAATGGTGAAGAAGGAAGCTAGGTGAGATGGAGGGGTGACATGAGGTATCTAGAGGGGTTATTAATGCATAGAGAGGAGGAGGAGAAGGGGGGAGAAAGAAGGTTCGATGCAGAAGTCTGAGGACATAATATGGGGGGGAAGAGAACAGAGTAGAGGGGCTTGGGGTTGAAATTTGTGAAACTGTCATCATTATTTCATTTATGGTAGCCTTTAGGATTTTATGTTTTGGATAGTGTTTTAGGGCTTCTTTGCTTGTGTTCTTCATTAGGATTAGGGAATCCTTAGGGAATCATCATTTATCAAGGTAATTATGGATTAGGGAATCCTATATTCCAATCAACATTTATTCATGCACCATTAGATTAGGGATGTATAGTTAGGGAATTTGCATTATCTCATGCTTAGGGGTTTCTCCAAGGGTTTTCATCAGGCTAGAGAAACAAGGGCTATTCATGTATCACACGAATATTTTCCATCTCCAATAATGCCATATTGACATGAATGCCAACTTTGACCAGCAATAAGTGTACAAGATACTGGAGGTAGCACCGCGTACAACCATCTCTCTGATCACTAATAAGAATTTCAGTAAGATCATTTCCCAGACTGGGAAATTTTTTTTCCTTATGATTCGATGTCAGGGAAAGATGAATATTATGGCCACAAACTCCAAATAGGGCTCCCCCACGCGACAAGAACAAATGGACTATGGCATGGAGGAGTACATGGACATATTTACCTTACCCACATGGGTACCTCTACACTGTCAGGTCAAGCACTCCATTGAAATGACCTCAAGCGCGCCGTTACCCAATGGACCGATATATTCGCACTCTATTCTAGAGAATGATGAAATCAGGAGGGAAATTTAGGAGATTTTCTAGAAAGGGAACATCAGGCCAAGTTCATCACCCAGTGGGAGTCTGATCATGTTGGTAAAAAAAAATGACGACACCTGCAGACTCTGTATTGACTATCGGGCGCTGAACAAGATCATTGTCTAGAAGAGGTATCTAATACCGCAAATTGATGACCTTATGTACCAACACACGGTGTCCAAATATTTCTGCAATATTGACTTGAAGTCTAACTATCAATAGGTACCAATCGAACCCTCCGATGTGTGGACGACTACCTTCAAATCCAAAGAGGGAATTTTCAAATGGCTGGTCATGCCTTTTGGGTTTATGAATTCCCCCACAACCTTCATGAGGCTGATGGTCGATATCTTGCGAACCTTCAACAACTCATTCATGGTGGTGTAGTTTGATGACATCCTGATCTTCAACTAGAGTTGGGAAGATCACCTCCACCATATTCGTCAGGTCCTCCAAACCCTCAAATAACACAAGTTGTGTGCCAGTTTGGAGAAATAAACTTTTGGTATGTCCTAGGTTCAATATCTGGGGTACATCATTGATGAGAGGGGTGTGCATGTGGATCCAACCAAGATATAATTCATTCGGGATTGGCTAGCCCCAATCACTCTAATAGAGCTCCACAACTTCTGGGTTTTGTCAACTTCTACTGCAAGTTCGTGTTGGGATTATCTCATATCACTTGGCCTTTGATTCAAGTCACCAAGGGAGGAGCGAAAGCAAAGTTCTTTTGGTCCGAATCCCAAAAAAAATAATTTGCTGAGTTGAAGCATCACCTCTGCTCTGCACCAGTTCTCACATTACTAGACCTGGAACAACCATTTGAGATTGAGACAGATGCCTCCGACTATGTGATTGGTGCAGTCCTTACCCAACAGGGGCATTTGGTGGCATATCACAGTGATACACTTTCAAACACAATCCGAAAGTATCCCACCTATGACAAGGAGATGTATTCCATTATGTATACCTATTGAAAATGGAGCATTACATTATGGGGAAGGGAATGGTCATCCACACAGACCACCAAACCCTGCAGTTCATACAGACACAAGGGAAGTTGTAGAACAACCTCCATTAGCAATGGTCCATATACCTACAAAAAATCCATTTGAAAATTAAGTACAAGAAGGGAAACACCAACAATGTTGCATACTTCCTTAGTTGACCGTTGGTCATGGCGATGGCCACTGTGCTCAAATATTATGGGCACAAGACTTCAAGGTGGCCGACTCTTTACAAGAGTGATCTAGAATTAGGAAACACATACCAGAAACTCCTGGAAGGAAAGAAAGTCCAAAATTATCACCTCTAGGATGCATTATTTGTCCACTTGGAACACTTATGTGTTCCTTCAAGTGAGCGTGCCAAGATGATTTGGGAGGTGCACTAAAGTCGGGTCGTTGGACATTTTGGGGTAGAGAAAATAGTGGTAGTACTACAAAAGTATTTTTATTGGCCAAACCTTCGACAGGATGTTCAGAAGTACATCAGATCCTGCACTGTCTACGCCATTTCCAAATCGACCATCAAGAAGCAAGGCATATATACTCCTCTGCCTACTCCTATTCGACCTTTGGAATCCATATCCATGGATTGCATGTCAGACCTTCCTTCTACTAAGCATGGCAACGACTATGTTTTTGTGGTCGTCGAAAAATTCTCTAAGATTACCATTCTGGCAGCTTGCAAGAAAAGTATCACAATAGAAGGCACTGCTAATCTATTATTTGAATGAGTGTGGGTACACTTTAGGATCCCACAGTAAATTAGCTCAAATTAGGACAATGGGTTCCTAAGTAAATTTTGGTCAAGTCTCTGGTCGATGCTGGATACCAAGCTCACTAAGTTCACGAATTTCCACCCCCAAACTGATGGCCAAACAAAGGTTGTGTTGTAGCCGCTACAACACCCTCCAAAATTCTGTTCTTTTCAAATTTTTGAGCCCCTAATATTGTGAATATAGAGTCAAGCCTGAGTCCATTTTTTCCTAAGTCGTTAAGTCGCAGAGCTTGTTAAGAATAACTCATTTGCGACCGTGCGACCTGGCGACCCCCAGGTCACCGGGTCACGAAGTTGCATGGTCGAAATTTGGATCAGATCATAATAATTGCGACCCGGCGACCTAGAGACCCCTCAGGTCACGAAGTTGCGAAGTTGCGGTTTCTTGAAATTAAACAATTGCGACCATGCAACCATGTGACCCCAGGTCGCGAGGTTGCAGAGTCGCAAGGTCGCACAACCCATGACCTCAGAAATTTTGCGACCTTACGACCCTCATTGATTTATCACACATGCGACCCCTTTATATATAGAAGGGTCGCATAGGTCGCATTTCACCTCTGTGAAGAAGAAGGAAAACGCTTCTGACAAGCCAACTGAAGCGCGCTTTTTTCGGGTAAGTTGCCTAATCCTCCTAATTTTTCTTCTTTCAACTGTCTGTTGCCCCCCTTTTTCCCTCACTTAGGCCTCTTAAATCCTAAACCCAACCTTTGTTCCTCCCATGAATCCTAGCTTGCCTCTCCCTCAGCTTGACATCCTTGTGTTCTTCCTTCAAACCATCCATGTTCCCCTTCTGAACTCTAGTGCGACCCGTGAATCCGCGACCTCGTGACTTGGCGACCTACGTTGCTAGGTCACATCGTGCGAATGAGTTCAAATCTGTGTGATCTCGCGACTTTGTGACCTTGCGACCTAGTCGCAAGTCACTGAGTCGCTAGGTCGTGCCCCCCCATGAAATAAAAGCATAGCGACCCTGCGACCCAGCGACTCAGCGACCCAGTCGCAAGTTTCCAGGTCACTAAGTTACCCCTTCGGTTAAAATGTACATCAGCGCGACTTAGCGACCCAGTGACTAGATCGCAAAGTCGCTAGGTCGCAAGCTTTCCCATCTCCTTGACTATTTTTTAGCATAGGTAGGGACAGTCAAAAAATTTATAAGTATGAAATATATATTATCATGGGATTTTTTTATGAAAATGCTAGGGAACGTAGAAGCTGAGTTAGAGTGTGTATCCATCTCGTCAGCCTCAAGTGACATGGGGGTACCGAGTCCCAGCTAAAAGAATAAAGCCCGAGATTGGGAATCTCGGAGGAAGGCTACATTTTCTCCTCCTACATATGGAGACTCGACTTGCATTTTTGGCGAGGGGAAAATGAAATTTACAGTACCGAGATATCTGAAATAATTCAAAAGGTCTGAGTTCCCAGAAGACCTCCCATACCGACAAGCATACATTTAGGTGAAGAGATCCAAGCTACACTGTGCGGGAGCCCACCCGCCAATATTTCCATGCGCGGAACTAATATAATGGATCCTACAAAGAATCAATCCCAAGGCCTAGGTTATTTGGGATCATACCGGGAAAGCATTCGCTAACTTGAGAGGACAAGACGCTGAAGTTTACTATGCACTTCCTGCCCAGGAGAAGACCTTCAGTCAAGAGTGGGCCACCACTCATGCAGTTCCCATGCCTAAGACCTTGAAAGGATGGTGGGAGGAACCAGAAAAGTTCCAGGTCAAGAAAGACTAGGAGTATCAGACAACAGGCCTCAGGAGGGTGTACAAACTCATGGCTGCAATGCTATGCAGGATGTATGGCCGCCTAGATGCGACCTTTTTCAGCAGCACTTGGGTCTCTCTGATGTACGCCATCACAGTGTATGGTACCCATTTCAATTGGGCCAACATAATAATGGTAGCCCTCAAATCAAACGTATCCGCGACACTAGCACTAGATGAAGGTGATGCATCAGAATTCTACATGACATCTTACCTCATGGACGCAGTATGTGCAAGGTGCCATTTTGAGGGGTGGTCACACAATTGGAACCCAGAAAATAGTGTCCCAATTCATAGAAAGCTAATGGTGTTCTGGGATTCCAGATACAAGCAAGACATGGAATCAATCGCACGCAACTTCATCCCAGCCCTCTACAGGAAATTAGTTGGGATAGATGCTCCATGTATGTCTTGGTGAGCAATGGAGACAATAACTCAAGTGGCCCTCTGGTTCCCTGACACCGATTGCACTTTCATCTGAGTGTTCGGGTCACTCAAGGTCCCTCATGCACTACCTCGGTTCGTGATTGATAAACTCCTCCTCCAAGAAACATGTTACCAGATGTCAGGAGGGTTTTCAAAAGTCCTAACCAAGGGCAAGAAAAAGCCATGGCCCGCTTTGCCCCTCACTATCGACGCATATACAGTGAAGGATTTTAGGGAAGTAGAAGCAGAAGTTGAGCAAGTAAGAGGGTCTTTTCTACCCCCTTTGGCCCATAGGACTTATGAGCCGGAGAGGATCATCCCCGCCCACTGCAAACGGGCCAAATTCAAATGGAGCTACCAGCACACTGACTACCTTGTTGAAGACAAGGTCAGGAATTGGTATAACAAAGATAGAAAGACTGCCCCAAAAGAGTCAACTAGTCCGGAAGGTCAAGATGATAAGGTTTTGGAGGAAAGGATTCATACACAAAGAGAAGCATCGTCATCCAAAACAAAAAAACCAAGGACTAGTGTAGGTCATAATCTTGCAGCCCAACAAGAAGCTGAGAAAAAAGAAAAGGAAGAGGAGGATAAAAGGAAGAAACAGATGAAGGAGGATGAGAGGAAAAAGCAAGCAGAAGAAGCCCGCTAGAAAAAAGAAGAACAATGGAAGAAAGAAGACTTAGACAAAGAAGAGTCTGAACGCAAGCTGAAGGAGGAACAAGACAAAGTTAAGGCTGAACACCAGCTGAAGCAAGAGCAAGAAAGAAGAGAAGCAGAGAAAAAAAGGAAAGAGGAAGAAGATAAAAGGTCAAGGGAGGGGTCCTCTAAGGAAGCTGAAAGCAGTAAAACATCCCCTCCTGAAGCAGAGATTCAAACAGAACTACCTCCCATCAAAATGCTACAGACAAGCCCTGTAACCACTACGCGTTTCGCTCTCTCGGAATTAGGTACTGCCGAGGGTCAAGAGGAGGAAGTATTTGATTTGATGAGGCTCACCTATGATCAATTCACACACAAGGTTAGGTAAGAGAAAAGGAGATTCTTAGCATGAAATCCTGCTACACCCCTCACGGCCACCACAAGGAAAGATATCATACTGGATACCAGAACCAATCCAGTTATGATCACATCGGCTGGCACTGCTTTCGCAGCAGCTACGGAGGAGAACGTAAGAAGAATGAGCAGGGAGATTCTGTCCTTACAAAATAGATTGCAAGCCTCTGAGCAAAATACATCTAGGTCATAATTGGAAAGGAAGGTGCTAGAGGAGGAGATATAGCAACTTTAGGTCAAGAAAGCCCCTCCTAGTGAAGTAGCACTCACCATTCAAGGAGAGCTAGTTACTTTGAAGGACACCATGAGGCAGGTGTACGAGCAGATGTTCACAATAAAACAAACTGTCGCGCCATTACTAAAAGCACAAGCTGAAACTAAGAAAAGAAACACACAGCTTAAGGAAGCTTCTAATGCTTTAGACAGAATACTAGAATGGTCGAACATGTATCCACAAGCTCCAGACACCTTGCCTAGAAAATATTGGATCAACGTCCAAAGTGAAAAAGTTCAGATCCGGATCAAGGTGCAATTAAAGGTAAACTGAACAAGGATTTGGATAAGGTAATGTCTGCATATGCGCATCTGATCAGCGACATCGACTCAATGGCCGAATTTCACCACTTTCCATCTCTGGGTACATTAAGCGAAGAGAAAACCTGGGAAAAAGTCACCAGAGACATTCAGGCGTTCTTGTAGCCCATGAGACAAGCAACAGTCTCTCAAGATCTACAGGCGTCATAGGAAAACCTGGTTACATTTATTGTGACACCAGTCGAAATCTATACTAAGCTGGCTTCTTTGTCAAACCAGACCGCAATCAAGAGAGACGCTCTAATTCCAAATGATTTGGAATGCCTCCATAGGTTAAGGGACGATACACCTCAGGTCTCCCTAGTGGTAGCAGACTATTAGGCATGGCGAACCTACCTCCAAGAGCAGCAGAAAATAAATGTCCCTGATCTCGAAATCACCCAGCTGGTCAAATGACCAAGGCATAGTTTGCAACAGACAGAGAAGGTCGCAGGTCACAGTAAACAAAGCATCGCAGGTCGCACCTGAAGCCTAGGTTGCAAGTCGCAAGATCCATTGGGTTGCAAGGCATACCAACCGACAGGAAGGCGAAAAGTCAGGGATACTCAAAGGGCAATTTTGTTCTATAAATACTTCCTTCGGGAAATTGTAATGAATCTTTTTTTTGGGATTCCAGAGGAGCAAAGAGAATTGTAAAGAAGGAATACACCTTTTGAGAATGAATACAAGCACTTTCTTTTAATTCCACTTTTGGATCTGATGAGGACTAATGTGTGAACACTATGAGTATTTTGCCTTATGTGTCTGATATCTTTGTTGATTAATGAATCTGTGTTTTTGCTTATGTCGTTTATACATTGTAGCTCTCTAACATGTATTAATGATGTTAAGTTGCTTTCTTAGGAAATGTTACCAATGCTCTTTGCTAAAATTCATCTTATTTATGAAATCGCTTAATGAAGTGAAGGGCGCTCTACCACAAAGAATTGTTTCTCCTATGGTTAGAACGACTTTTACAAGCATGACCCTAATGATATGCTGCTAACATTATTTCCTTCGGCTGCATGCTTTAACTCATCTTGATATTCATAGTGTCATATGTTCATTAAGAATCATCAATCTTGTGTTTTGTACCATCCAAAGAATCGTGTGTTCACAGGTTTGCAGGGCCCGTTTGCGTCCGAGAGAAAGGAACATTCAGTGGTAGCCGGACCCACACCCCGGAGGGGATCCCTATCACAAACAATTTAGAGGCTAATTGGGAATTTACACTGGGGATATCCCATACTGTTGTCCAGACATATTTTTTCGTTAACAGATTTGGCGCTAGAAGGAGGGCCTAAATGGCAAGCTCCTAGCACACAAATAACATCCCGTTACAAACTCCCCAAGGGGAGATCATGTATGAAAGCATCGGTCCTCCCCCCTTATAAATTTCCTAGGGGGAGGAAGCCCCTTACTATGAGGTCACCTTAGATCAGCTAAGGGTTCTACGCCCTATCACCTGTGACCTCATCAGGGGCTTGCAAGTCGCTCCGATCACTAGTTCCCTGGCTAATCCCAGGATGCCCGTAGCTAACCACACTCACCAGGGCACCCTAGTCAATTCCCTACCTCAGCTAATAGGTTTGATGCTCAAATATTATGCAGATGCGGTCGAGTGTAATTCCGAAGAACCCATAGACAGTTCCCGAGGGGCCGAAGTGGGAAGCCCCGAAATCACTAAACTCCAATCAAACACTAGCCCTAAGCCCGACCAAACCCTAAATGATAACACTCAAGTCAACAACCCATTAGGGGGAGGTCAGGGAAATAGAGGCTGTGGGAAAGGTAGGCATACTGCTCACCACCATCATAACCAAAATCAGAACAGATTCCATTTCCTCTGTAATTGGAGAAACATTAGGAATACAACAAATCGCGAGGGAAATAAAGACATGCACTCTCACCATGAGGGAGAAGCATCTAGATCTGGTATGGGGAGTGAATCTGAAATTGAAATAGGGCACGTCTACATACCCCACCATGAACAAGCCAGGCGGGTGCAACCGCTCGTTTGGATGGCTCAATCCCCATTAGGACTAAAAGGTCCCCTTCATAACACGCCCAGACATCCAGAGAAGCATCTCCCCAAGTTCGACCCTGAAAAGGGTACGCTGACTGAGGATCACATAAGCAACTTCTACCTCTTGCTACAAATGATGAGGGTGCAAGCGGACGATGTAGCTTGCCGTCTCATTCCTCATACCCTCGAAATCAAAGCAGGAACATGGTATTGGTCTCTTCTTGTTGCTTCCATATCTTCATGGGAGAAATTATGTCGTACCTTTATCTAAAAATTTTCAGAAGACAAGGCTCCTTCCATGCTCCTCATAGAGCTTAGTACGCTGAAATGCTAGAAGAAAGAAAAATTCAAAGACTTTAATCAGTGTTTCGCTACTATATTAAGCAATTTCCCTCCAAACATGGCCTTGGATGATTCCATCACCATTTATTACTACACGAGAGCTCTCCCCCGAGATATCGCCGTGTTTGTGAAACGCGAAGCAAGGGCTACCCTTGCAGCAAATTACATCACTTCCCTTGCTGTAAAAAAGGACATGCTGTCCATAGGAGCCATTGACCATGAGGGTCGAGACGACCATAATCCAGCCACGAAAAGAAACCAGACCTCTGCATACAAACTCAGAGACAAATACAAGGACGTGTTTGACTTCGAAAGTATTGCAAAGTCACTCAAGCTGTTAACAAATGAGGTTTCTGATTTGAAGAGGAAAAGCATTGAGCCCACTACAAGTGCCAAGATGCAGAAGCCATTCTTTAGGAAGAATAACCCCACTATCGGCAGGCCTCCGTTAAACACCAATGCCGATCTAAATGTGGAAGAAATTGGCAAGGACAATTTTTTTTCCTTCCATCAAGCCTCGCACTAAGAAAAAAATTTCCCTCAATGGATTAATAGCATGACCGCTGTAGTAAATCAATTCTTAGATGATCAGACCCCAGGGGATTTGGAAGAAGATGATTTTTCAGACGATGAGGAAAACCCACCCCCTGAGAGGAGGAACCAGGATCCACTATCCTCGCTTTCGAAGTGATCCGCGGAGAAAGCCCCCATACCACAACTGAGATTAACCTTTTTGATGACCCCAAAGCCAAACCCCCATGGAACTATGGCTTGAGGAGCAAAGGGTCGGTCCCTGAATAGTTGTTTGAAGAAAAGAGAAGGGATTTCTTGAGGAAAATCTTGCCACCCGGGAATGAGCACCAAATTGCAACCCCTAAGAAATCTATCCCAAACAACGCTCGAGTAAACCAAAAGGTCAGATTGCCGGTATGTTCCCCCAAAACCTCATTGAAACTATTTCGCATCTTGATCCTGGCTATAACATCGTCGAGGACATGAAAAAGACAAGAGCCAACATCTCCCTATATGAGCTTGCTCACATTTCTAATTAGCAAGAGCTTATCCTTAAAGCTTTTTCCAACGCGCCAATAGCCAAACCTGTGAGCACTACGTCTGCTCAAGCCGCTGCAAGCCTCCATTATATTGTGAATGTTGTAAATACAAACTCCAAGGTATCCACCCCCCCTTTTCTCCTGTCCTTCGAGATCTTTAACTTTAATGTCCATAACTGCCTTGTCGACTGCGGCGCATCCATGAATGTTGTGCCCTTGTCTGTTTGCAAGAAGTTAGATATCTGCCCTAAGAAAACCAATGCCAGGATTATTCAACCAGATATGTCTCAAGTGCCCGCCGTAGGTGAATTAAACAACATCATCATCCACTTATCCTTGGACTCTAGGGTACACCAGTGCATTGATGTAGTAATTGTGGACATCCCAGAAGCCTACAGTATCTTTTTGAGCAGGGACTGGTCTAGCAAGCTACAGGGCTACTTCGCCACAGAATGGTCTCATCTGTGGCTCCCCTACAAGGGTAGGAACAATCAAATTTGAGTTTAAAGTGAGCCCTACATGAAACACACAGTAAACGACCTAGATGCTACTAACATACCAGTCAATTTCGCTCAAGAGGACCTCGACATGTGTTTCTTAGAATCCATTTTTGGGTGCTACCACCCCCTCAATCTATGGTCACTCAGGACCTCCAATCAAAACTGTTGCTAGTCACTGACGAGAAATATGCGCAGATAAAAGACCTGCTAGAAACCGATTCTCAGAGCACAGCTCCTGTGTGCTCGAATCGCACCATGAAATTGGAAGATGACGTGTGGACCTTGTACTATGACGGTTCCAAAACACATGATGGGGCCGGTGCGGGCTGTGTCCTGTTGGACCCTCAAAAGAACAAATTTCTAATCTCCTGATGGTTAGAATTCCAATGCACCAACAACACGACCGAATATGAGGCTTTAATCCTCGGGCTCAAGAAAGCATTAGATCTCAAGGTGAAGTGTTTAAAAGTGATTGGAGACTCCGAGATTATTACCCGCTAGGTACGTAACACCATCCACTATTTATCTCTGCACCTGAGGGGTTACCAATAAGAGGTATGGTGCTTAATTTCTTCTTTCCATGCTTTTGGTATTAAATATGTACTTAGAATGCATAATGCAGTAGCTGATACACTGGCTAATGCTGCTGCTAGACTTACCCCTCTAAGAGATGGTTTTTCTATTGAAATAGTTTACAAACCATCCGTGCCAGACAACGTTACTAATTTGCACATTTTCAATGATGACCAGCAGGTGCTTGAATTCATGCTCAACACAGATGTGTTCAAGGACGCAGTTATAGAAGAGGAATATCATGATCAAGCCTTGCAGAAAGATCAAGAAGAGCATAAAGGAAACCCCATGCCTAAGGGGATCGTGTCCCTTGAAAATTTGTTCGATCTACAAAACCGTTTTCGTGGACTGCCCAACACTAAGGTGCAAAGCTCCACGTTGGCACACGAGTAGTTAAACCTAGGGACAGAGAAAGACCCTAAGTTTGTCAACCTCTGGATGGAATTCACCCCTTAAGAGAGACAAGCTTTCGCTGGGCTGTTCCGGAAATACCGAGACATGTTCGCGTGGACTTATGATGAGCTATGGACTTACGACACATGGATCATTCAACACGTGATACCCATGAAAGAAGGCGTAAAACCATTCCAGAAGAAACTGAGGAAGGTACACCCTACATTGGAACCAATGATCCAAAATGAACTCAAGAAGATTTTGGACGCACGCATAATCTTCAAAGTCTGGCATTCAACTTAAGTGTCAAACTTTGTTCCAGTGCAGAAAAAATCCGGTGAAATCTGTTTGTGCGTAGATTTCCGCAATTTGAATAAGGCCTCGGACAAAGACAACTACTCGGTCCCCCCTATGGAGTAGATCCTACAAGCTATATCCAGATCAAAGACGTTCTCATTATTGGATGGTTTTTCAGGATACAACCAAGTGCTGGTTCCTGAGCCCGACTGACTGAAAACCACATTCAGAACTAAATGGGGGAATTTGCGTTCAGGCGCATGCCCTTCAACCTGATCAATGCTGGAGCAACTTTCCAATAAGCCATGGACATAGCCTTTCGAGGCCTAATGGGTCAAAGTGTGGTAGTGTACCTGGATGATGTCACTGTGTTTTCAAAGCGCAGGGGTGACCATTGACGCCACCTTAAGCAGATTTTTGAGAGATGCAGAAAATACAGGATCTCACTCAACTCGAAGAAAAGTGTGTTCGCCGTCTCTGAAGGAAATCTATTGGGACATATCATAACCCGGGATGGTATAGTAGTAGATCCGGAGTGCACAAAAGTCATCGCCCAGATTCCTCCCCTGAGCCGCAAGAAATCCATGCAATCTTTCCTTGGAAAAATTAATTTCGTACGAAAATTTATATCATATTTCGCCCAAATAGTCAAAAATTTACAAGGAATGATCAAGAAGAACGCGAGCTTCAAATGGAATTCACCCGAGAAATAAGCGTTCAATAACATCAAGCAAGCCATTGCAGAGGTGCCTTCCCTCCATAGTCCAGACTTCAGTAAAGGTTTCATTCTGTATACCTTTGCCTCAGACTCATCGCTCGTGGCTTTCCTTACACAGAAAGATACTAGCAACGATGAACGACCCATATCATTCATGAGCACAGGTTTGCAAGGTGCCGAGCTGAATTACCTAGAGTTTGATAAACAGGCTTACGCAGTATATAAAGTGGTCAAACACTTCTGGCCATACATTTTGAAGAATCATGTCACAGTGTTCGTACCTCACCCAAAATTTCTCTCACTTTTCATGCAGCAGGAGCTGGGCGAGAGACGAGGAAACTGGATGACATGTCTTCAAGAGTATGACCTGGAATTCAAGCCAGCGCACATCGTCAAAGGTCAAGGGATCTACCAGATGGATGCGGAAGCTGCAAATTCACAAGGCAACAAAGAATAATGTTGGGACCACGAAATTGACATGTATCAGATCGATAATACGCCTCAGTAGGGAGTCCCCTCTTGGTACTCTGATCTCCTACAATATCTGGTTCGTGGTATCATGGACCCCGTTTTAACCGCCCAGCAGAAATAGGCAATAAGGCTGAAGGCTGCATCTTATCAGCTTGTGCAAGGAAAATGTTTCAGGAAGTATCACAACAGAGTCCTGCTACGCTGTTTGGAATAGGATGAGGCATAGAAAGTCTTGACAGAACTCCACGATGGTTCAGCAGGGGGGCACTATGCAATGGATACCACCGCTCATAAGATCATGTGCACCTACTTCTATTGGCCGACTCTCTTCAAACATGCATACGCTCATGTTCGAAAATGTGTACAATGTCAAAATTTCGCTAATTGGGAAATACGATCGGTCGCCCCATTATAGTCCGTGGCAGTGGAAGAAACTTTTCTGCAGTGGGGACTGGACGTCATCGGAGAAATCTTACCGCACTCTTCCAAGCAACATCGGTACATACTCACTGCTACAGACTATTGCACAAGGTGGGTTGAAGCAGTATCGTTGCGCCAAATTAACGATCAAGAGTTAATAACTTTTGTTACCAACACATCATGACCAGGTTTGCTGTTCCAACCTCCCTTGTTTTTAATAATGCAACTTGTTTTTTGTCATTTCAATTATATGATTTTTCTCTAGAAAAAAGTATTGTGATAAAACACTCTGCAAATTATTATACCCAAGGAAATGGATTAGATGAGTCAACCAATAATAACCTTATCCGCATTATCAATAAGACCCTGCTATCCCAACAACGAAACTGGCATAACGCACTCCACAACGCCCTATGGGTTGATCGGGTCACACCCAAACCTTCACTCGGAACCTCCCCATTCTTTCTTGTATATTCAAAAGAGGCTATCCTTCCCCCCAACTTGTCTCTCCTATCCCTCCAGTTATCCCAAGAAACCCATGGCATCTCGTGCCCCGCCATACAGGCCCGAATAGATATGTTGTTGAAATTGGAGGAGGAAAGGCTAAAAACTCGGGAAAAATTCGCCATCCACCAAAGTTGGATAAAACGATGGTTCGACAAGAAGTCCGTTGGGAATAAGGTTTTCGAAGTAGGCGACCTTGTCCTCAAGTGGGACAAAGCTCATGAAGATAAAGGAAAGCATTCCAAATTCCAGGCCCTATGGACAGGTCCTTTTCAGATTAAAGAAAAGGTCGGTTCCCACACTTGCAAATTGTAGAGCCTAGAAGGGAAAATTAAGGTCCTCCCGATAAAAGGGCATGACCTTAAGCACTACTTCACTTGACATTCCCAAGAGGCCATCACCACACCCTGTACCATAGTTTGTGGTTTTATTTTTCTGCTTTTCTGTTTTCATTTCCCATAATAAATTTCTTGTTTCAGTCAGCGCTTAGTGAAATTTTCCTTCAAGAGCCTCAAGTTGCAGAAGAGATGTAGAAGTTACCCAATTGGCATACTGTGCCTGGATCTGCACTGATGAGAAGTCACTCATAAATGCAAAATGGAAAAATCTTGCCTGTGATAGGCACCCAAAGGGGAAAACATGACCTAGTCTTAGGTACCAAGCGCAGGTAGCTCACCTAGCATGCTGGCTCAAGGGGTGTCTATGAAAAATAAAGTTGGTGAAACTGGTAACTAGGCTGGAAGGGAACAGAGCCAGGTTCGAGTGACGCAAGGATATCCAGGAAAACCTAAGAGTCCTCATATAGACCAGGAGCAACCTCTCTTGCAAGCAAAATAAGTCAGGATCCCTCATCCGCCCAAGCAATACTTGCCACAACTAAATAAGTGCCTTGATCACATCTAAAATAAGTGCATTGAGCACATTTAAAATAAGTGCATTAGCACACCAATAAAGGGTAAAGGATTGAGAAAGGCTTCCTGCGCAGAGAGGCGATGCGACGACTTCTCTAGGTAACTGACTAGGCTCGCTGGCAGCGGAGAAACATCCATGACTCCTAGGCAGTGACTCCACCGGGACCATCAGGTTCACTGGCAGCGGAGCAACACAATTAAGACAAAATAAATATACCATATCCTGAAAGTCCTTGAAGTACTCCAACCCTTTCGGCCCGGTCTCCATAAATAAAAGCACGTTTGACCAGCGCCCCAAAGCAGGCAAGTAAGTGAAACAACCACGCAAGGTCCCAAGCACAAAAGTCATCGAACTCTCAAGGTGAAAGGAATAGCCTGTTAGGCCCTCCTCCCCGCCACAAATATGAATCATCAGTAGAGATCCTGGACTCTACTAGTGAATCGCCATTTGTTGTAGCTGCTACAACACCCTCCAAAATTCTGCCCTTTTCAAAATTTTGAGCCCCTAATATTGTGAATATAGAGTCAAGACTAAGTCCATTTTTTCCTAAGTCGCAAAGTCTCAGAGCTTGTTAAGCATAATTAATTTGCGACCTGTGACCTGGTGACCTGGCGACCCCAAAGTCGCTGGGTCATGAAGTCGCATGGTCGCAATTTGGATCAGCTCATAATAATTGCGACCCGGCGACCTAGTGACTCCTCGGGTCGCGAAGTCACGAATTCGCGGTTTTCTTGAAATTAAACAATTGCAACCATGCGACCCCAAGTCGTGAGGTAGTAGAGTCACAAGGTCGCGCAACCCATCACCTCAGAACTTTTGCGATCCTGCGACCCTCATTAATTTCCCACACATGCGTGCCCTTTATATATAGAAGGGCCGCATAGGTCTCATTTCACCTGTGTGAAGAAGAAGGAAAATGATTCTGACAAGCCAACTGAAGCACATTTTTTCGGGTAAGTTGCCTAATCCTCCTGCTTTTTCTTCTTTCGACTGCTTTTTGCCCCCCTTTTTCCCTCACTTAGGCCTCCTAAATCCTCAACCCAACCTCTGTGCCTCCCATGAATCCTAGCTTCCCTCTCCCTTAGGTTGACATCTTTGTGTTCTTCCTTCAAACCATCCATGTTCCCCTTCCGAACTCTAGTGCGACCCGCGACTCCGCGACCTCACGACCTTGCGACCTAGGTCGCTAAGCCGCAAGGTCACTAGGTCACATCGTGCGAATGAGTCCGAAGTTGCGCAACCCCGCGACTCCGTGAACTTGCGACCTAGTCGCAGGTCGCTGAGTTGCCAAGTCGTGTCCCCCCCATGAAATAAAAGCATAGTGACCCAGCGACTCGACGACCCAGTCACAAGTCGCTAGGTCGCTAAGTCACCCCTTTGGTTAAAATGTACACCAGAACGACTTAGCGACCCAGTGACTAGATTGCAAAGTCGCTAGGTTGCACACTTTCCCATCTCCTTGACCATTTTTTAGCAGAGGTAGGGACAATCCAAACATTTATAAGTATGAAATCTATATTATCATGGGATTGTTTTATGAACATGCCAGGGAACGTCGAAGTTGAGTTAGAGTGTGTATCCATCTCGTCGGCCTCAAGTGACATGGGGCCCCCAATAGTTCGTAAAAAGAACAAAAGCCCCGAGATTTAAATCTCGTAGGAAGAACTACATTTTTCTCCTCCCCCTACATATGGAGACCCAGCTTGCATTTTTGGTCGAGGGGACAGTATGAGATGGTACCAGATATACAAAGAATTCACAATGCATGAGTTCCTGGAAGACCTCCCAGATTGAAAAGCATACATTCAGGTGAAGAGATCCAAGCTACACTACGCAGGAGCCCACCCGCCAATATTTCCATGTGCAAAAATGATAAAATGGATCCTACAAAGAATCGATCCCAAGGCCTGGGTTATTTGGGATCATACCGGGAAAGCATTTGGTAAACTGAGAGGACAAGACACTGAAGTTTACTATGCACTGCCTGCCTAGGAGCAGACCTTCAATCAAGAGTGGGCCACCACTCATGCAGTTCCCATGCCTGAGACCTTGAAAGGATGGTGGGAGGAACCATAAAAGTTCTGGGTCAAGAAAGACTAGGAGTATCAAACAGCAGGCCTTAGGAGGGTGTACAAACTCGTGGCTGCAATGCTATGTAGGATGTATGGCCGCCCAGATGCAACCTTTTTCAGCGACACTTGGGTCCCTCTGATGTATGCCATCACAGTGTACGATACTCGTTTCAATTGGGCCAACATAATAATGGCAGCCCTCAAATGAAACATATCCACGGCACTAGCACCAGATGAAGGTGATGCGTCAGAATTCTACATGGCATCTTACCTCATGGAAGCAATATGTGCAAGGTGCCATTTTGAGGGGTGGTCACACAACTCGAACCCAGAAAATGGTGGCCCAATTCATAAAAAGCTAATGGTGTTCTGGGATTCCAGATACAAGCAAGACATGGAATCAATCACACACAACTTCATCCCAGCCCTCTACAGGAAATTATTTGGGACAGATGCTCCATGTATGTCTTGGCCAGAAATGGAGACAATAACTCAAGTGGCCCACTGGTTCCCTGACACCGATTGCACTTTCATCCGAGTGTTCGGGTCACTCAAGGCCCCTCATGCACTACCTCGGTTCATGACTAATAAACTCCTCCTCCAAGAAACATGTTACCAGATGTCAGGAGGGTTTTCAAAAGTCCTAACCAAGGGCAAGAAAAAGCCATGGCCCACTTTTCCCCTCAATATCGGCACATATACAGTGAAGTATTTCAGGGAAGTAGAAGCAGAAGCTGAGCAAGTAAGAGGGTTTTGTCTGCCCTCCTTGGCGCATAGGACTTATGACCTGGAGAGGATCATCCCCACCCACTACAAATGGGCCAAATTCAAATGGAGCTACGAGCACACTGATTGCCCTGTTGAAGAAAACGTCAGGAATTGGTATAAAAAATACAGAAAGACTTCCCCAGAAGAGTCAACTGGTTTGTAAGGTTAAGATGATTAGGTTTTGGAGGAAAGGATTCATATACAGGGAGAAGCATCGTCATCCAAAACCAAAAAACCAAGGACTGATGCAGGTCATAATCTTGCAGCTCAACAAGAAGCTGAGAAAAAAGAAAAGGAAGAGGAGGATAAAAGGAAGAAACAAATGAAGGAGGATCAGAGGAAAAAGCAAGCAGAAGAAGCCTGCTAGAAAAAATAAGAAGAACAATGGAAGAAAGAAGAGTTAGACGAAGCAGAGGCTGAAAGCAAGCTGAAGGAGGAACAAGACAAAGCTAAGGCCAAACGCCAGCTGAAGCAAGATAAAGAAAGAAGATAAGAAGAGAAAAAAAGGAAAGAGGAAGAAGATAAAAGGTCAAAGGAGGGGTCCTCTAAGGAAGCTGAAAGCAGTAAAACACCCCCTCCCGAAGCAGAGATTCAAACAGAACTACCTCCCATCGAAACACTATAGACAAGCCCTGTAACCACTACGCGTTTCGCTCTCTTAGAAATAGGTACCGCCAAGGGTCAAGAGGAGGAAGTATTTGATCTGATGAGGCTCACCTATGATCAATTCACACACAAGATCAAGCAGGAGAAAAAGAGATGCTTAGCACGAAATACTTCTACACCCCTCATGGCCACCGTAGGGAAAGATATTGTATTGGATACCAGGACCAATCCAGTTATTATCGCATCGACTGGCACCGCTTTCGTAGCAGCTATGGAGGAGAACGTAAGCAGAATGATCAGGGAAATTCAGTCCTTAAAAAATAGATTGCAAGCCTCTGAGCAAAAGACATCTAGGTCAGAATTGGTAAGGAAGGTGCTAGAGGAGGATATCCAACAACTTTAGGTCAAGAAAGCCCCTCTTAGTGAAGTAGCACTCACCATTCAAGGAGAGATAGTTACTTTGGAGGCCACCATGAGGCAGGTGTATGAGCAGATGTTCACAATAAAACAAACTGTCGTGCCATTACTAAAAGCACAAGATGAAACTAAGAAAATAAACACACAGCTTAAGGAAACTTCTACTACTTTAAACAGAATACTGGAATGGTCGAACATGTATCCACAAGCTCCAAACACCTTGCCCAGAAAATACTGGATCAACGTCCAAAATGACAAAGTTCAGATCTGGATCAAGGTGCAATCCAATGAGAAACTGATTAAGGATTTGGATAAGGTAATGTTTGCATATGCGCATCTGATTAGCGGCATTGACTCAATGGAAAAATTGCACCACATTCCATCTCTGGGTACATTAAGCGAAGAGAAAAACCTGGGAAGAAGTCACCAGAGACATTCAAGTGTTCTTACAGCCCATGAGACAAGCAACAGTCTCTCAAGATCTATAGGCGTCATAGGAAAACCTGGTTACATTTATTGTGACACCAGTCGGAATCTATACTAAGCCGAATTCTTTGTCAAACTAGATCACAATCAAGAGAGACACTATAATTCCAAATGCTTTGGAATGTCTCCACAGGTTAAGGGAAGATATGCCTCAGGTCTCCCCAGTGGTAGCAAATTATCAGGCATGGCGAACCTACCTCCAAGAGCAACAGCAAATAAATGTCCCTGATCTCGAAATCACCTAGCTGGTCAAATGACCAAGGAACAGTTTACATCAGACAGAGAAGGTCACAGGTCACAGTAACCAAGAGGTCTCAGGTCACACTTGAAGCCTGGGTCGCAAGGCATACCAACCGACAGGAAGGCGAAAAGTCAGGGATACTCAAAGGGCAATTTTGTTCTATAAATATTTCCTTCGGGAAATTGTAATGCATATTTTTTTTGGGACTCCAGAGGAGAAAAGAGAATTGTAAAGAAGGAATACACCTTTTGAGAATGAATACAAGAACTTGCTTTTAATTCCACCTTTGGATCTGATGAGGACTAATGTGTTTACACTATGAGTATTTCGCCTTATGTGTGTGACATCTTTGTTGATTAATGAATCTGCGTTTTCGTGTATGTCGCTTATACATTGTAGCTCTCTAACATGTATTAATGATGTTAATTTTCTTTCTTAGGAAATGTTAACAATGTTGTTTGCTAACATTCATCTTATTTCTGAATCGCTTAAGGAAGTGAAGGGTGCTCTACCACATAGAACTGTTTCTCCTATGGTTAGAACAGATTTTACAAGCATGACCCTAATGATATGTTGCTAATAGTCTTTCCTTCAGCCACATGCTTTAACTCATCTTCCTATTCATAGTGTCCTATGTTCATTAAGAATCATCAATCTTGTGTTTTGTACCATCCAAATAATTGTGTGTTCATAGGTTTTCAGGGATCGTTTGTGTCAGAGAGAAAGGAACATTCAGCGGTAGTCGGACCCACACCCCAGAGGGGATCCCTATCACAAACAGTTTAGAGGCTAATTAGGATTTTACACCAGGGAGATCCCCTACTATTGTCCGGACAAATTTTTCCGTAAACAGGTTGTCAATAGGATGATCATACACATTCTACACATGTACACCTTGAAGCATTCACACATGTGGGATGAAACCCTCCTCTATTTCCGCACAGCTACAACAAAACTCTCCATAGCTCAGCTGGCCGCATCCCCTTGCTGGTGGGGTTGAAATTCCATCCATTATGTCCCATTGATGTGGGCATACCATTTGCAGCTAATCAAGAATATTTTTCTCATGTTGAGTTCGAAGCTTACAGGGCTAACAAATCATTGATCTCATTCAACACATCCTCTAGCAGGTACATGAATATTGGACATAGCCAATGCTAAGTACAACTAACGACATGATCAACATCAGGTGCCACACAAGTTCCAGGGAGATGACAAAGTTTGGCTACATTTGTAGAAGGAGCACCTCGCTGGGCCCCACTGCAAGGTTTTTCCACTCCGACATGGGTCGTACAACATCATCAAGGTTGTATGGGACAATGCCTCTGATCTCAACATTCCACCATTCCTTGGCCTGCACCTAATGTTCAATGTGGACCGCCTTCTGCCATACTTTTCACCATTATTGGACACATCCGACATTGTAGAACAACTCACACAAACAGAGTTAAACCCAGACTTCATGGAACATGCCACAACCAATCAAATCATGGATATGCAGATCAAGAACACTTGCCAGCAAAAGATACAACTATATCTAGTTTTCAAAGTTGGCCAACTCCTGTACTAAGGCAAGTGGCTCACCACGGACCAAGTTCAACAGAAGTTTCACCATCTCATAGAGAAACTCAACGCAATGGGGACCATTGCTTCATAAGGGGGAAGGAATGATCCAGTTGGATCCACCCACCTATTCTTCTTGGACCCTCACCATTGTTTCTTTCAGTTTTTCCGTTTCCTTAATTGTAGCCCAATTTACTATTTTTGGCAATTTTTTCGGGTCCTCAACTTCCGTAGCCAGTTTGAGGCCCTAAATGACGATTTTTTTGGAAAACACAGAAATGAAATTTTTAGTTGAGAGTTGTAGTCCTCATACAGATATTTCTAATGGGGTATTGTGCATGTCAAACGAAGATCATATGCCAAATTTACGACCCCGGGAAGATGATGTACCAATTCACCCCAGCGGGGCCCACAATTTTGGCGCTTCATCTCATAGGGTTAAGTTTTTGGATGTTTAGGATTATCCATTGTTTCTAAATAATAAATATTCCTTTGAGCCTCATTTTCAATACAGTTCAAAGGCATGTAGCCGCCACATCTCTTCTCAGAGATAAGCTACCATTGCTCGAGCTAGTTTATTTCCATTCTATCTGTAAGCATATTTCAATTCTTTGATATTAATGCAATGATGTGTTATTTCTGCTGCATCTCTGTATTTATGATTATATCTCTATTATGTTTCATTACTTTTTAAGTTCGGATCAATGGGAATATATATTCACCAAACCAATCTTACCTCTTAGGTACTCAAGTTTGTTTAGTAATGTTTTAGTCAATATGTCCGCTACCTGTTCATCTGTAAGTAGATGGTGCATTTGAATGACCCTATCTCGTACCAATATTCTAATGTAGTGGTACTTGTTTTTTACATGCTTTGTCTTAGAGTGAAATACCAAGTCATCCTCCAATATTATGCAACTCTCATTATCACAATATATCCATGTAGGGCTGAGTGGTACTTCATGTGAAAAATCCTAAATCTGGATGCCTACTACAACAAAACTGAATTACTTCTCCTATTATTTTGATAATTATTTCATTTTATTGAAATACCGAAGTAATTACTAAAGCAGTCTACAAAAATAATGCCGCTGAATAAAATCTAAGTGCTGAAACAATATGAACAAAATACAATGAAAAACAACCACATTGACACACTTATTTTTGGACTAAGTCCCCGGAAAAACCAAACTTGGGAAAACCGGTGCAGCAGATCTGAGGGTTTTTATTGTTAAGCAGCAGAATATTGAATACAACTAGGGTGCCAACATTTGACAAACCCTTTAGAGAAGTCTAGACAAAAAAAATGACTGTGAGATATACCTCACTCAATAAGTCTCTGGTTGATAAAAAATAGCGCTGATGAAGCCCTCATTGCCTCAGCGTGATTGATTATGCTGGATCTGCGTAAGCCTGCATAGGCAAGCTAGAGGGACTGCGTCACCCCTTCCTATAGCTGATTTGGCTGATATGAAGCTGGATCTTGGCCATCCTAGCTCAGAACCCCAGCCTCTATCTTTCTCCGGACTGACTCTAAGAGACACTGCGCTGGCTCTGCGTGATTATTTGTAGTAACTACATCGCCCTATCCAGAAACTGTGTTGTCTCTCTTCTGCGTGGATGTTGCCTCTCTCTGAAATGTATTCTTAGCCCTTCTGACCAATCTCTGCTTCTGCCCCTCTCCGGATCTGATCACTGAATCAAATCACTTATCAAACCCAGCCATAAAGATTTGTTCTTGATCAAAAGCTGTGCCTCCTCACACAAATTCAAAAATGCTCAATGGCTCAAGTGTCAAGTGTATTTTTCCATAGGCCCCTCACCCTCTTTCTTATAATATTTCATTGACTCTTCAACGACCAAGATTAAAACATAATCAAGGGCTAAGATTAACTTGGCGGTGATCCATGACTTTATCTAGAAGATTATCACTTGATTTAATTAATACACTTTAATTAATCAGTTTTCCTAAGTTTAGACCTAGGAAAACATTAGAAAACGATTAATTAATTTAATTAAATCATCTCTAAGTGGAATTTTCCAAAACCATTTCTGGGTTTTATGGAGTACATGTGTCTTAGCCTATATACAAAATTACAAGGCTATAGCACATCTGATGCTACCATAAATCAATACTCCCTCTTAGCGAGGAAAGTGCTCTAACAAAAGAACTCAATGTGATGATGATCTGACTTCTGTAACATCTACTGCTGTGCTGTTGATGCTGCTCACCAACACTGCACAAAAACGTTGCAACAATACTGCTGATGAATATGCATGCTGCTGCCAACTACCATTGTACTGCAACTCCCTCTAAATTTTGCAACTATGTTGCTGCACTACGTGAGCACTGTTCTGCACTGCGTGAGAACTACTCTGCAATGTGCTGCCTCTCTGTGCACTGCATTGCTGTTGCACATCTGCTGCTACTGCACTGCTGCACTGTTTCCAATTGCAACAGAAAACATCTGAAATTTGGACAAGAAAATATGCAACTGAAAATAGGACTGACTGCTGCGATTTTTTTCACTAGCTCTCTAAAAATACTGCGTTGTTGCTGCTCTGCACTGCTCTGCACTACACTGCACTGCACTGCACCAGTGTGCACTGCGCTGCTGCTGCTGCCTCTTCTTTGTGCTGATCAGGCTCTAGTACTTTTAGCCACTGCATCATCTCCTCATATTTTGCTGCAACTATCCATCCTGATACCGTCTTTAGGCTGTCGTAGCTCACATGTGATCCAAGAGTTCAGAAATACTCAAGGATCCTGCCTCTTTGTAGATTTTGGATCTACAAATCCAAATCAGCCCACTTTTCTCCTTTTGGAATATGAGCTAACATAGCACAATCTTTATCTGCCTCAATCTTGGCAGCTCCTGCATGTGGATCTTCCTTCTCCTCTTTATCCTTTTTCTTAAGAGGACATTGTGTGGCATAATGCCCCATTTATCCACACTGGAAGCACTTTATCTTAGAGAGATCTTTCTTCTTCTGCTTCGGTTGCCATTTTGATGCAAGGGCAGTGTTATCTTCTTCCTCCTTCTTGACCTCTGAATTGCTACTGCTATCCACCAAGTGGATTTTTAGGAGATCTCTCCTCAACTCCTCTTGCTGTAATGCTGCCCACATTGCTTCCCATCCTGGAAGCTTTTCTGTGCCCAAGATACTTTGGACAAAGACTTGATAATCCTTTGATATAGAGTTTAGTTTGAGCCTTACTAGCTCTGAGCCTTTAGGAGAATATCCTAATGCAGACAATTGATCTCGATTTTCTTGAATCCGAGACAAGAAGGAGTCAAAACATTCTCCCTTCTTCATCTTGATATTCCGCATATTCTCTTCAAGATACATCTTCCGCTACTCAGAAGATCCTTGGTACAACTTTTCTAGCCCTACCTACATTTCTCTAGTAGTGGTTTTGGCTGCTATGTGAGGTACGATGTGATCCTTCACCCCATATAGGATCAATCTCTTGGATCTAGCCATATTCTTCTTGAACTTCCTCAAGTGTGATGCATCAAGAGGTTCTGCAACTGCGTTGTCTATGATGGCTTTCAGATCGTGTTCATCAAGGAGAAATTCTATCCTTGATTTCCAGATAACATAGTTGGAGGCACCCTCCAATCTATCTTGGTCACGTAGTCTGTTGTTAGCCATCTCCTCAACTATCGATGCCTTGCTCTAACCCTCTGCTTAGCTTGACTTACACACTCCTTGTGGAGTAAGTCACTTCTTCTACTACTGCACGAGAATGACTAAGTTTATTTGAGTAAGAAACCATCTGAGATCAAGAAATACCCAACTGTGTTTTTTCAGAATTTTTTGATGCTTATGCACCAGCTCTTACTGTTGGACAGTAACTGCGTCCTTCAGCTACGCTGCTCTGCTACACTGCCTCTCCTGCAACTGAAAAAGCTTACCCCTTTGTCAACTCTCTCAGAGGGAGTTCTTTATGCACTGAAAAATTCCCTCCTGGCCTGGAGAAATTAATTTTCTGGGAGGGTCTGCTTCAGATTTACGCAGATCCCAGCCTCTACAGTGGTGATATGCTGGTTCTATTCATTTCTCATGCACTTCAGCTTAAATAATCTATGATACCATGTGAAAAATCCTAGATCTGGATTCCTACTACATCAAAACTAAATTGCTTCTCCTATTATTTTGATAACTATTTCATTTTATTGAAATACCAAAGTAATTACTGAAGCAGTCTACAAAAATAATGCTGTTGAATAAAATCTAAGTGCTCAAACAATTTGAACAAAATAACATGATAAAAAACCACATTGACACACTTATTTTTGGACTAAGTCCCCGGAAAAACCCAACTTGGGAAAACCGGTGCAGCAGATCTGAGGGTTTGTATGATTAAGCAACAGAATCTTGAATACAACTAGGGTGTCAACATTCGGCAAACCCTTTAGATAAATCTAGACAAAAAATATTATTGTGAGATATACCTCACTCAGCAAGTCTCCGACTGATAAAAAACAGCGCTAATGAATCCCTCATTGCCTCAGCGTGATTGCTTACATTGGATCTGCGTAAGCCTGTGTAGGCAAGTTAGAGGGACCGCGTCACCCCTTCATGTAGCTAATCTAGCTGATTTGAAGCTGGATCTTGGTCCTGTTGGCTCAGAACCCCAGCCTCTATCTTTCTCCGGACTGAATCCAAGAGAGACTGTGCTGGCTCTGCATGATTCTTTGCAGTAACTGCGTCACCCTAGACAGAAACTGCGCTGTCTCTCTTATGTGTGGATGCTACCTCTCTCGGAAATGTATTCTTGACCCTTCTGACCAATCTCAGCTTATTCCCCTCTCCATATCTAATCACTGAATCAAATCACTTAGCAAACCCAACCCTAGTGATTTGTTCTTGATCAAAAGATGTGTCTCCTCACACAAATTCGAAAATGCTCAATGGTTCAAGTGTCAAGTGTATTTTTCCATAGGCTCCTCACCCTCCTTCTTATAATCTTTCATTGACTCTTCAACAGCCAAGATTAAAACATAATCAAGGGCTAAGATTAACTTGGAGGTGATCCATGACTTTATCTAGAAGATTCTCACTTGATTTAATTAATACACTTTAATTAATTAGTTTTCTTAAGTTTAGACTTAGGAAAACATTAAAAAATGATTAATTAATTTAATTAAATCATCTCTAAGTGGAATTTTC